>CM039733.1:38941735-39541735 GCA_022539455.1 Dendrobium nobile
TGAAAGCATACTTCAAAGGATTTATTTTTAAATTATATTTGTATAATCTTTATAAAATAATTCTCATATCATATAAATGGTCCTCTCTTTGAATACTTTTAATTACTAGGTTATCAACATAAAATTGCACCTGGTGGTGGAAGAGTTCAACAAAAATCCTTATCATTGCTCGTTAATAGTTGTTCCAACATTATTTAATTCGATGAAAAATTTTTATAATAGTATATCTCTATCTGCTTTCTGAATTTTGTAGATTTTTTATCCTCAGGATCCATCTTATTATTAATACATTCAGTTGAACCATTCATAAAGGAAAATATTACATGTGAGGAAGCCATGTCTACCATAACATCTGCTATAGGAGGTGAAAACTCATCTTTAGGATAGTCCTTATTTAAATCTCTAAAATTGATATAGAAACTTATCTGACCATTCTTCTTCTTTACTGGCATGATGCTAGCTAACCAGATTGGATATTTTTCTTCCATAATAAAGCTAATAAAGCCAGCATCAATTAACTTCTTGGCTTCAACCATAACTTGTTGCTCGATGTCGAGTCATATACATTAAGGCACTTATTTTATTAAAATCATTTTTGGTTGAATTTCCAACTTATAAACTGTTATATCTAGAGATAATCTATGCACCTCTTCATAACTCTATGAAACATAGTGTATGAATTTTGATAATAACTTGATCATGTTATTCAACTCATTCTCATTCAATAAAGAGCTTATGAAAAATAGATGTGGGTCTTCTTTGGTGTCCAGGATTATTTCTTTTATATCTTCTGTTGTGGATTTGATCTCTTCTTTATGTTTATAAAGTGTATCCATAACTTTAGAGTCATCCAGATCATCTGAAGTTTCTAAATAAAATTTGTTAAAAGATTTAATTATTCATCGAATAGAGATTATATGACTATAGATTATTTTATATAACTAAACAAGATTCATCATCATCAAATGAATGTAAAGTGTTGCGAATATATTTCAGGAATTATAATTTTGATGATAGCAAACATTTCTAGCACTTCTATTTTTCTACGACTGCCTTGCCTACTAAAGTTTCAGGTCCAAAATGGCCAATTACAAATCAAGCCAACTTAAGATTAGGTAGATTATGACTGAGTCTATCTGTAAACTATAATTGAGTTCTTTTTTGCCTTTTCTTGAGTCAATTGTAAAAAAAAGTGGGTACTGATGCTAAGTAATCTTACACACACACTAAGGGAAAAATTTTGTCTGATTTTAGAGTTTTTAATATTTTATCACATTATCCTTGAGGATTCGACATTGTCCTAGACGATCAGTTAAAAATAAAAATCCTAATTAGAACATCCTGGTTAAGGCAACCACATATAAGTAAATCATTCTAGATGATATTTATATCGTCCTAAATGATGGCTCAAATCAGAAAAAATTAACCGCCAGATTTATTTAGGCATGTTCTATTTTTGGACATCATCCAGGATATCGTCCTGGATGATGCATTGAAATTATGCCTAAATTATTGTGGTAATTAAGGAAAGAAATTTAGGTTTGATTTCTCAATCATATCGTCCTAGACGATCTCAGGATCGTCTGGGACGATTAGTTAAAAAAACCTTAGTTTCATCCAAGACTAGGGGAATAAATGAGTCGAGTATTTGTCTTATCAAACCTGGCTCATTTAATCCTTAATGAGCTCGAGTTTGAGCTCAATTAGTGGGCTCAAGATCAACTCATTTAGCAAATATCAGGCTCGAGCTCGTTTGAAAAGCTTGAGCTCTAGATTGAGCTCGTTTAAAAAGCTCAAACTCAACTCCTTTAATTGGCTTAAGTCTTTAATTCTAAACCAAAATTTTCTCTTTTTTGGAATTTTTTTTTCTAACACTTAATTAAAATTTGTTTTCAATAATAAAAAACATGAATTAACTTGTTATAAAATGTCCAGAACTTTAACTATTAATTTCTTTTAAAAAAATTAAGTTGTAGAAGAATCTATATATTATGAGCAATCATATTTCTTTAAAAAATTTTATTTAAAAATTTGATCAATATCAACTTATCAACTTCAATTTTTATATGGTTTAAGTACTATAAAAACTTGAATAATATAAAAAAAGAAATTTCATATCAATGGTAGACCAAATTGCATTTCATATCATCATTACAAAAAAAAGCAATTGGAATCATACAACTCATTAAGAAGTTTCATAATATAGCATCAGTAAAAACTAAATAGAAGATAGAACTATATATTCCTTGTCTTCCATATTCTTCAAATTATTCCATCTCTACTCTCTAGTACCAATTAATATGATAAAAACCTATAAAATTAAGATAAAAGAAAAATAATAATTATTTTAGAAATGGGGTAAAAAAGAAAAAAAATAATTTACAAAAGGTAAAACTGAAGGAAGCATATATTTCCACAGACAAAATTCATAAGCAGTCTTACAGCTCAAACTTAACAAGCAAAATTATCCAGTATATGTTTTAGACATCTGCAAAATTATCCAGTATATGTTATTGATGGAAAGACCAAGTAAGTAATTGTGAACTGCATGAGCTCCCAAACATAGATTCCTAGCTACTGCTAAAGTTTGAAAAAGAAAAGCTTAATTTAATCATCATAGGCAACTCTATAGATTAAATTATAAGGAAAAGCTTACAAGAAAGAAATAATAAGCATATGTCTCCCAAACATATGCAAATGGAAAATAATTCATGCCTTAAAAATTCAAATAAAACATTTGCCTATTGCTGAAACAGCTCAAAGCTTAGCTGCAAAGACAACTGTACAACCTGTAAAAAAGTAAAATGAGCTTCATGATGCAATGAGTATATGCCTATTGGTGAAACAGCTCAAAATACAGAAAATAAGTGTTGTACTAGTATAGTGTAGAAGGTAATGAAACACTATGTTGAATATATTTCTGACCTCGAATTTTGTCATGTAATTGGTAAGACAATCTTCACATCTTCATCTTCTTTTTCCTTCTACAATAGCAAAGATAATTGAATGTTCATATATAAGTTGTTTGGGATACCAAACAAATGCGTTCTACCTCGTGGGTAAGAATTATTACCTTAACCCTTCCCTTCAGGCCATAGTGGCAACGAACCAAGTTGGAACCACATAGAAGAGATTGCACAGTGTCAACCCCTAATTTTGATTGATATGTATCAACTACTCTTTCTCCAACACTGTATGTGGACTCTGAAGCTACTGTACTAATAGGGATGGATAAAATATCAATTCCCATTCTTGAAATTATACAATATTTGGCTTGATTTTTTTTCCACCATGCTATCATATCAAACTTTTGCATTTCACTACAAAGCTCTAAGCCATCTTCTAGGTAGTTGTCTAAATATGATTTTAAAGGTCTTGTACTTGTTTTCGATGAAACAAATGAGGTGAAATCATGCCAACCACTATATTTTTAGAGTTAGACTAATTACCTATACTTTGCATTGAATTGTTTGTGCTCCTTGAACTCCCCCCTGTAATACCACTATCATCATCTATTTAAGCCTCAGAACTTGTAAAATATTCCTCATACATTTTGTAGAGTAGACTTCTAACAAGCTTCACATTCCTCATGCTTTTATCTCCAGGATATATGTTAGAGTAGGCAAACTCAATTACAACAAACTTTATTCTTGGATCCATCACTGCACCAAAAGCCATGAGGAGATTACATTCGCCTCAATATTTATCAAATTTATCTTTCATCTTCTTAGTCATCTCCAAAATAATCTGTTGAAATTGCCCCCTCATCCAACACCTTCTTTATAGTACAGATTTGTGAAAGAAATAAATTTACTATAAGGTAATCTGTTCGTTAAATAATTTCAGTTTCTTCATTGAAGAATCCCAAAATATCACAAACTTTTTCAATTTTATCCCACTCATCTTCTATTTGGCATGTAATATATGACACTTCTCTTTTGTTATATGAAAAAAAGGCTTCCCTTAAACTTAATGCAACTATCAACATCGAGTAAGTTGAGTTCGAACGTGTTGGGCAATCCATTACTAGCTTTCTAGTAGGTAATTATAGTTGTTGGACAACCTCAGAAAATCTGACTAACCTTGCTTCAGATGCATTAACAAAACTCACTGTGTCTCTAATATTATCAATAATATACTCCACACTTTTTACACCATCCTTCACCATTAGGTTTAGTATCTCAGCACAACAGCGGACATGAAACAACCTTCCTCCAAAGAATATTTTTTTTTTTCACTCTAAAACTATCTTGTAATAGGACCAGTAACTCCAATAAGTAGTTCTTTTTTAAAATGCAAACATTCTCCTTTTCTTTGCCCAGTAAGAAGAATTACTTCCTTAAACTCATCCCAAACTTTGGATCTTTGTTTCCTTTTATTTTTCTCCTATAATATCACCAGCTTCATCAATATCATTTACTTCATTTTCATTAGTCCACTTCTCAACCTCTTTGTCAATCTCATTGTCATCAATATGTGTATTATCCTCATTCACAGGTTGATTACCAACATATGAATGAAGATGATCATCAAATCTTCTAATCCTGATATTTGTAGGCTCAATATTATCCCCTTCCATATTTATTGGTGTTGACATTCTAAAAAAAAATAACAATAGCATGAAAATTGATAGCATCTATAAAAAAACTAATACAACAACCAAAACTCTCTGTAAAAATTATGAGAACTATGAAAGAGTAAAAATATAACTGTTAGCAGCCAAAAGAAAGCCTCCTCTAACATTTAAAATTTGAAAAATAAAATTCTATGAACAGATAACAAAACTAAACTCAACAGATCTGCTTTAAAAAAATTTTCATCATACCAATCATATCAAACAATAAAAGCTAAGCAAAAGCCAATTTGCATAAATCCTCAATCATTCTTGATATGCTGCATAATCAATAGCTATATTCTATATTTAATAAGAACTCAGAATAACAATTGTTCGTAATAGTTCAAAATAAAATTAATTTGAGGCACATATCTAAAACTTTAATCAATTAAATACATCTCTTTATAATGATTCCTATAACAGCTGATAAATCCTTAAACAATATCTCCATACAACATGCTCAATACATACCTAGAATTATTATAGATTTTGATATGTAATTATTAAAATCATACTTTAACAGAATTAACAGTCCTAAAATTATTATAAACATGAATAAATTGCTTGTACATAAAAAGTAAACATTTGTAACTAGAGGACAACTTTCCAATTTAATAAATATAAGCCTTAAGCGTCAGATAATTTGTTATCAATGGAATAAAAAGCACTCCCCAACCATTTCAATTTTCATCATCCACCCCAATGGCAAATGAAAACAAAATAGGAAGGTAATTCTAGTGTAGCAATACATATCAACTTCAAAAGGGGCATTAAGTTCAAGAAGGGCCATAAAAATCATTTTAAGAAAATAAAAAATAAACACAAATTCAGTATTACATAAACTATTCATATAAACTGGAAACTTTTATCTAAGTGCCAAAGCTAGTCTCTAAAATCAGCAACTCAACTTCTACAACCAACAAAAATATAATAATCATGCTATTTTCCACTCCCAAGTTTGCTAACTTTTTTATGAATAAAAAAAGAAATGAAATAAAACTAGTTAGAGGTTATTTGGTTCGATATTATCTAGATTTTTAGATAAAATGAGGGATCTGCTTGGTTCAATGTTATTTAGAAAAATATTATTTTCTGCAAAACAATGTAATCTTTCAAATGTAGTATTTTTTGTTTGATGTATCACTTAAAAAATGAAATATTATTTAGGATCACTAGGCGATCTGTTTAAAAAAAAATTAGAAAAGTTATGGACCAGAATATGTAATCAAATTTTAGTTTTGATAACAAAAATCACCCAAAGAAAAAGAAAATCTACCGATCCATACATCCATCAATTCATGTATAAACAAATTCTAGTGAAGACATGAAGTTTGTTGTTTCCAGAACAAAGAAGCTCAAATCGTCAATCTGCGTTAAAAAATAAGAGAAGAAAAATTACCTTTTGTCGCCTCACTGGTGATTTGAGATAACCTACATTAAGAAAAAAAAAAGTAAATTTACAGAGATTGAGAAATCAACACAAAACCCTCACTTTGTTGATTTGAGAAATCAACATAGAAAGAAAGAGGAAGCATAATAACTAAAGAAAGAAGAGGAGGAAATAAAACCAGTAAAGGAAAGACGAAAATACCAAGGGGAAGAAATTACCTGCCATCGGCTCACCACTGTAGTTGCGTGAGAGAGGGCCAGACAAGACCTAAGAGGGGTCTTCACGTGGCTTGGTGCCTCTGTCTTATCTTCTATGGGAGGATGAGGGCGTCACGACGCTGCTTCGAGTCTTTGACCAAGGGAGAAGAGAGATGGGAACGGGATTGCACGATGCGGTTAAGGCATGATGAGGCAAGAAAGAGGTGGGCTAGGGCTTTTTTAGCCGTATAACATATATTATGTAATAAGCTTTTAATATCTTAAAAATTATAATATTATAAATATAATATATAATATAATTGAGTAGCTTGATAAGCTTTCGAGTCGAGTCAAGTTGAGCTCGAACTCGAGCTCGTATATCATTCAAGCTCAACTATAGGCTTGAGCTCGAGCTCAAAGATTGATAAGCTCAGCTCGCGAGCTCGTTAGCAAGTCAAGTTTGAGCTGGCTCACAAGCCGACTCAGCTCACTTACACCCCTATCCTAGAATACCAGAGTGATATTATGGATGATGTGTATTTATTTGTACTAATCATCCGGGATGATCTTATACCATCATAGATGATCAGTTATTTTTTTTATCATTTAGAGATGCAGTCAGGGCGATGTTTTAGATGATGTTTGGTGTTTTGAACTAATCAGCCTAGATGATCGTGAAATCGTCCAATACGATCAGTTTATTTTTCCATCATCAAGACATGCATTCAGGGTGATGATCTGGATGATGCTCTACATTTTTGAACTAATCATACAGTATGATATATTATTATCCTGGACAATCAGAACAAATAAGTCCTCTAATTGACCAGACTCCCCCAGATCATCCTAGCTGATTGAGCTGAATTTATACTGATCATTCTGGATGATCGGTTGATCGTCCTAAACGATAATGTTAGTTTGTTGCATTTAAGAGCAAATCCAAAGCTCTTCTATATTAGACCTCTTGTTTACCCAAGATTGCATCTCTTACTACTATCTTGACCTGAGTGAGCTAAGAGGAGAGGGAGAGGTTGGGAGATAGAGAGGATCATATAAGGGGGAGTTTGTGAGGGGTTTTACAAAGGTTGCTCCAAGCAAAGATCTGAGTTGTCTTCTTTGTTTGTGGTCCCTTATTCCTTGATGATTCTAGAGAGGTCTACTTTAGTGATTGATCAGGTTATCTACCTGCTTTAGAAGGAAGCAAAAGAAATTAGGTTCTCTGCCTACTTCAGGAGGAAGCGAAAGGAGTTGGGTTCTTTGCCTCACTAGTATTGGTGAAAAGGAGGTTTGTATAGGCTTCTCTGCCTTGCTATGGGAGCAAAAGGAGAGTCATTGAGTTTAGTGTAATACTCGGAGGAGAGGCTCCAGGGAGTGGACGTAGGTCAAGTTGGTCGAACCACTATAAATATCTACTTGTTTTTTCTTACTATTTTTATGTATTTAATTTCTACACTACAATTTTCTTGTGGTGAATTTTAGTTTGATCTAAGATTATGTTTTTGATTGAGAAATTTTTTAAAATACCAATCCACCCCCCCCCCCCCCCCCCCCCCCCCCCCCCACATGGTTAGCTTTGGCGTAGTTCACAAGGACTTAACATCCCTAACAAACTTTCATAAAGTAGCAAAGCTAACACTCAATCATAATCTATATTTGTGATATTTTGTAGTCCATATGTGTTCAAAATATTAGGCTTTTCCCCTAATCCAATTTGAGGGTATCAAACCTTGCTTAGAAAATTTATTTACATAATTAAAAACTATTCAAAAGTAAGTTCTATTATCCACCCATAAATTGATCATCGAGGGTTACATCAGTTTTAGAGGGTTTACTATTTTAAGGTACAAAGAGATTGGCTTTAATGTCGAGGTTTAAAGGAAATGGGGCTTTCACTTCTAACCTTTTTACATCTTTATAGTATAGTGGGATTAATGTAACATTTTCCACTTAACTTTTTAACCTCTCCATTGTAGACAAATCTAAACTTTCTACCCTAGCGACTTGGATCCTATCCTCATCCCTATCAATTTTTTTCGTTGGATGATTGGTAAATTTCCCATATTTTATAGCATGCAGGATTTTCTCAATCATACATAATTCATCCTCTAAGCTAGATTCGAAGCCAATATGTATTTCAGGCTCCCTTATTTGTATGTTATATTTTTTTTACTTTCTTGACTTATTTGATTTTTTCCATCCTCGACCTCCTCCTCTAGATTTTTGTGTCATTTTATCACCTCTTTATATGGGAGGGATAGGTGAGCATCAAACATCATATTCGAGATTAGAATGTTATTCTTTCCCTTTTTTTCTTTTTGTTATTTTCCATTTTCTTTCTTTTCTTTATTTCCTTTACTTCTACTTCAACAATTTAGTGATTTTTAGAGAAAATATTCTACTTCTTAGATAGATATTATAAAGCATCTTTGTATATACCAACTTTGTGAATCAAAAATGGTTGCAAGTCACTTGATGCAGTAATATACCACCTCTCATGATCATATGACATACTGATTTAAGGTGGAGAGCACATTCTATATTCATGGAGCTAGGGTCTACCCAAGAAAGCATTAAATGAAGCTTTAGAATCTATTATATGAAATTAGGCTTCAATTTTTAGGATTTCAATTTCTAACAAGAGGGTTATCAAACCCAAAGCTCTCTCACCCTTCTCATTGAATCCTTGTAGCATCAACTTATTAGAGCTGAGTTTGTGATTATCCACTCATAAATATGTAAGAGTTCTAAGAGTCATAATATTGATTGATGCACCTAGATCAACCAAAATAAGAGATAATTTAAAATTTAAAATAATCATATAGATATATAGCGGATGGTTACGATGTTCTCAATAGCAAATTTTCATTTGAAAATGTTACTCCTGGAATGTCGTTGGAGTATAATTTTTCTACCAACAATACTGATGTTAGCTGAGCCACCCACAGATCTCTGGGCCTAGTAAGGCTTTTATTAATGCCTCCCTCATTTCTTTGGAAAGAACTAGAGAATCATAAATACTCATTTTTGTAGGTAGCTTTGTAAGATGTGCTAAGACGTTGTAAGCCACCTTCGAAACTTCTGTATTCTCCATGTCTAGTTATTGAATATGTTAAAGTTGATTGGGAGCTTCTAAATTAGTTGCAATTTATCTCCCTTTATCTTTGGCTGGAGGTTGTGGAGGCATAACTTTGCCACTATGAAGGTTAACTTCGACCACCTCTACGGGAGAAGAAGTGTCAGGTTGCTTTACATGTTTCTAATCAATTATCTGGACACTCTTTTCTGATGAATTATTTGAATTAGACATTTCTAATTCAATATTGATAGGATCACCATGAAAATTAAGAATAGGGGTGTCCTCATTAGAGAAAAATATGAAAATGTTATTCTAATTCATTTATAGATATTTCCTAAGAGTTATTTTCTTCATTATTTATGCTTTGATCAGAATATTCATCAGCAAAAATAAATAAGATATATGTAAAATCTTTTTTCATTAGTTCATTAATACCAAAGGGATAAAATAGAAGTTGTGAAAGTTTTAAGAGTTTTAGCCTCTCCACTCTCATAAATAATTATCTTATAAGTTGCATCTTTAATTTGATTCTTCTCTTCCTTCCTTTAGACTGCAGAAACTTTCTTAGCTCAAACTTCCTTAGGATCTTTGATAGGAACTTATTTTGAACTCTATCAAGAGCCATCAGATAAACTTGGATGGGATTATATGCTCCTAGAGATTCTTGAAAAGATGAATGATATAGGTTACTTAAAATTACTTTTAGAATCAAACTTTGCTTCAAGTCGATTAAGCCTGGTGTCCAAATTCTCTTCAATTCTATTGCAAATGTTTTGGAGGGCCCCAGCAAAAATAAGTAAGATATACCTTGAGCTAGATGGGGGGTCTTTATGGGTAGAATGTTGGTGGCTTTATAGGGGACAATGAGGGGTATGGGTGGAAAATCCTTCTAGTGTTGGTGATTTGGTGAGGAGACTTAGGAGGAGTTTTAATTTGGAGGTTATCAATAGCAGTTATGTCAACATTCATATTTTTTGCTTCCTCTTGAGTAACACCCTAGAGGACATGAAAAATCTGCACAAAAATTATACTAGTGTTAGCAAATCTCAAATCTTAGAAGAGCAAAAGCGCATTGAAAGCGTAACAATTGTGCAACAAGATAAGGCTAATTATTTATTTACTGACTTGAAGGAAAAGCCAGACAAATCTTGAAGTTAACAAATAAATCTTTAGCCTTCTCTGTAGAATAAAAAAGATTTGTATTGTGCCCCCCGCCCCCCCCCCCCCCCCCCCCCCCCCCCAATTAAGAAAATGTGGACTTAAATATGGGTACTTAGGGGTTTTTGAGAGAAGTGCTCCAGGAACTACATGTGCACAAGACCAAGTAAAGTAATATTATGTAATAAATTATAAAAAAATTAATAATAAGAATTAAACTTAAATGAACTTTGGACTCACTAATAGGATAGGTAGAAAACCATTTATGTAACCAAGTGGCTTCTCCATCAAACTTGGTGGAAATTTTATTAAATTCATGATCCGAAATTTCCCTAATGCTACTAGCCCAATTAATATATGAGAACTCATCTACATTACCTGCTATTGACATGAGCCTTATTGGCATTAATAGGTTATTAAGGGGAAAAAAATAAATTAGAAACTAAAAATGTTATAAAAGTTTTTGAGATTTTTTCTTGGTCAGTTTATCTATTTAGTTATGTCATTTCACTTTTTATATCAGTTGATAAAACTCAAATAAGTGGATCGCTCTAGCATATGATCTCAACACCTTCTTTTGGGCAAAATTGTGAGCAGTTTTTGGTTAAATTAACTGAAGAAAGTAAATGGAAATTTTTTTTTAAAATCGAACATGTGCGTAGTCACACCTCATCAGATGTGAATCTCAGCAAATAACCTTTGATAATGAAGCCTTGTTTAGATATATCACAAAATTTTAGCTGCTCATATATAAGAGGAACTTTTTATTGGAATGGTGGGAACTTCAAAAATTGTATGATGTTCATAGTCCTAAAACAGTCATCAACATCTTGTGAAATATTTCAATAAATGAGTCATAAATATTTTGGGAGGTTGAGATGTAGAAACGATAAGTAATTGGGCGAACATAATGAGCCATATGCAAACATTAAAGAAAAAAATTAAGTAAAAGCAAAGAAAATAAAAGCACAGTGAAAACGCAGTAAAATTGCTATGAAAGTGCAATTAATCATTTTGTTCCATTATTTCACTGTGCTTTAACTGAGCTTCCAATAACTTTAAATGTGTTTTCACTGTGCTTTTGTTTCCCTTTCACTACTCTTTCAATGTGTTTTTGCTACGCTTTAATTTACAGTTCATTGTGCATTTTCTACTACATTTTTGTTGCATTTTTCTCTGCTTTTGTTGTTCTTTTACTGCACTTTCACTTATCGTTTGATGCACTTTTCTTTGTATTCATTTTAGATGGGCTTTCCTTTATTAAAAAAATGCAATTAAAGCATAGTGAAAGCATAGTGAAAATGTAGTGAAAGTGCAGGAAAATCATAGTAACCCGTGATCGTCACTTAATTCACTGGTCATTCCACTCCTAAAACACTATAAATAGAACCCTCATTCTTCATTGAAAAAATCCAAGCAAGGAAGAGAAGGAAGAGAGAGAAATTTACGTTCTCTTGCCACCAGATTCTTCCTCCTTGACCACCGCCTGGCCACCAACCATCGTCTAACTTCTACCCAGCCACTAACCATCATCAGACTATCTCTAAACTTATGACTGGCCAGTTTCTATCATCAGACTTTCACCCGACCACCAGTTATCGTTGAAATTTTTGTTGGCCGCCAACTAACACTAGATTTCTGCCTATTCATGAATGCTATTGGATTTCCATATTATCCATATTCGTATCAAGATTTCAACCTGATGGTTGATTATTGTAATCTGATTATCCTCAGCCTCAGGGATGAACCATTCATTTATAATCTATTCAAATACTAATGAAATCATTTAAACTAGGCCTGGCCCTATGGTTTTCCAATCAGGGCTTTCGATGTAAAATGTTCTCGTAATTTTACTATTTCTATTTGTGAGTTTAATACTCGTACAATGCTAAGAACCATAGTTTTTCCTACTTTAACAATGCAAATAATCTAACCCATAACAATTGTATTCAAGAACATAAAAAATAATTTTTTATATTCATGAATAAAAAAAAATATTTTCCATATATATATATATATCATTCAATTTAATTTAATTTATATAATTACACTAAAATTAAGTAATTTAAATATTATTATGTTTAAGTTAAAAATTAATAAGCTCAGTTTAGGGCTAATGACTCTGTTCAAAACTAGGAATTCATTTGTTAATCATTTGAATTTTAATCAACTTGAAATCAATATTGATGTACCTAAACTCAAAGATATTAAAAATTAGTTTGATTCCACTAGAAATTAATGCGATATACATGATATATGTGTATCTTTGAAAGTGTTAACACCTGTATTTTAAATGGTTTTAGATGGGTAATAATCTTAATTAATTATTAAAAATTAACTTGTTAAAATAATAGACATATGCTTCATTTTGGACAATTTTCTTATTGCTTCTTAAAGTAGCTTTTTAGTTCAAAATTTTTAATTTATGTTCTAGAAAACTGCTCTAAGAAGCGGTAAGAAAGTAATCTCAAACATAGCCTTAGATGTATAACAATCTTGATTATGTACCTAATCTTGATTCCATTATAATTTTTTTTTTGTCAAGTTCAATCTTAATTTATAACCTAACAGTTATTTCCTTTGGAACGTTCTTCTGGTGATCAGGTTTCTACTGGTGGATTTTACTGTATATTTCATGGCCTTCTTTGTTTTATTTTAGTTTTGGCTGATTTTTTTTTTTTTTTTTGTGATAAGTAACCTAGGGCATCAGGTCTTTGGTCTTTTATCTGCATTCCCCAGTGGAGGCGGCCCCGTCTTCTTCTAATCCCTCCCCTTGGGGTAAGCCGTCGACTTTCTCAGTCAGTGGTAAAAAGGGTTTTTTTGATGCTAATGGTAATGATCCTAACTCTAAATCTCATTCTTTTCACGATGTTCTTGCAGGAAATGCCCTTCAAAAGAGTCTGGTTTTTCTTTCACAAAGTCTTCGATTAAAGGATTTTTGGCCTTATTGATCTCGGATGAAGATATTCTTAAAGTTGCTTCTCCCTATCAATTCATGCTTGTTGGGAAGTTTTCTGTTAAACACCCTAATCTTGATTCAATTAGAAATTTTTTTTATAACCTTAAATTGTCTGGTGTTATCTCTATCGATTTATTTAATGTTAGACATGTTGCTATCCAATTGTCTAACAATTTGGATTATAGCCAATTTTTTGCGAGAAAGTCTTACTACATAAATAATTGTCATATGAGACTTCTAAAATGGACTTCTTACTTTGATATCAAAGAGGAGTCACTGATCGTTTCGATATGGATTTCTTTTCTGAATTTGTAGTTGCATTTTTTTAACTCGCTTGTCCTGCATGCTTTGAGGGTTACATATTTAGAAGACCATTGCAAACTGACCAAGTGACTTCTTCTAAATCTAAGCCTTTAGTTGCCCGTATTATGGTGGAATTGGATATTACCAAAAAACATTCGTGTGAGGTGTGGCTTCGATCTAAAATTTCTAGATACTTGCCTAAGGTCAAATTTGAAAACATACCTGATTTTTGTTCCCATTGCAAAGTCCATGGTCATTCCTTTAATGAGAGTTTTGTGGCTCATCCCACATTGAAAAAAGGCATTAAAGAGGGGATAATGATGGTTTTATTGAAAATGAGGTGAACAATAAAAATCTAGTTATTCAAGAAAACTATGCTCCTTTAAATTCTGTCCTCCTTTGTTTATGCTTCTTCCTCTAGAACTGTTAGGAAAATGTTATGGAATCATATTATTGATTTATCTTCTAATGCTAGTGATCCTTGGATGGTTGGAGGATATTTTAACACTATTACTTGTGCTGCTGAGAGAGTTGGGGGAGAACCTCCCAATTTTCAAGCTATGGAAGATTTCAATGAAATGCTTTTAATGTCTAATTTACATGATATTAGCTTTTATGGCAAAGCTTTTACTTGGAACCAAGGTACGATGTGGCAATGTTTGGAACGTATTCTTTTCAATAATGTTTGGATTTCTAAATATCAGAACACTCACATTGAGCATTTGTCTAAAACTCTCTCGAACCATTCCCCTTTGCTCTTGAAAATTTCTTTACAAGATATTGATGCTCATTCTCCTTTTATATTTCAAAATATGTGGTTGTTACATGACTCTTTTATTACCAATGTTGAAACTAACTGGCATGCTCCCTTATTTCCCAATAATAATAGTGTTGGTATGAGTCATATTTGGCTTAAGCTAAAGCGGCTCAAACAAAATTTGAATTGGTGGAATAAATGTATTTTCAAGAATTTATTTACTAATATTTGTATGCTGAGAAACTTGTTGATTTGGCTAATAGTAATTTTTTGAATAATCCTAATGATGATATCAGGGCTTCTTTAAATGATTCCAAAGACAAATTAGTGGATCTTCAAGAACAAGAAGAAGTTTATTGGAGACAAAAAGCTTCTTGTAAATTCCAAATTGAAAGGGATAGAAATACCAAGTTTTTTTCATAATATTGTCAATCATAAAAATGTGGCTAGTTATATTCATAAGATCGAAACTCCATAAGGTTCTCACTATGACACTCCTGATTTAGATGTTGAGTCTGGAGTTAATTACTTCAAAGATGTGTTTAAAAAAAATTTTACCCCTGATTTAGATTTGGATTTCTCTTTTATTCCTTCGCTTATTTCAAATGAGGATAATATTATGCTCACTAAGTTGGTCTTCTGAGGAGGAGATTTGGTTGATTATCAAAGATATGAATTCTGATTTTGTTGTTGATCCGGATGGCTATACTACTAAATTTTTTCAAAAAAATTGGCATATCATTAAAGATAACTTAGTTAATGCTTTTGTTGATTTCTTTAAAGAGAATCCTTATCCTAAATTTTTTACTTCGACTGTTATTATTTTGATTCCCAAAAGTGATGCTACTAATTTTTTGAGTGATTTTTGTCCTATTAGTATTTTCTCTTTTTTCAACAAGCTTATTGCCAAGTTAATTATGTCTAGATTAGCTTTGATTCTCCCCAAAATCATCTCTCTTAAACAAATAGGTTTGTAAAAGGTCGATCCATTTTTTATAATATTTTATTAGCTCAAGAGCTTATTTATGATTTGGAGGCTAAAATCACTGGTGATAATGCTATTTTCAAAATTGATATCATAACTTAGTTGGGATTTTCTTTTTGCTATGCTGAAGAATTTTGGATTCAAAAATGAGTTCAATAACATTATTAAAAATAGTATTGAACATTGCTTTTTCTCTGTTATTATTAATGGGAAAACTCATGGTTTTTTTAAATCTACTCGTGGCCTCTGTCAAAAGGGATCCTCTTTCTCCTGCTTTGTTCATTATTGATGTTTGAAAGTTCGTTACGGATGTTAGGCCCTTAAGAACTAGTCCCGAGGCTAACCAAGAGGGGGGGTGAATTGGTATTTTAAAAAATTCTTTAAACAAAAAGAATAATTATCTCAAACCAAAGTCACCACAAAAAAATAACTACGAAAAATTAAAGTGCGGAAGCAGAAGAAAGAATACAAGAGTTTATAGTGGTTCAGTCAACTTGAACTATGTCCACTCCCAAGAGGCACCCTGCGAGTATTGCACTGCCAACGTGACTCTCCTTTAGCCCCCATAGCTAGGCGGAAAGCCCTTACAAAAACACCTCCTTTTTGTCACCCCCGGTAAGGCAGAGAACCCCACTCCTTTTGCTTCCTCCTGAAGAAGGCAGAGAACCTCGATAAATCGCTGAAGCTTACCTCTCCCAACCCTTCCAAGGACAAGAGACTCTAGGGAAGAAGAAGTGGAATAATGCTTGGAGCAACCCTTGTGAACTCCCTCACAAGCTCCTCCTCATAAGATCCTCTCTCTCTCTCTCCCTCTCTCTCTCTCCTTTAGGTTTTCTCAAGTCAAGACAGCAGCCAAGGATGTTCAAAAATGTTAAACAATAGATCTTAAATAGAAGAGCTTCAAAGGAGCTCAATAAATGCAAGTTGCCGACTTATCATCCAAGACGATAATACTATCGTCCTGTACGATCAGTTCAAAACACAGATGATCGGCCAGAACACCGCTCTAAAAATGAACTGGACGATTAAAAATTGGCTTGATCATCCAGGCTGATCTTACGATCGTCTAGGCTGATCTTACAATCGTCCCGGATGATCTTACGATCATCCCGGACGATCCGTTTAAATCAGAGAAAAATCGTCTAGAGCATCGCCCTGAATTTGAGCTGTCCGATCCTGATCGGCCAGAACATCGCCCTGAATTTGTGCAGGCCGATATAAATCGTCCAGGAGGAACTAAGGATTTTTGAGTATATCATCCCGACCGATCTTGTGATCGTCCAGGACGATGTGGTCGTATCAATCATCCTTGATTGCTTCCTTAATTGCTAGATCAATTTAGGCATAATTGTGCCATATCATCCAGGCCGATCTCACGATCGTCCTGGCCGATTTCCAAAAAAACACAATACTTAAATTAATCATGATGGTTATTTCTTTCTATTTTGAGCATATCGTCCTGTCCAATAAATGTATCGTCCAGGACGATCTGTTAATTATGACTGCCTTAACTAAGAATCTTGATTAGAACTTATGTTTTGAACTCGATCGTCCAGGCCGATATAAATATCGTCCGGGACGAAGTGAGTAAAAACAGAAATTCTAAATCTCTCAAATGTTTTTGTGTAGGGTTACTTAACATCAGTCACTTCAAACATTTACAATTGACTCAAGAAAGGGAAAAAAGAAAATTACAGACTGACTCAACCCTAATCTACCCAGTCTTGAGCTGGTTTCGATTTTCGTCCGATCTTTGAATCCTGAAAATGTCAGTAGTAAAAGGTAGATGAAAAGAAGCAAGAGTGTTTGCTAATCATCAAAACATAATCCATGAAGCCCAATTTGCAACAATCTCCCCCTTTTTGATGATGGCAAACACTTTGACAATTATTTCAAAAACAATAGTGTAGAACATGGAATCGAAAGTGCAAGCATACAAAAGACCCCTCTCCCCCTTTTGACATCTCAAAAAGGAGGAGGAAACTAAGAAACAAAATAAACAATCTTTTTTTTTAACCAAGGCATGAACAAGATGTAGTATTCCATGTAATTGATTTTTAAAAATTTATAAGTTAATGAGTTAATCAACATCAAAAATCCAAACAGACGGTAGAATATCCGATCATGGCTACCCTTATCTCAGACTTTCTTTTAGGGTAAAATTATCTTTTAAAATTAATGACCTAACTCAAAAATTCAATTGGATATGAGAAAAAGGATCCATTCATCACTTGGTTTCAGAAAAAATATCTTATAGAATAGTATACCAAAGTAAATTTGTCACAATCGCAAAACACTCGAAATCAAGTCTTTGATACATGAAATCTTCTAAGTTTTAAAAGATTTGAAAGGAGAGGAGAGCTTGCTTTTGGTGGGCTCATTTTATTCCTCTTGTCAATTGATTGGCGCTTTGAGCATCTTTTGCTTTTTGATATATATTTTTTTTCAATTTGGCGTCATTGCGTATCTTTTGTTGGCATCATTGGCCTTTTTTTTTTTTTTTGCAAGCTCCATTCTCTTTTATAATCTCTTAAAAAGGATTCTTAGTTGTGAGTATCTTCTAGATATTAGAGAAAAGGGGCTCTCTCTCTAACATAGAGAACAACTATCCACAAAACAGAATCAATAACCAATGACAAGAGTAATGAGGAATCTTGATGTGACAAAAAGACTTTAATCATTATAAATATAAGATAGATTTGCTTTAGCAAGGTTAGAAAAGATCTTAATTTCATACACAACTGTTAATTTGAAATAGATTTTTGATTAGAAAAGAAAACTATACCACTAAAATAGGTTAGAAAAAGAGACACAATCAACGGTATATTTTTACCATCTAATAGATTAAGAGATGTAACACATTGACTACAAATTTTCAAAAGAAAGAATAAGGCATATGATATCATTTCAGCAATGATTTTGGAAACCAAATTAAAAAATAAAGTAAAATAAACCAAACAAAAACTAAAAGTAAAGCAAAAAGAAGAAAAGAAAGTAAAGAGCAAAAAAAAAGCAAATAAAAGAAATAAAAAAAGAACAAAAGCAAAAGAAAGCAAGTAAAAGATCAAGTTCATGCATTTATGTCAATCACACCTAATCCGATCCTTAAAGAGCTGAAAGTGTCGAAGGCCAGTGGTTTAGTAAAGATGTCAGCTAGTTAATTTTCAGTTGTCACATGGGGTAAATCAATGTCTCCCTTAGTCACATGATCTCTAATAAAGTGATGCCTAATGTCAACGTACTTAGTCCTTGAATGTTGGATAGGATTCTTAGAGATGCATATGGCACTAGTGTTGTCACAAAAGATTGAAATGGTGCCTACAGGGAATCCTAAATCCAATACTTGTTATTTCAACCAAAGGACTTGGGCCACATAACTTCCAAGAGCAATGTACTCAACTTTAGCAATGGAAACTGCAACAGAGTTTTGCTTTCTACTAGACCATGAGACCAAAGATTGTCCTATGAATTGACAGTTCCTGAAGTGCTTTATCTATCCACCTTGCATCCTGCAAAATCAGAGTCAAAAAATCCAATAATCTCAAAAGAAGTGCTATGCCTCGAAAACCAAATCCCTAAGCTTTGAGTCCCCAAAAGGTATCTAAAAATTCTCTTAACTGCAGTCAGGTGGGATTCCTTGCGGTCAGCTTGAAACCTAGCACAAAGACAAACACTAAACATAATATCAGGTCGGCTAGCAGTCAGGTAAAGTAAGGATCCAATCATGCCTCTGTACTTCTTCTGATCAACAGACTTACCATTTGGGTCCTTATCCAACGGAACACTAGAAGTCATGGGAGTATTAATTGGCTTAGCTTTATCCATCTCATACTTTTTCAAAATGTCCTTAATGTATTTTATTTGATTTAGAAAGGTTCCATCATCCAATTGTTTTATGCTAAATCCCAAAAAGTAGGACAACTCTCCCATCAAATTCATCTCAAACTCTCTACTCATTGTTTTAGAGAACTCATCACAAAGTTTCTTATTAGAAGATCCAAAAAGTATATCATTCACATAAATCTGAACAATGAGCAAATCATCTCCAACTTTCCTAAGAAAAAGGGTGGTGTTTACGCTCCCCTTAATAAACTCCCTTTCTAGTAAGAATGTGCTAAGGCTCTCATACCAAGCTCTTAGTGCCTTCTTTAACCCATACAAAGCCTTTTTTAATTTAAAAATATGATTTGGAAATTGGAAACTCTCAAAACCTGGGGGTTATTCAACAAACACGTCCTCTTTTATTTCCCCATTTAAAAAGGTACTCTTGACATCCATTTGAAAAAGCATAAATCATTTATAACATGCAAAGGCTAATAGCACTCTAATGGCTTCCAATCTTGCTACAGGGGTAAAAGTCTCCTCAAAGTCTATCCCTTCTATTTGATTATACCCCTTAGCCACTAATCTTGCTTTATTCCTAGCCACCACTCCAAAATCTTTCACCTTGTTCTTAAAGACCCACTTTGTTCTAACTACACTTTGTCCCTTAGATCTTTCTATAAGCTCTCAAACATCATTCCTAACAAATTGATTCAACTCCTCTTGCATGGATAAAATTCAAAACTCATCAGTAAGGGCTTAGTTTATGTTGGTGGGTTCAGTCATTGAGATAAAGTCAAAGTGGTTCACCTCCTTCCTAAGTCCATGTCTAGTCTTAACTCTATTAGAAGGGTCTCCTAAAAACAAATCCTTGGGATGACTTGTAGAGTATCTCCAATCTCTAGGCAAGGTGTGAGAAGGTCCAACCCTTTCCTCTAGATCTATATTTTCTACTCCTTGGGTGACATCTCCTACTCCTTCAATGTTTTGGTGACTTACTCCCTTCTCCAAATTTTCTACTCTAGTGGTAATCTCCAACATCATCATCCTTAACTCCAGGCTTAGGATCAGACTCATCAAATACTACTTGTGTAGTCTTTTCCACCATCAAAGTCCTCTTGTTAAAACCCTAAAAGACTTCCCAACACTAGAATATCCCAAGAACACTCCATCAGATTTAGGATCAACTTTGCCCAAGTAAGACTTCCTATTATTGTGAATGAAAAGCTTACAACCAAAGACATGAAGGTGAGAAAGATTGAGTATCCTACCCTTAAGGATCTCATAGGGTGTCTTATCTAGTTTGGCTCTAACATTCACCCTATTCAACACATAACAAGCTATGTTAACCGCTTCAACCCAAAAGTATTTTGGAAGTTAATACTCATCAAGCATGGCTCTAACGGCTTCCACCAAGGTTCGGTTCTTCCTTTTAGCTACCCCATTCTGCTGAGGGGTCCTAGGAGCTGAAAAGTTATGGCTAATCCCCTTATCCTCACAAAAATCTCCAAATCTTTCATTCTCAAACTCTCTCCCATGGTCACTATGGATTGTCAAGATCTCACAACCTAGCTTTTTCTGAATCCAAGTAGAAAATGTTCTAAACTCCTCAAAAGACTCATTTTTATGTGAAAGAAATCTAGTCCAAGTGAACCTCGAGTAGTCATTAACAATCACAAAATCATAGACTTTCCCTCCCAAGCTAGCAGTGCTAATGGGTCCAAACAAATCCATATGAAGGACTTCTAAAGGTCTAGAGGTGCTAATGTCCTTAATGGGGTGAAAAGAGGAGTGGACTTGCTTTCCTAGTTGGCAGGCATCACAAAGGTGGTCTTTTGAAAACTTGAGTTTGGGGCACCTCTAACTAGGTCTTTTTAGGTCACTCTCCTAAGGATTTTCATACTTACATGACATAATCTCCGGTGCCATAACCATGAATCATCAACAATAATTTTTAAGAAAAATGATGCAACGCATTCTATGTTATTAAAATCAAGCATGTACATATTGTTGATCCTCTTTCCCTGCAAAATAGTGTTGTTACTTAAACTTATAATGAATGAATTTGCAAAGAATTGTACGATGAAACCCTTGTCACAGAGTTGACTGATGTTAAGCAGGTTGTGCTTTAATCCATCTACAAGCAAAACATTTTTAATTATAAGGTTCTTATAATTACCAATTATACATGAGCCTACCGCTTTCCTGGTGGTGTTGTCTCTAAGAGTAACCTTGCCTCCAGTCCTGGACTCCAGCAAAATAAATTGATTGGCATCACCAGTCATATGTCGAGAGCATCCGCTGTCCAGGTACCACATACTCTCATGAGGCATTTTATGAGAGCCCACCTACAAGATCAACAAATGTCAGATATAGGAACCCAAACAGGTTTGGGTCCCTTCTTATGAAAAGTAGAATTCAATGTATATGTGGTATGCTGTGGATCATGCACCTTAGGTTTCCACATTCAATGTGTACTATGGTGAACTGTGCAAGTGTGTGCGATGTGTCCTAGCATGCCACATGAAAAACATCTAACTCCAGGAAAAGGATTGCTTAAATAGTTTGAGTTATAATGCCTCTTCCTAGGTTTTGGATTTTAATCAAGTGTGGGTGTCATCCGAATTTTCTTACATGTATCCAATTCATTTTGAATCCTCAAGCTAGTACTTTTTAAGACCTCATTCTCAATCCTCAAATTCTTTTCTATCTCTTTAGATTTCTTAAAATCAAATTCAAGTAAGGTGTGTGAAGTTTTTAGTGAATCATGTTCTTCAATTAATTCATAATGCTTTTTATTTAACTCATCAAATTCATCAAGTAGAGCCATATGATTTGAATTAATTATTGAATGATCTTTAGTTAAAATTTCATGCTCTTTTTGTAAATTCAAAAATTCCAATTTCAAGTTAGCGTGTGTTTTCTTATGTTTCCTATATGATGCATGAATTTTTTCAGAAACTTCAAGGAGTTGATCGTAGGAAAGTTCACATACCTCTTCTTGATCAAGATGATCGTCTGCCATCAAGCACAAGTTTGTTGTTTCATCTTCTAGTTCAGTCTCCGATGAATCAGATGCAGAATCCGCCTAAAATGCCTTTTGAAGTCTCCTTTTGTTCTTTCTAAACTTTGATTTCTCCTCACTCTTTTCCTTGCTTGTTTGCATCTTAAGTGTAGGGCAATCAGCTTTCACGTGTCCGGGCTTCCTGCATTCATAACAAACCACGTCAGAAGATCCTTTAGAATATTTGTTATCCTTACCTTTTCTCCAATTTTGATAATACTTTTGCTTCTTTCTTAGAAAGTTTTTGAATTGTCTTGTGATTAAGGCAATGTCATCACTCTCAGACCTGAAAGAATCAGAATTTGTGTTGTTGGCCTTCAATGCCACAGTTTTCTTCTTTCTTTTCTCACCTGCATCAAAATTTCTTTGATTCACTCCTTGCTTGTAAGCAATGAGTGAGCCAAGTAAGTTATCAATCGAATAAGTGTTCAATTCCTTAGATTTAGTGATTGCAGTGATTTTAGCATCAAAAGACAAAGGCAAGTATCTCAAAATCTTGTTTACCTTTTTATAATTTGAAAGTTCTCTTCCTAAGGCATGCAAAGAAGTAACAATTTGAGTAAACCTTGTATACATATCAGAAATTAATTCAGAAGGTTTCATATGAAAAAGTTCATAGTCATGCAAGAGAATATTCAAATGAGATTGCTTCACTTCATTGGTTCCTTCATAAGTAATGCACAACCTATCCCAAATCTCTTTTCCAGTAGAGCAAGTAGAAACACTCATGTAATTCTCAGATTTTAAAGCACAGAAAAAATAATTCAAACACTTCGCATTTAATTGAGCTAAATCTCTTTCATCGAAAGTCCATTCAGTAAAAGCAACTTCAGTTTTAATTCCGTTAATTTTACAAGAAGGTGGAGAATATCCTTCTTTAATAAGCAACCACATGTGATAATCAGTTGAGTACAAAAAAGTAGACATGCGAGTTTTTTAAAAATTAAAAGGAAGGTTGTCAAATAAAGGAGGTCGTGTAATAGAATATTCTTCAGTTGTATTACGATTTCAAAAGTTAGCTATGGATCAAAATTCAAAAAGTTTCTAAACTTAGTTTTTATGAATCCCGCTCTGATATCACTTGAAAGTTCGTTAGGGATGTTAGGCCCTTAAGAACTAGTCCCGAGGCTAACCAAGAGGGGGGTGATTGGTATTTTAAAAAATTCTTTAAACAAAAAGAACAATTATCTCAAACCAAAGTCACCACAAAAAATAAGTGCGGATAATTAAAGTGCGGAAGCAATAAAAAGAACACAAGAGTTTATAGTGGTTCGGTCAACTTGATTTACGTCCACTCCCCGGAGGTGCCCTCCGAGTATTGCACTACCAACGTGATCTCCTTTAGCCCCCACAGTTAGGCGGAGAAGCCCTTACAAAAACACCTCCTTTTTGCCACCCCCAACAAGGCAGAAAACCTCACTCCCTTTGCTTCCTCCTGAAGTAAGCAAAGAACATCGATCAATCGCTGAATCTTACCTCTCCCAACCCTTCCAAGGACAAGAGACTCTAGGGAAGAAGAAGTGGAACAATGCTTGGAGCAACCCTTGTGAACTCCCTCACAAGCTCCCCCTCACAAGATCCTCTCTTTCTCTCTCCCTCTCTCTCTCTCCTTTAGGTTTTCTCAGGTCAAGACAGCAGCCAAGGATGTTCAAAAATGTTGAACAATAGATCTTAAATAGAAGAGCTTCAAAGGAGCTCAATAAATGCAAGTTGCCGACTTTATCGTCCAGGACGATAATAATATCGTCATGTACGATCAATTCAAAACACAGATGATCGGCCAGAACACCACTCTGAAAATGAACTAGATGATTAAAAATTGGCTTGATCATCCCGGACAATCCGTTCAAATCAGAGGAAAATCGTCCAGAGCATCGCCTTGAATTCGAGCTGTCCAATCCTAATCTGCCAGAACATCGCCCTGAATTTGTACTGGCTGATATTGATCGTATAGGAGAAACTAAGGATTTTTTAGTATATCATCCCAGCCGATCCTGCGATCGTCCAGGATGATGTGATCGTATCAATCATCCTTGATTTCTTTCTTGATTGCCGGATCAATTTAGGCATAATTGTGTCATATCATCCAAGCCGATCTCACAATTGTCCTAGCCAATTTCCAAAAATACAGAATACTTAAATTGATCATGGCGTCTATTTCTTTCTGTTTTGAGTATATCGTCCTATCTGATAAATGTATCGTCCATGACGATCTGTTAATTACAGCTACCTTAACTAAGAAATCCTGATTAGAACTTCTGTTTTGAACTTGATCGTCCAAGCCGATATAAATATCGTCCGGGATGATGTGAGTAAAAAATAAAAATTCTAAATCTCTCAAGTGTGTGTGTGTAGGGTTACTTAACATCAGTCACTTCAAACATTTACAATTGACTAAAGGGAAAAAAGAAAATTACAGACTGACTCAACCCTAATCTACCCAGTCTTGAGCTGGTTCTAATTTTCATCCGATCTTTAAATCCTGAAAATGTCAGTAGTAAAAGGCAGCCGAAAAGAAGCAAGAGTGTTTGCTAATCATCGAAACATAATCCATGAAGCCGAATTTGTAACAATGTTGAATATATTTCTGGAAGTCTCAACGATCTTTTTATAAAAAAACATCCCACATTATATTACCATACTTTTGGTGGTCTCCCACTTATATTTTGCTGATGATTTTATTTATTTTATGAATGGCTCCAAGAAAATGCTTAATATTTTTTTAGCCTTTTTGAAAAAATTAAAAGGCCAGTGGTTTAATTTTTAATCCTCTAAAATGTTGTTTTATTTGTGCAAAATCTATATCTCACTACAGAATCATCTCTATTCAGGAGAGATTTGGTTTTTGGCATAAGCATTTACCTCTTAAATTTTAGGTACTCCTTTTTTTAAGGGTAAAAATAGATCGCATGTATTTGGGGATATTTTCTCTAAAATTCAAAAAAGTATATACTCGGGCTTTTAATTTCCTGTCTTTTTGGGGTAGATTAGTGTTGATTAAAAGTGTTCTTTGCTCTTTTCCTATCTACATATTTCATACTTTATCTCTGACTGTGAATGCTTGCAATAGGCTCGAAAGAATCTTCAACAAATTTCTTTGGGGTGCCAAAAAGGTAAATCTGCTATTATTTGGGATTCTTGGCAGATGTTCTGGTATGAATGATGAAGGTAAGTTAGGTTTTAAGAACTTAGATGACATGGTTCTTATCTTTTCATATAAAATGTGGTTCAATTTTAGATGTAAGAAGAGCCTTTGGTCTAAGTTCATGATCTTTAAGTACTGTGTTAGCAAGCACCCTCTTAACTACTTTTTCAAAAAAGGTGATTCTTTCAACTGGAAAAGGCTTTGTTCCATTAAATGGGATGCTGAAAATTTCATTCAATAGGGTTTGGGGAGGGGTGAAATCTTTTTTTGGTAAGATAATTGGTTAGGTTTTTCTTCTATTGACTCGTTGTTCAACACTCATACTATTAGTTCTTGTAAAGTTTCTCATTTTATTCATGAGGGAACTTGGAATGTGGATTATCTTGCTAACTTTGTTCTTGATTTTGTCATCAATCTTATCCTTAAAGTCCCTTTACAAGTTGATCGGGAATATACTATCTTATTTACCAATTCCAATGATGGGAGCTTTATGCTTAAAATGGTTTGGAATTTTATTAGGGTTGTTCACCCTTATTCGTAGATTTTATCCTCCATTCGGCAAAAAGGTATTATGATTTTCTATTCTATTTTATGTTGGCTAATCTTTAACAATTACATGCATGTTAACGATATCTTGAGGAAAAAAGTTTTTTATATTGTATTCAAATGTCAATGTTGTTATCATATTGAAAATTTGAATCATGCCTTTGCTAATGGTCCCATTGCTCTTAAAGTTTGGTTATATTTTGACAATATTTTGGTTTTCCAATTTTGTAAGATGTACAACAACATTATTAGCATCATGCATAAATTGGATGGTCCCTACTAAGAAACATATTCATAATGTTTTACCCATTATAATATGTTGGTTTCTATGGAAAAGTAGGAATGAGGCAAAGCATGAGAACATTACTGTGAATGCCTCGACCGTTATCATCAGGATTAAAGACAAAGTTAGGCAATTATAATTAGCAAATTTGATTAATTTAAGTTATTTTAAAGGCTGTTATTGTATGCCTAAGTTCTTTGGTATTCCTGTCAAGAACTATGGCCATTCTTCTTGAGATATTCTGGTTAAGTGGATTAAACTCATTATGGGTTGTTACAAACTTAATACTGACGGTTCTTACAAAAATGAGAAAGATGGTTATGGTGGCCTTATTCGTGATTCTTCTGGTCATGTAATTGTTGCTTTTGCTGGTCTTGGGGATGCCAATACTGCTATCTTGGCAGAAATGCAGGCCTTAAAGTATGGTTTACATTTATGTTTATCCTTAGGGATTACTAATGTTTGGATTGAGATGGATGATATGCTTATGATTCATTACATTAGTGATAATTATATTATGCATGAATCCTTTTTATTTCTATATCATTAGAGAGATAAAATAGTGATTGTAATTTATCAATTATTTTATATCTCGCATTTATAGGGAAGGAAATACTGCTGCTGATTTAGGTTGCAATTTGATGGATTATGTGGAATCTTCTCTGCCAGGCAAACTATTGGGTTTAACTAGCTAGGCTTGATTGTATGGCTATGCCTTAAAGTTGATTTATTGTGTTGGTGTTTTTCTAATATGGTGCTGCTGTTCTGTTATAGTTGGTTGGGTCTTAGCAATGATTGGAATCACTCTATTGTTGATTTCACCCCGTCCTGTTGCTCTCTTTTCCTTTGGTGGAGTATGTTGGGTTGTTTCGTTGGGCTTCTCCCTTTTATTCACTTTGTGTACTTTATTGGTTTTGCTGATTCGTTTGGGGGTTTTTTTTGGCCTTCTGTCCAGTTTTTTTTATATATTGGGTTAGAGGGGTTGTTTGTTCTGATTTGTCGAGTCCCTTGTTATATGCTTTGATTGGGATGTTCGGCTATGTTGCTCTCTCGTGGGGATTCTGGATTGTGTTGGCTATTTTGGGTGTTTTTATGGATGTGTATTTCTTTTGGGGTTGTTGTTGTGTGTTGTTCTGTTTCTTTGCCATCTCGGGTTTCCTGTGTTGCTTTGGTTCGGCTTTCCATGGGATTAGATTTGAGTTGAAGTTGGGGTTATCTTATGATGATACTTATACTACACATATGAGCTATGATCCAACTAAAGACTTCAGTTTTGTAGCCATTCTTCTCTCATTTGCTAGTTCTATGATTTGTGTTTGTTTATCTATTTGGGATCGTCTCCTTAGTGGTTTATCTCTTACTGAATTTTGGTTTTGGATTGTTAATTATTGGGGTCATTACTGTAGTTATCATAGCCTGTTTATTTTATTATCAATTTGCATAGTATTTTTCTCTAGTGTTCTTGCAGGCCTATTTTTCAGGTTTTTGGAGACCCGTTCTCATTTTGTGCAGGATCCTTTTTTGGTTGGGAAGGCGGTGTTGAATATGTTCATTTATTTCCTTCCCTTTTGGGTTTTTAGAATGTTATTAGGTTGCCTTATTGTTGTGCTTAGTTGGAAAATCTGGCTCTTAGGATCTTTTTTGTTTTCTCTTGTAGCTTGTCAGAGCAGTAACGAGCTAGAGGCCCCTTTAAAGACCTTGTATTTCCTTTTTCTGATTAGCACGTAGGCTTGTTGGTGGGTTTTACCCAAAAAATATATATTGATTAATTATATAAAAATTTGTTAAACTAATAGATTTTATTAGAATCTGCACAAAATTTTGATTAGATAATTGGAACAAGCAATACATTATACTTTCAAAAAATGTTATTTAGTTATAATTTATAATGAGAAATTATAAATTAAAACTAATTTATTGTTTTCGTATGTATTATTATTTTCACGCACAAAAAACATTAATGATTTTAAATGCAACATTAATGGACTTTTTTTTGGTAGGGAACATCTTAATTATTTTGATAATTTATAATACAGGAAAGTGTCTTATTACTTTATCATAGTAGGTAACAGTAGTCAAAGGAATCATAATCAAATGATGGTGGTCGGAAGGGCCGTAGTCGAACAAATGTGGCCAGAGAGACCATAGTTAAGTGATGGTGGATAGAGGGACGGTAATTTAGTGATAATGGTCGGAGGGACTGTAGTTGGGCAACAGCGATCGGATGAATCATGGTGTCGGATGGCTCATATTGGACCGATTTTGTTGTCTGTTGATTCGTGTCATTTTGAGATATTCATTTCAACTATAAATTTTTTGAAATCAGAGTTAGGATTATCTGTAGTTTAATTTTGAAAGTTTTTAATTCAAATATGCCTCAAGATTCACACTTGATCAAAATATTTTTTGGTGACTATCAAAGATCATCAAAATATAACCATGTTAATAGTTAACATCATTCAACTTTAACTTATTTTTCATATAAACCATAAAACTAAAAAAAGACAAATTTTAAAAATAAATATAAAAAATATTTTAATTATTTAAAAAATATTAAAAACAAAATTTAAAAATAAGCAAGAGATGCCAATCAGGTCACCCATTAAACGAGCAACTTATGCTAACTCCAAAATTAAAAAAAAAAAAAAAAAAAAAAACTCATAAAAAGATAAAAATAAACTACAAATTTAAATTTCTTTCAAAATGAGGGTAAATTTATTTAATTATATATTATATCTATCTTAAAATATATTTAAAATTTTCTGATTTATTCTTCTTAAAATATGATTATAATTATCTGATATGCTTTTTTTAAAACATGCTTCAAATTTAAAATTATTTTTATTCTCTAAAAAATTAACTTCAAGTCTTACATATTAATTTTTTAAAATTTTATTATATTATTTTCTTATTGTGATGTAAAACACATCAATACTTCTCAATTTATTATATTTCTTATAAACATTTATATAAAAATTAGATAAGATAATTATAATTCTAATTTAATAATAAAATATCACAAATATTTTAAATATATTTTATGATAAATATAATATATAAATAATAATTTTAGACTACTTTGAAAATTGTTTAAAATTTTGGAATTTTTTTAATAATTTATAATTACTTGTTATAAAAAAAAATCCATGCCAATATGAAGTGGCTGGTTAAATGAGGAACTTTATCTATTATTAAAATTTATTTTTAATATACCTTTTTAAATAATTAACATATTTATTATATCTATTTTTAAAATGTACAAAAGAAAATTATAAAAAAAAAATATAATAACTTATATATTTTCCCCTCATAAATAATTTATGATGTTGATTTATTTTCTTTTGCCAGCAAATGATAGAGGCATAAGCTTTTACGTTGATTTGGAAATTTATTTTTATTGAAATAATTAAAAATTTTGTTACAATGCAATTACGCTCATATATTATGAAATTATACAGGTAAATAAAATTACAAAAATACGTCTAAGGGTTAATCCGAGAAGTTCATTTGATCAGTCGTTAGTTTTCCTTATTATACGATGATATAGATTCAAGTATTATGAACAAACGTGTTCATAAATTAGTTTACTACTGCTGCCAAATTATAAAAAATGAGTTCAAATCTTGGAGGACATGATCTTTGGTTTTACCCAACGTTACTTGACAAATAGGCTTACTGTTTCAATATGGTTATAAAAAACATTGGAAAGGAATTTGAGGGCTAAACATTATTATTAATCACGAAGTCTAAAATAACTATCAGACAACTCCTACAGTAATCCATAAAATAATTTACAAACTTACAATGGGTTCCACTACTTGAGCAATTCGCAAGCTTTATCGTTAATTACTTTCCAATCATCCTGCTTATTAAACATACAACCTTTTAAAGCCCATATACTTCGATCTTACTCAGCATTTGTTTATGTTGACAATTATTGAGAAAATTAAGTTTTTAAAAAATTATTGGAGTATTATATATTTTGTTTAAAAAAGATGAGCATAAGCTTTCTTGCGGCTACAACACCCCAACATACATACTTGATTATAAAAAGCTGTGTCTTAGTAAAAAAATAATAATAAATTAAAAAAAAATAAAGAAAATAAAAAAAAATCGTTAAAAAAAAAAAATTTTGTCAAGCAAACGCTGACGTTAGAGAAAAGTTTGAGCAGATAAAGTTTTACCCTACCCTCATCAGAGAATCAAACTAATTGGTTCTTGAATCTAATTCCCAACGAACAAAGCCAAACGTTGCTAAATGACAAATTCATCGTCAATTTACTAACAGAACAAACCATGCACCAGCAAAATAGAAACAAATAGAAAATAAAGATCAACGAGGGCTGGTTTCCAAAAGTTTAACGTCAGATAAGAAATAACAGAAAAAACTTCAGTTGTTCAGAACATTTAATCATTATTTATGCACAGCAACAGTACCAAACAACCGACTGATACTACGTTGAGGATTCAGATAGTTCCCATACGTCGGTGACTGCTAAAAGCGAAAAGCTGGTTAAAATACAGTTTTGGCTTTAAAAATATAGCAACCAAGATAGATAATCAAATGATGGCAAGAAAAGTGAGAGCTAAATTGGGGCCCTGTTGATTGCTTACATAGATCATGAGATTGGCTTTGCCTTAGGCCAACAACCATGGCAGACGAAATGCTTATCCATCTCTGTTCTAGCACTCTTTTTCCGTTGTATCTTCTCAGCTCTAATATAGCAACCTTGAGTGCAAACTAAAATTGTACTCTAGCCACAAAATATCATTTTTACAGTGTGAGTGTAGCAGGAGCACAATTATTAGTAATGAATTCTCTCGTCATTGTCGAAATTGAGACACTCAATGCCTTTAAGAGTGGACTCATAATAATGCCTGCCAGAATTAGACCGTTTGGGATCTGAAGATCCGAGGGGAGGACTTTTCTGAGTACTAGAGACTCCACAAAATGTTCCAGGACTCGCATCAGAGGTGCGGGTGTAGGGTGGATCTGATTCGCTACTCAACATCATGTCTCGGCTGCTAGAAACAGCAGCGTGTTTTGAGGAACTGCTTGGCCGTACCAAGAAATTTGAGCTGGATAACTACATAGGAAATCATAATACTCCCCTTAAGAAATACTTGAGCAAGCGTTATGGAATAACTAACAGTGGTATTAAAAGACTTGAACAAGCTAAATTTGAAGGAGCTCAAGTGTTATTCGACTTGGCTTGTTTAGCAAATGATACAAAATTTTATGCTTGTGTTTGAGTCTTTAACCTACCGAGCTGAACTATTCTAGAATATAAAATCTACTTGAAAGTCATACATAAACAGGGGCGAATGCAATGTGGGGGCCCTGGGAGCACGGGCTCCCACTGATTTTGAAAATAGCAAATAATTAATATTATTTATTATGCATTAAGTACCGGTTAAATAAAAAAAAATTTACTTTTTCATCCTAATAGTTGTTCGCCTGTTCGCATATCTGCCTACCTATCCCACTGCAACCCTCCGACTCCCAAGGTGCGCGTGGAACTATATATATATAAGCATAATAAGTCAAATACAATTGCACACAAACAAGCTTCTTTTACAACCCTAGCTACTTATGATCTTTTATACAAGGGCAAAACTAAATTAAAAAAAAAAAGGCGAAACTAGCCCTCATTTCAGGGTGGACAGATTTTTCATATAAATTAATTAATATTTAAAATAAATAAAAATACATAATTCAAAGAAAAATTTGTATTTCATTATGATTGATAAATTGGAAAATGATTACAAGTTTGTCAATCGATTTTGCATTGTTTGATAATGTTGCATTACAAATCAAATCAAACACAATTTTTTCAATGTAAGACAATCGTTGAGTCAATCATCACGCATCCTACTACGCAACCGATATTTAATAATTCTCATTGTAGAAAATGCACTTTCCACTATAGCAATAGCAACTGGTAAATTTAATGCTAAAATAATAATCTGTTGGATTCAATATCATAATCTAAGTTACTTTCATTAATAATTATTTTTGTCAACCACATATTTAACGTAACTTCATATTGAAATATATATTTAACTGGCCAAAAGAAAGTACAATAATCAAACAAGCTGCCAAAAAAATATATTAGAAGGGCTTACAGATTTTTACGGTTTTACCTACTCGCAGAAATCAAGAATCCACAACAACTTCTTAACTTCCTGGTTTTCCAAGATCAAAAAAGAACACAAATTTCTCGGCGTAGGTAGGATATTAAATGACAGGAACAACCATTACTAGTCTTGTAAGTATTTTTTTTAATTTCGTCAAATTAGGGTTGTCATTTGGGGAAATATACTTAAAATATACCTAAAAGAAAATTGTGGATTCAATATTCTAATCTAAGTTACTTTCATTAATAATTATTTTTATCAACTATACATTTAGGGGCTATTTGATATGCAGGATTAGGAGGGTAAAGTAATTTATTTACGTGCATTCCATAAATTAGGTCGTTTGGTTGGTTTTGAGCGGAACGCAAGTAATTCCTCCGAAGCATCAGTGGTGTATTACGACCGGCGATTCGTGCGACTTCGAGACCCGCTCAAATTGAGCGGTTTAGAAATCCTCGTGCGAATAAAATGTCTCGGCGTGGTAACCGCCGCGGTGGCTTCTATGGAGAGAGATCAACATCCACCTGCTTCTGGCGAGCGCGGAGGGAGAGGCATAGGTCGCAGCGGCAATAGAGGCCTCGTCGGAGGTGAAACTCGCAGCCGCGGTCCATAATTCGGCAGGTGCGGTGAAATGCCGCCCCAGCAGGAGAGACCAACTCCATCGTCGTCGTCCTCTGCCTCGGGCTTGTCTTCTCTCAGTAAGGCTTTCGAGGAGAGCCTCCAAATCCACAATGGGCTATCGGAGAATGAATCGGCTGAGTTTCCTGTACCCACCACGGTTTCTTCTGTGGATTATGCTATTTCGTCAGCTGAGACGGCTCTAGAGGCTGTGGTTCCACTCGGTTCCAATAAAAGTATTGTGTATCCACTTCGGCCAGGTTTTGGATTCGTCGGAAGGAAAATAATGATTCGTGTGAATCATTTTCTTGTAGAAGTTGAAGATAAAAATATTTTTCAATATGCAGTGAGTACTGAGTTGTGGGTTTTCATCTTTTTCAACCCGATAGGGATTTGAAAATTTGATTCCTCATCTTCTTGAATGGTGAGAACAAACGACTTTCTATTATTCCAATCTTTTCTTTCAGGGGATGTTTGGTATAGGATTTGAAAATCCAGATCCATCGCAGGCAGCAGGTAGCGTGGTGTATTACGAAGCCAACGCTACCAATGGAAGAGGTAGCAATTGACTTGTTTCTTTTCGATTTCAGATTAGAAGATCATCATACCACGATGTGATTAGAGTTTCCGAGATACAAAAGGTACTGGATAATAAACAGTCCTAAAATTGACTGCGCTAGGGATGACTGGCTCTCCAGCATGTCGTGAATTAGCTTGAATGCATCTGCAGACCTTGTTTGCAGAGACAAGTCATGAACATCGAGTAAGTCTGAAAATCAGGGAAGGGTCTTTTAATCTTCTTGTATATCTCCAATGCCTTTTTGGTATGCTTCTTTCTGAAAAAATGGACAATCAATGATGTATTTATATGTACTGACTGTGAAATTCCAGCTCTTTTCATTTCTTCCAGCTTATCTAAACTCATCTGTTAGAACAATGGCTTCTTCAACTTGTCCTGCCCTGCATAAAGACTTGATGAGCAAAGAATAAGCAATCTGGTTTTGGAACCCTCTCTTACATAAAGAATTAACTACTATTCTTGCTTCTGAAAATTTCCTTGATTCACACAGAGAAGAGAGAAAAATGTCGACAATCTCTTTATCTGGAATATAGCCTGAAGCCAACATTTCTTGGAATACTTTGATTGCCTCTTCTATCTTTCGACCTTTCTTTCCACAAAGATAAACAATCAGATACTTGAATGTACCACCATTTGGTTGATAACCTTCAGCTTTCATCTCTTTGAAGGTCTTCAAAACAATCTCTGTTAAACCTGCTTGGCCATACTGGGATATCATGATCGTCCATGTATTTGGCTCTATAGAACAATGTCTTTCTCCTCATTTCGTGATAAAGAGTTCTCATATGCTTGAAATCCTTCCCACTGTCTGCAATTTTTATAGCCATATTTTATGTTTTAGTGTTATGGGTGTAATTAGGCTGTTTACCAACCCAAGAGAAAAATTGCAAAGCAGAACTGCCATGTCTCTGAGATCTTCGCAGAATTGCCTCCACAAGTTTAGGTGTGAAAGTAATAGTGCTTCTATCCAGTGTTTGTAGCAAAAGATCACTATTCGTTGAGGAGGATAAGATTCTACAGAGTTCTTCTATATCATTCTCATCAAGCACATTTGGTGGCTCTCTACAAACCAAATTATGATCAGAGGAGCAGATTGAAAGCTCCTGATCTTCAAGAATAGGTTGATGCTCAGTTAAATCGTAGAATTATTCACTCTCTCTGTGACTGAGTTTGAAGGATCTGTGTTGCTGCTCAGCCATTCCTGCTTTCTCCAGTTGACCATTTCTTTCTAAGAAGTTTCGAGATCTATAATTTCTAGAATTTTTTTGGAGGACCTGGCTGTGCACTAAGTTATGGGCTTTGTTATGCCAATTTCAATTATCTAACAATATTAGTTATCACTATTGTTGCTCTTACTGTTTACACTATTGGTTGGTATAACTCATTCCTTGGTGTCTTCATTGTGGTTTTTAATTGGATGGGGCCAGATATGATCAGAATATTTGAGCTAATGAATTTTAAGTGGGATCAAATATTTATGTATTTGGGTGTATGAACATTGTAGATTTTGTTGCTGTTGTTGTTTGTATTCCCCGGTCATCTTTATTTTACATGAGCATTTATTGTGTCAGTATAATAGATGGGTTTGCTGCCTTTTTATAGGTCTAGTGGGAGTGTTTTTCATTTTTTATTCCTTTCTAAATACTTTTTGTTTTAAGTTTCATATTGTGTGTTTTGGCATTATTGTTGCCCAATTTTTGTAGTCCCTTTGCAATGTTCTTTTGCAAGCTAGTTGTGTTGTATCTAATGTTATGCAAGATTATACCGTTGGCATCTGGCTTCATTAGGGCTACATAATGTAGAAGATTTTGAGCTTTTTTTATTGAATTTATTTGCATTTAGATTTTTTTATTATTATAACCCCAAAATATACTAATTATTATCAATATACTGCTTATATAAATACACTAGTTGTAATGCCAAAATAAATTATTACAAAAAAACCGCTTTTACTTTACTCTAGTTCTACCTAACCAAACAAGGGAAACAATTCTCCTGTGTTTATTTTGCAGACAACCAAACAGTCTCAAAATATTCGGAATGCACTACATTTATTTTACATTGCATTTGCTTTACACTGCATTTTCTTTTCAGACAACCAAACAGCCCCTTAATATAACTTCATATTGAAATATATATTTAACTAGCCAAAAGAAAGTACAATAAATCAAAAAAGCTGCCAAAAAAATATATTAAAAGGGCTTGGGGATTTTTATGGTTTTACCTACTCTGGGAAATAAAGAATCCACGGCACCTTCTTAACTTCTTGGTTTTCTCTTGATCAAAAAAGAACACAGATTTGTCGGCGTAGGTAGGATAGCGAACGACAGGAACAACTGTTACTAGTCTTGTAAGTATTTTGTTTTAATTTCATCAAACTAGGCTTGTCAATTGGGGAAATATACTTAAAATATACCTAAAAGAAAATAGTGGATTCAATATTCTAATCTAAGTTATTTCATTAATAATTATTTTTGTCAACCATACATTTAACGTAACTTCATATTGAAATATATATTTAACTGGCCAAATAGAAGTATAATAAATCAAAAAAGCTGCCAAAAACAAATATTAAAAGGTCTTGGGGATTTTTACGGTTTTACCTACTCTGGGAAATAAAGAATCCACGGCAACTTCTTAACTTCCTGGTTTTCACTTGATCAAAAAAGAACACAGATTTGTCGGCGTAGGTAGGATAGGGAACGACAAAAACAACCTTACTAGTCTTGTAAGTATTTTTTTTTAATTTCATCGAACTAGGGTTGTCGGAGAAAATCGTGGATTTGCAGTTTCTCAGGTACAACTTTTTTTTTCTTATTTTGGCAAACTAGGATCATTATTGGGGGATATATACAGAAAATAGTATTACTATAACTAATATATTGAAATTTTGTGGGTGGCCAATTCAGGTAACCATAGATCCGCCCCTGCTTATGTATTTAAGTGGCTAAAATACTATGTAACTAATATTTACATAAGTGATGTCACGCTCTAAAATACAGCTGTGTAATTATGGCTACTCAAAAATTGATATCATATGATAATACATAAGAATTACAATTTCGATAGAAAACCACAAAGAGTCGGTAACCTCTTCCATTTATCTGTTGTTTATTCGTTCAATGTTATTAAATGGTACCAAGCACTTCCGAAATATTTTGAATTTAGATAAAAAAAAAGTGCCGTGACTTTTTATAATTGAATTAATCAATGATACATGCGGAAGCTATCAAACTTAAATTCATCAATAAAATCAGTTTGAAAATCTTAAATAAATTGTAAATAAGCAAACGACTGTATCCAGCAAAGCTTCTAGAATAGGTAGAAGAATCCACTTACATCTATGAAGTCAGCTATTTTAATAGGAACGAGCAACTACCTAAAATTTACGTTCACCATAAGTAAATAGAAAACTCACCATAGCTTCTTTGGCCCCAGTAGAGTCATTTGGCACCGGACTCTTCTGTTTGGAAACACTTCCCTGATTTAGTGGTCCTGGAGCCCTCCGCTTAGATGGGTCCATAGCAGACCAACCACTTGTCCTAGCTTCTTCGCCACTTAAAACATGACCTATACTCAAATTTCAGGACTTTTAAATATTTTGTAAAACAAACTAAAGCAAAGGCAATAAGTTCCCGGGTATTATTTTGTTTCACAACATAGAATAATAAACTACAGAACTATTGAAATAAAATAAAATAAAACTTAAGTCTGAAAAATATCAAAAAAATAATAATAAAAAAAGAAAAAACAAACACAGTAAAGCTCTTAAGCCTACAAAATTTAATAGATGAAACTAATTTTTTCGTCATAGCAATTACCAGAATGCTTATCAGTACTTCCAATGGCTGGTGGCAAACCAGAGCTGGGCCCAGCAATTTGACCCTAAAGTGGAATGAAAATAAGTAAATCTTCTCAACCCGGCCACACAAAAAACTAAAAATAAGTGGTATCTCCTAAATGCTTACGACAGCTCGAGAAGTATTAACTTGTGATTGCTGATATTTCAAAATGGTCCAATCAAACACATAATCGAACTGAAAACCTGACAAGATATAGATAAAATTTAACCCGGGAAACAATTCCTTTTAAACTTCCCCGATAAACAGAAAATATTAATCCAACAAGTGGATCAATCAGATAATAGGGCTTCAGAAAAATCTGGACCTCTGACAAGTTGTAAATGGATAGAAAAATTTACCCTCCCGGATGAAAAGATCCCTAAATATTCTTTTGAGGTAAGCATAATCAGGTTTGTCATCAAAGCGAAGTGAACGGCAGTAATGAAAGTAAGATGCAAACTCTGAAGGATATCCTCGACACAAAGCCTGTAAGTAAAACAGTTTCTAGGTTACTTCTAGGGAACATAATGGACATAAGCTTAAAGATTTGGTTAATGAACAAAATTTACTTCAATAGACGTGGAGACTTTTCTTTCACTAATTTTTTCATACTTTTGCTTCTTCGTACCAGCTTTGAGACCCTGCCACGGAAGACTGAGGGCAAACAAAAAGATCACGCAAGGGAACTAAGACAACAAAGCACAAATTAGTTTAAATGAATTCCAGACCTTCCTCTCAGAAAGTACATCAGAACATAACCAAGGGATTCCAAATCATCCCTTCTGCTTTGTTCTAGGGTTCCAACAGCATTGCAATAAGAAAGAGCACGAAGTCAAACCCATGGACATACTACAATAAGAGAAATAGAACGAAGAACCTTTAAAAGACAGATTAGTTCCAAGTTCTTGATTATTCATACCTATGCCAAGATGAGTATTCATGCTTGCATATCTTGCTGTCCCAGTCAAGTTCTTGTTCTCTCTGTCATTCACTCGAAGAAATTGAAAGTGTGAAAACAATAATTGCGCCAAAGAATCCATTTCATAAGATTACTTGTGAATGCCAATAAGGAATATAGGAGGCTTGATAAGAGCACAAGTCAATTGAGAGGAAACCAGGTATTTTATAAGAGAAGAAGAATGCAAAAAGAAAAAGCTAAATTATCAAAGAAGAAAAATGCAGAACTCCAACGCAGTTTCAATTTTAAACTGAAAGCCATCTCCAACAGTAGCATCACTGGGATTTGTTCAATAGAAAAATTCATTTAAAAGGTTGCCGCTTAAGAGTTTGTCAAAACAGAAAATTCCAAAAGAATGAACTTAGGTCAAATAAAAATCAATGCAAAAACTTTTGCACAAAACTGACAGAAGCATAACTCATCAAAGAGAATGACTTAAGTTGCAGAGACTGAATTTTGATCAGCACATAACAGAATAGTAAAAAATAATGTTGGTTAATATAATTATGTGTTCTGAGGTGTTAAATCAAACCAACAACCAAGCTATTTTCATGGAGGAAGAAGCGACATCTCAAGAAATGCCAAACAAAGCGCAAATTCTACTGTATTCAGTATTCTGATAGAAGAGTAACTTACAAAGGAGTATCAAGCTTTAATAAGTATATAACTGTTGGAAAGACTCAGGAAACTATTATACAACTGTTAAGGCGTGGAACTTAATTTCCTAAGGCTTCCCTGGAAAAATGTCATCTTGATTTAAGACTGAATTTCATGTCGATTTTCAAGTAAAATAATCTGTTGCAAACAGACTTCTACACCATCAACTGCCTATCAAGAACTTAACAAAATCCAGCTCTTCATATCTTGCAGATAATAACAAAGATTGTTCGTTACCAATCTGGAACCACCAACTTCTTCACCTCTATAAAGGATTTTTATGTCTGCATGGATGAGAAGTCTCAGTAAAAATTGAAGAGCGCACACCCTCTGCTGCTAGTTTCCTCATCCAAGTTTCCCAAAGTGGCTGGTGCCATGTGGAGCCTAGATCCGGTGGTTCTTGGCGGCATTGACTGCTTTGGAAAACCATTAAGTCTTAGGACGTGTAACGCATTAATTTCCTCCATTCCCTCATAATCTAATCCATGAATTCAGGCTCCTAATTTCGGCATTGGCTACAAACAACTTGTGGATAACAACAGTGGATATATCGTAGGCATGACGAACCACTGTGGACACAAGTATGAATATCACCTACAGCAACGGTGATCAAGATCTACAAGTATTTCGAGTACAACGGCAACCCGATGTACAAAAAAGTCCACTACACTAAAGATCTCGAAAGGAGATCTTTTCAAAGCAAAGCAACAATCAGTGGACTTCAAAGTCCGAAAGAAAACCTTCCCCGGTGATTGAGAAAGGGGAGGTCAACATCAAGACCAAATCGCCACCGGATCTGCAACACTGATACAAGCTGACAGAAGGCGTCTACAACATTCATATTCGGCCTTTAAGGCCTTCAACAAAGAAAGTTCATGAACAAAGGCATGAAGCCTAAAGAACCCGATCCTTCTATACGGATCAGTAGGAGTCGACAGGGTTCGAACTATCAAATAGATACACGGTTGTAGCGACCGGTGTATTTGTTTAAATACATTCTTTTTAGGCCTTCAATGCCTAAAATCAAGAAAATTCATGAACAAAGGCACAAAGCCTACGAGAAACCCGATCCCCCATCGAAAAGTTGATAGGGTCGACAAGGTTCAATCAAATATAAATGACCCCAGAACACCCCGATGATGGTCGTGTTGAATGCAGATCTCAACCGGAGGGATTCACAAAATATTTCAAAATGCCCTCAAACTTCTATAAAATTCAAGTATTTTTCAAACGACCTCGAGGTCACTCCGATGATGGCCGTGTTGAATGATGATCTCAACCGGAGGGGTTAATTTCAGGCAATTTTCAAATGCCTCCCAAAAGTCCAAAATCCAAAATTCCACAAACCCTAAAATCCAGATATTTAAATCTGAAATCAATCCATCAATCACTCAAAGCAAAATCCATCCACCCTCCGCAACAGTTTGCCGGGGTGGACAAATCAAAATTTACTTTTGCTCACAAAGAGCCAAATGCCTAATCGAAAATATCACTAGGATCCATTCTCAAACAATCTCCTGCCAGTAAAGACGTGGTACGTGTCCTCTAACCGGCGGTCTGCCGCCAAATGGCACCGCAGGATAAACGGTTACGACGACCCGGGGCCCTCTAAACCGAGTGGTTTTGCCGCCAAATGGCACCACGATATACCGGTTATGGCCAGAGCCAATACGTTCCTTATTGGCATCAAATCCTTGAGATATGAATCAATAGGATATGATCGATAGGGCACAAAGCCCTCTGTTAGCTAAGGTGGATTCAAATTTGTCCCCTTAGGCAAATACCCACCCCAGGTCTACAAGGTCCCCTTGGACGAAGCAACTCATGGCTGCCGACAAGGATCCTTCTGTTAGGTTGGGTCGACTACCTCCTCTGACTAAGTAGACCAGGGACCACGATGGCCCGGGACGACGGAACCATGGGATCTTGATCGGGCCCATCATCCATTCCCCCACCATCCGCTTTAAGTGCTAGATGGTGCAATTTCTACTTTAAATATCAAACTCTCCAAATTCTCAAATCCAAATTCAAACATTTCAAATGCCCAAACTCATTGCTGCTATTATATGCCAGATACACGCATCTCTACGTATCTGATCGACGACTAGCCTTAATCGAAAGTTCTCTCTCGTGATCGGGAGGGGTAATTAACTATAGGGGCTTGCGCCTATAGGAAACCAGAACTCAGATCATAAAGTCCTCGTAAAATGAGGGCGAAATCTCTGGGCAGTGTCTTATCTACAAACCCATCTGCCTTCCAAAATTTACCCCGGAACTTATCCGTTAAAACTCCCTCGCCGAATAAGAAAAGCGAGTGGAGGCCGTGGCTGAATTTTCGGAGCCCACATCGTCATTCTACTTGTCCGTATGTTTTGAGTCCTTGGCATGATTTATGCCATAAATTTTGCTATAGCTATGTCATTCTTTGGCTGGTGAGATCTACTTCTTGACAAAGTCATTTTTGCTTGTTGGTTCAAAGGTCAAAGTTGGATGGAATATTGTTTTTGAAGGAGTTTGGGAAGGTTCTTTTTCATTTTGTGAATAGGAATTGTAATAAGTTAGCCCATTTTTGTGCTAACTTAGCATTAAGTGATGATTTTCTTTGGGAAAATCTTTGTAGTAATAAGATTCCTCCTTTATTTTTAAAAATTTTAAAGGAGGAATGTGATAGCATTTCTATCACCTAGTACTTTGTAATTGCTTTTCCTTTAATTTTCAATGCTATTTGCATTTTTCTCAAAAAAAAAAAAAAGTTGGATGGAATACTAGTTTGAGAACACCTCTATTTTCATCTTGGTTGAGTTACGACTTATGTTGTTTGATTTACATGATATTTTTGCTTGTCGTTGGCTCATTGGGTGGCTTTCATGAGAATTTTGCAAATCATGTGTTGGTTTACTGTGTTGTTGTGCTGCATTTGTGAGGGAATTAGATGGAATACTTGTTAGAGATAGCCCTCTGTAATCGTCTTTGTGGTCTTATGACTTATGCTTTTTGGTTTACTGGAGTTATGTGGGAAATATAATACCTACATTGGCTTATTATGTTCTCCAGTTGGTGGGATGGGTCATCAGTGGGCTTTATTTCACTGAGATGGATCATTGCTTGGTTGTACTTCAATGTGTTGAGCTGTGATGGAGTTGTGAGGAAAATATAACATCTGAGTTGTGCTACGCTAGTTCTAACAATGATGAAAATGAGCTTGATTTCTATTGGACGGCTCTCTAGCTGGATGATCTATGTTGCAACCAAGGCCCAAATCTGATGGGATCATTGGATGGCCATGGTGCCGACAATAGAAGAAGCAACCCATATTGTTGTTGTTTCTATAATCTAATCTCTGTAGAAAAATGTTGCTTGCATCTGAGTCTCATTGCTCGGTTTGATTCTTTAGTCTCAATTATGGTCTCCAATCATTTGTTGGTGAATTCACAAGAATTGTTAATTGATGCTTTCGTTGCACTGTCTCCCATTTGTGTAGAACTAATTTGTTATATTCTTATATGAAGATGTTCTAAAGTTGCATTTCTTTGTCTCTTAGCCTTATTGTAGGATGACTTTTAGATATTCGACAGGATCTACAAGTATGAACATGACACAAATTTTTTGTTACTGCAACTTGCAATGCATTATATATAAAACATATCGAAGTGAGAATCGGGGCCGAAGATTTTATAGTTTCCCTCACAATAGGACAAAAGACAAATGCAATTTCTTCAGATGGGTTGATGAGGACAATCAAACATTGTCAAACATACATCATTATCCAACACTAAGACCAGAAGAGGACATTAATTTGGAGAATTTGAAGATCGTAAAATATGAGTTGTTCCAGATCAAGCTGTTATTATTTACTCTAGTTGTAATACAGTTGCTGGCTTTCTTGTACTGATACTACGGGTTATAACCGATATTGTAGAATTTACATTCGAATGATCTTTTTTGGTGAGCTCTTGCATTGTCACCTATCGCAATGTTAACTATTGTACTGTTAAATATTGTAATTGAATCAGGAGTTGTTACCAAATGTGTAATGTTTACTTTTTCTCTGTGTTATAAGTACTAAATAATCGTTTTATGACACATGTTCATTTTGTCTCAAAGAAATTTTTACAAAAGAAAGACTTCCAATAAACTTGTTCTCCTTCAAGATAATTCAAAAGGAAAGGTTTTCACAAAACAAATTCAATAAAATGAACATCAAATAGGATTCTCTGCATGGCAATGCACGTACCCTCCAAGGGCACCCTCATTGCGAGCATGTTGCTAGAACTCTAGACATATTGCTAGACCCCAAAGTTATTGGTAATTGAGGTGGATCGTAGGAACCACTTAAAACTACTTGCATCCTGACAACAAGTACCAACTTCTAATACCTTATCATCACTAATTGTTCGCAGAAGATAATCACTACTTAAGCTTCCAAAGTCAATGTTTGATGTAGGCAAGCTTTGGGCTGCTTGCTACCTCTTGGTTTTGTCCTTGGGCTACTTGCTGTTTTTCCGTTTGGGGCCTTGGCTGCTCTCGGGTGGGCTTCGGCTACTTGGTTTTGAGCTGAAAAAAGTTGGATTCTACTTAGTTTTTAGCTCATAAATGTTTGAGCTGATGTTCTAGTTCATTAATTAGAAGAGTAATTGCACTTCCTAGCTCATAAAATCATAAATGTATGTATCTTGTCTCTTCCCCTTCTTGTGTCTCTTTGGTTTCTTATTTGAGAATAAAAGCTAGCTGGTAGTCTTTTAGGATTTCTCTCTGGCTGCTTTCCCGTGAATCCTCTGCCCCGTTTCCTATGTTGGCTCCTCGAGTCCCTCTCTGGCTGCTTTCTCGTGGCTTGTTGGTTGGGTTTCCCGTAGCTTGTTGGCTGGGTTTTCCGTGAATTTTCTCCCTGTTTTCTGTGCAATTTATGGGGGCTGTTGTGGTGGCTTTTGACCTTTCATTTCCCTTTTCTTAATTAGGTTCAAAGAGAGATTTTGGGGGCTGTTTAGCTGCCCTCCTTTCCCCTTTATATATTGGATGTATTGGCAAATAAAAACAGGGTTATGATGATGATTTTTGGATAAAACCTGCGGGTTTCTTTGGAATAGCTTGCGAGCTATGTCCTCCACCTTCCTCTCCTCTCTATAGCTTGTGAGCTATACTTCTTCTAGTCTTCTAACCTCTTTCTTCTATCCGCAAGTGACCACCCCACCTGTATTCTTCTTCTCAACGGATGAAAAGCAATTTTAGGAGTTTATGTTTTGAAAGTTTGCAAGTCCTTTTGTAAGTGTCTTTTGTTGTAAGTCTTTTTATGATATAAAAGGTGTCTTTTTTAGTATTTTGTGTATCTTCTAGTTTCTAGGAAGATTGTCTCTTGCTTGCAAAAATTTGGGGGCTCTTCCCAAATTTTAGCTTGCATCGATTTGGTATCAGAGCGGATTAGCAAATCCCGGTTTGTCGAGTGAGTCTTGGTGAGTCATACCAATTGTCGTGTATGTCATGTGAGTCTGTGGTGTCAAGTGAATCTAAGTTTTTATTGGGTCTTCCTTTATTTTAAGTCGATATAGATAAACATTAAGTGGAAATCAAGAAAGAAAGTAAGCCGAAAGATTTTAAAAAATGTATTCCTAAAAGCCAATGGATCTCGCCACAAGAAAATTCTTCAGACCCGATACAAATCGAGCTTATCAAGATTCAAGAGCAGCTACACTCAAGTGCCAAAAGATTTGAAGCAAAGAAACTTCAACTCCTGTCAGAGTTTGAACGAGAAAGGGAAGCCATCAAATGAAAGTATGATATTCTAATCCAAGAATCTGAAATGCCAGATCTCCAAAATTTTGAAGACACCTCATCGGGAGATGAGTTCTTTCAACCGGAGGAGAATTAATGTAGGCATGCTTTGGGCTGCTTGCTACCTCTTGGTTTTGTCGAGCTGCTTGCTGTTTCTCGGTTTGGGGCCTTGGCTACTCTCAGCTGGGCTTTGGCTGCTTGGTTTTGAGCTAAAAAAAGTTGGATTCTGCTTAGTTTTTAGCTCATAAATGTTTAAGCTGATGTTTTAGTTCATTAATTAGAAGAGTAATTGTACTTCCTATCTCATAAAATCATAAAGGTATGTATCTTGTCTCTTCCCCTTCTTGTGTCTCTTTGGTTTCTTATTTGAAAATAAAAGCTGGTTGGTTGTCTTCAGGGATTTCTCCCTGGCTGCTTTCCCGTGAATCCTCTGTCCCGTTTCCTGTGTTGGCTCCTCGGGTTACTCTCTGGCTTCTTTCCCATGGCTTGCTGGCTGGGTTTCCCGTGGCTTGCTGTCTGGGTTTTCCATGGCTTTTCTCCCTGTTTTCTGTGTAGTTTATGGGGGCTGTTGTGGTGTCTTTTGGCCTTTCATTTCCCCAAACCTGATTGGTTTTGGTTAGAGGTGTTGTGGCTGTTTAGCTTCTTTTTTTGCCTATAAATTAGAGATATTTTGAGAAGGAAAAAGAGTGATGTATGCTGATTTTTGGACATGAAAAATTGATGGTTTGAAAAGCTTGAGAGCTTGTTCCACTTCTTCCTCTCTTTCTTGGGATACTTGCATCTACTTTGTCTAGTCTTCTAACCTCTTTCTTCTATTCACAAGTTTGACGTCACCTATATCTTTCATCTCAAGGAATGCAAGTTTAGGTTTTTTATGTCAAAAGTTTGTAAGCGTCGTTTGTAAGTGTCAAGAGTTGTAAGAGTAGTTTAAAATTATAAAAGTGAGGACGTATTTTGTCTATTTTTGGGTATATTTGTGTAATTTTTGTATCCTAGGAAGCGTTTGTTTTTTGCTTGCAAAAAATTAGGCTTTCTCCTAATTTTTGCTTGCATCAATGTTCCTCAAAGCAACATTAGGGCAATGATCTAAACCTTCCATGTTCATATCAACCTTTGTATCCTCTTGTAGCGTAACAACGACTTCAACCCACCGAATGTCGATACATTGTTCTATCATTTGTATCACCTCAATATCACTTGAAATTGTCTTATAAACTTTGGGAGAAGTATGACTAAATGGTAGTGTAACTTATACTCATACCCAATTAACCATGGACATATCTTTTCAACCTTCTCTCTAAGGATATGCTCTAATTTCATCGTTTTCTTTTTTCCATCTGTATATCTTCTTCTTTCTCACCTTTGACATCACTCTACTATCCCCAAATTTATATGCAACACAAATACATTCAGCATCATTCACTATCACTACAACTTAAAATCAGAAATCTGCAAATAAAATGGCTGAAAAGCACTATTATACGCATATCTCATTGCAAGAAACAAAAAAAAAAAAAATTAGGTCATCAGTGAAAACTCACGGCAGAAATAGAACAACCAAGGAGGAGTTTTCACGACAAGAATGTGCCTTTTCATGCAGGAAATCAACATAAAATAGGCCGAAGGAGACTACCATTTGAACGATTGAGGAGAATTGTTCGAGCGACTGGGGTTGGGATGCGCATGGGTGATAGAGACGGAACGGAGTGCAAGATATGAGCGAATTAGAAGTTTGAGATGTGGGTAGAGTAAATTAAAGGTTTGAGGTTTTACATATGAAAATAAAGAAGTTTCAAATGTTATGCAGTTAAAAATCTCAAAATAAAAATGCTATTAAGAAATAGACATAAAAGAATATTCTACATAGGAGCTCCCATTTTTCCTTTATCCTAGGTCCTTGAATTCTCATCTAGGATATGGCCTATTATGCCACATCAATCCCCCTAGACCTCAAAAAACTCATCTCTGAATGGTTAGATAGATGTGCCCCAATATTGCTTCAATAGTGGAGTATGCAAAGGTATAGTAATGACACCATGTGGTAGTTGTAGAAGAGAACCTTTTCATCCTCCAAATGGCTTAACTTGAAAATATTTGCTAACAAATATCATTATTTAAATAATCATATAAAGTATGTAGACTGCATGATATTACCTTAAGAAATTAAAGGTGGGTTGAAGGATACTAGATAAAATTGAAAAAGATAGAGAGTTTAAGGTGATGACAACGATATTAATAGGAACAAGACATTCAAAGTTTAATTCTTGTGATTTAAAATTCATATCATTTTCAGTTGGGTCATAAGATTTGTTACTTGAAATTTGATCCATCAAACCATTCAGTGAATTTCTAATTTCCTACGTATATTTTTTTAATTTATATTGTGATATAGCCATCTCTTTCATAATATCATTTAGTAAGGATAACATATTAACAAATGGAGGCATCATGATTTTAAAAATTTTAGTATGAGTTAGAGATAATTTAAAAGGCCTAATGCAAAAATGAAAATTTATTAATCATATTTTTTACAAATGATTGATTACCAATCTTTCAAATCTTCCAACGATCCTCTAGGTTTTATTTTGATACCAAGAAAAATAGCAAGTGGCATTAGCCCTTGATGGTTCGCAATTTGTCCGTAGGATGTGTTAGGGTTGATGGGTAAGCATTGGGATGGAGTGGTGTTATTATATACAAGGGTGCTAGAATTCTAGCAAAATTTTGACAAATAGGATTTTGGCTTTTAAGGCTTCAATTGGTGGGCATTTTAGGAATTGAAAATACTTAGAGATAGAAGAGGAGTGTCTTAAAAGCACTTCTGAAAATTTCATCAAATTCAAAGGGATTTTAATGAGCTAAATAGAGGCTAGAATTCAACTAGGTCAAATTCAGCCTAATTTTGGTCGACAACATAGGAGATGTTTTGGAGAGGGTTTCGTGGCAAGAATGTTGGAAAATATATATAGGATAGTGAGTGAATGATTGTAGAATAATTCTACAATGAAAAAAAATTTTAAATAAAAATAAGATGGACTTGCTACTAATCAAAATAGCAAAGTTGAGAAGATCACCAAATCTTATCATGCGAGGGTCGGCCACCAAGCCTCTTCTAGGATAGAACTCCAAATTTGCAAAGACAACTACTTTTTCTTTCTTCATTCAATAATATTTAAAGATGTTTAACTATGATTGAAAGTGAAATAAAATCAAATGGAGGGAGTATGGGCTGACCCACTTGAAAAGGTGCAATGTTGTAGTTATACACCTTTTAAAAAGTATAACTATCTATGTCAATGTGAAGGCCATCAATAACTACTAGGCAGTTGGTATTTTTTAATTTTTTAATAACCAATTCAATTTAAGTTCAATGTAACAATCCTCTCATTTGATCGCTCCAAGATTTTGAATTTTTTTAAAATTTAAATTTCAAAATTTTGAATTTCAACTTTTTACATTACAATTACAAATCATAAATACAGCACACACTTAAAATAAAAATGCTACTTAAGTCATACAAAAAAAAACCAAATCTATTTAAGAGCTTCCATTTTTCTTGTTTTTCTAGGTCCTTGAATCGTTTTGTTGGAAATGGCATCTTGTGCCATATATATTTACAATTTTCTCTTATACGCCTCATAACATTATCTTCGATGACTTATTTGATCCCACCTAGAACTGTCAAAATACATCACATGACATTCCCACATATTTTAGGCCAAATTGATATAAATTTTCCCTGACTAATGGTCATCTTTAAGAAGATATCTACCTTATCCAATAACACCAAACGTGGCTCTCACCAATGGGCCATCCGGACATGTTCACATCCTCAATTGAATTAAACTCAAGCTCTCAGAATATATTATTGTTTATATATACAAATGAAACTTTATGACTAGGTATATATCCTTCTTCATAAAACATGAAACATGCTTGACATAAGAATTCTCAAAGGACAATTATGCCCAACACAAACATTCACGTCAAGCCTCCCAATTACATCACCAGCCACTCAACTCATCAAGACTTATATGATATATTGGTTAATCATCAGGCATTGCTATAATAATCCCTACGTATAATGCCACGCTTCACACCTCACCATGAAGGCAACATCTTAAAGGCTATAGGCCGCAATGGTCACTATTAAATATAATAACAAACATAGTTGAGCATGAAACTCTTGTACTGAGATTTGTATCTCTCAAGACGCTCATAAACAACAACAATAATGCACTCGAGAGTGCAACCCCAATTCTTTCTTAAGACCTATAACCCCATCAATTTTACTACAAATAGTCAAAAATTTTATTGCTTCCTTGAATTCTATATTTAGTTTAACTCTGTCAATCTAACAACTCTCAAACACAATGCCCTTGATAAGTTAGTCTCTCAATCTAATGCTCTTTTCTTCAGCGGAGAGACGCACAAATTTAGTCTCTCAACCCAAGAGGCAAATTTTCACTGTTAACTAATGGAAAAATCAGTTTACATCTCAATTCATAAAATTAATTGATATAATTATGTAATCATCTAGGAGGGCCAGATTTTTTATCACATGAATCAATGACTTTATTTTGATGATAACAAGTACTAATACTTAAATTAAATGATTACAGGATTGATGGATTGCATGGATATAGATGGTGAAATTGATTAAATCAAAGGCAATGATATAGTAACTAGACAGATAAAAAGATGAATAATTTAATATTTGTCAGAGTCATTGTAATTGTATTTTTATTATAAATTTCTTTACATGACCATGTAATTGTAGATATCTTAGCTACGTGGTTCGATACGATGTCTGTTCTTAGGAAAGTCTTCAATATCATTTAGTAAACACTTAGATTAGTGTAGGTTGTATGGATTTGTTTTTTAGACATCAATATTACCTTATCAATTAAATAGAAGCATTTTCTCCTAAAGTATGCATAAACAATGCTAAAGAATCAAAAAAGGAAAAGCATATCAAGAACAAAAAATGAATAGAGAAAAAACAAGGTAAATAGGCAAAAGGGAAAAAAAGAAATGCATGTCATTACTACCAACAACATTTTCCATGACAATCATTAAATCCACTTTATAATAGAAAAGAGCAATTGTACAACAAAACAAGTACATGCTAGAATTAATTAGATGATGAGAACCTAAATAGAGGAGAACAAAATAATTAAATGATAGGGCTCAATTCTTAAACCTGTAATCACAATACACAAATAATTTTGTACGATGTGGTTGTGCAATGCAAAGGTTTTTTAATGCAACTAATAGGATGTGTAGGAAGCATTCAGGTAGAGAAAATTAAAGAATCACAAATCTCTAGCATAGCTGTCAATGGCGCAAAATAGCGCGCGCCATGGCGCACGGCACTGCGCGGCGCACCTACGGCGCCATGTTCATGGCGAGGTGCATGTGTTTAAAATACCGCGCGCTATTTGCGCCACATGTGAGCCATGGCGCATTGCGCACAGCGCAAAATAGCGCGCCAAATTATTTTTAAATTTCGGTATACTTATGAATATTTTTTATATTTAAAAATATATCTATATTTTAAGATAAACGACTATTCATTGCCCTAATTTCACGAAAGATTTTCTGTTTGCTGCATCCACCGAACACATCCCGCAGTCCCTAAGTCGAGGTCGCTGAATCTATCCCGAAGTCGAAGGTTTTCTGTTTTCTGTTTGCTGCATTCGCTGCTTCCGCCGAATCCAGCCGAATCTGTCCCGAAGTTGAAGTCGTCGTTTCCGCCGAATCGTCCCACAGAGCAGTCTTCTGCCAAATCCGCCCCCTCCGTCTGTTCCAATAAAATCTTACCAGCTGACTTCGATTTGTAACATCCGTCTGTTCCGCACAGCTCTGTTGTTTTGCACGGCTATTTCTTACAAGAATTTACAACTTAACAGGTATGCTCGGTACCGCTAGGTACATGCTTGGTACCACTAAGTAAATGCTCGGTACCGCTATGTATATGCTGGATACCGCTAGTTACATGCTCTGTACCGCTCGGTACAGCTCGGTACAACTAGGTACACGCTCGGTACAGCTCGGTACACGCTCTGTATCGCTAAGTACATGCATGATACCGCTCGGTACCGCTAGTTACATGCTCTGTACCGCTCGGTACAACTAGGTACACGCTCGGTACTGCTATGTAAATGCTCAGTACCGCTCGGTACATGCTCGGTACACGCTTGGTACCGCTCTGTACCGCTCGGTACAGCTCGGTACAACTAGGTACCAACTTGGTACACGCTCGGTACCGCTTGGTACAAGCTCGGTACAACTAGGTACATGCTCAGTACCGCTCCCTAATTTCCATACAAACGAACTTCAAAATTCCTCTTACAAATAAATTTTGTTCCGGGGGCGTTGCCCCTGGAAACCCCCGCAAGGGCGCTGCCCCTTGACCCCACGACCTGACCGGGCAGGTCGAACCCCGCCAGGGGGCAGCGCCCCTTGTACCCCCGGCAGCCCCCATATTATGTTTCTTGGACAATCTTATGTTTTTTTATCTAAATTTGTTTGCTTTTAGGTGATCATAAAATGTCAGATTCAGTTCAATCTTTAAAAAAAGATCCAGCATGAAAATATGCTATACTAACAAATGAATCAGACAACAACAGTGTGACATGCATTTTTTGTGGTAAAATAACAAAATGAGGAATTACACGCCACAAACAACACCTTGTTGGGGGTTTTAGGAATGCAAGGCCTTGCTCTAACTGTCCCGAGCACGTGAAGTCTGAAATTAAGGCATCCATGTTGAAAAAAAAAAGATTTAAAGGAACAGTTTAATGACATATCAAATGTCAACCTTGCTGAAGAAGAAGGAGAAGACTTTGATGTGATGACAAATGATATTTTAGTTGCTAAACCATCCAAAATGTTGCGGACAAATAAATCTAACACATCTAGTCAAGGATCGACATCTACATCTATCTTCAAAACATCACGACCTAAAGGTCCATTAGATACTTTCCTTACACCAAATCCTGAAAATGTAGTAAAACATAGAAAATGTCAGTTTAACAAAGAAATGGATGCAGCTAAAAAAGAAATGAGAGAAAGGGCTGTTCAAGTGCTCAGTAGATGGATGTACGATGTTGGGATTCCATTTAATGCTGTGAACTATGATAACTTCCCTGCTATGGTGGAGGCACTTGGGTAGTTTGGACCTGGTATGAAACCTACTAGTTATCATGAGGTACGAGTTACTTGTTTGAAGAAAGAGGTTGGACATACACATGAGCTATTGCGACGCCATCAAGAAGATTGTGTACGATATGGTTGTTCTCTAATGGCAGATGGATGGACGTCGAGGAATGGGAAAAGCTTAATCAATTTTCTTGTTAATTGTCTAAGAGGTAGTGCATTCATAGAATCAATTGATGCTAGTTCTTTCTCCAAAAATGCTGTGAAAATATTTGAACTTTTTTGCAAGTACATCGAGGTTATTGGACCACATAATGTGATCCAAGTGGTCACTAATAATGCATCCGAAAATATTCTTGCAGGTTTGTCACAACTTTTATTTTAAAGTTATGTTATTTCATGAAGAATTTGTATATATCTTAACTTAAATTATAATGACATAACAGGAAAATTATTGATGGACAAATATCCTCACATTTATTGAACTCCTTATGCTGCTCACTGTTTGGATTTAATAATGGAGGACATTTTCAAAATTCAAAAACTAAGGCGATGCTTTGAGAAAGCAGTGGCAGTACACAATTTTATATATTCTAGGCCTCGCTTACTTGAGTTAATGAGAAGGGCAATAGCTTTCTTAACTTTACAGCATTTTCATCAACAACAACTGAACTTAAAGAAAATGTTTACTTGTGATGAATTTATCTTGGGTCCTTATGCGAAGGAGGCTAAAGCAAAACAATCTGAACATACAATCTTACAGCAACCATTTTGGAATACTATAGTGTATGCCTTAAAATTAGCTGGTCCTTTATTAAAGGTTCTTAGATTGGTTGATGGAGAGAAAAAGCCCCAAATAACTTACATATATGAAGCAATTGATAGAGCAAAAAAGGCAATTGCTGCAAGCTTCAATAACAGTGAGAAGTATGATAAAATTTTTAAAATGATTGATAAAAGATGGGAAGTGCAATTACATCGGCCTCTACATGCAGCGGGGCATTTTTTAAATCCTGAATATTTCTTCAATAACCCTGATATTGCCAAAGATAAGGAAATAGCTGATGATCTTTACCAATGTATTGGAAGATTATCTCAAGATGTAGCTGAAGAAGATAAAATTAGTAATGAATTAAGTTTATACATTAGAGGTGAAGGACTTTTTGGTATTCCTCCAGCTGTAAGACAAAGAACTACCCGATCTCTAGGTATCATTATTTACAAAAAAATTAAGACGGATTTGTTATATAATATTGAAAAAAAAATTCATTTCTTCCAGCTGATTGGTGGTTGGCATATGGACAAGGAGCTCCCAATTTACAAAGTTTTGCTATCAAAGTCCTAAGTCTAATATGTAGTTCATCTGGATGCGAATGCAATTGGAGTATTTTTGAACATGTAAGTATTTTACAATGTATGTGCTAATTTTTTATATATGTTCATAATATGGTAATGTAATAATATTTTAATTGCAGCTTCATAGCAAACGAAGAAGCAAATTAGATCATGGTCGCTTAAAGGATTTAGTTTATGTGAAATATAATAGAGCACTGATTCGGAGATTCAATCATCGTGATGTCATTGATCCTATTTCTTTAACTGAGATAAATAATGCAAATGAATGGCTAACAGGAAAATTAGATGATGAGTCTGATGAAGAAAATGACTTTATTGCTGGAGAGGAAGATTTAACTTGGACAAATGATGCTAAAACAACTGGTGTTTATGATAAAAGTTATAATATTCAGGAAAGATCTAAAGGGAAAGAAAAAGAATCTTCAATTAGGCATGATGTTGCTATTGAAAATGATGATGAGGAGGGTGATAAAGAGGATTATGAAGTAGGAGACAATGTTGAAGAAGATAATGAAGCATTTTTAACATTTGCTGATGATGATGATTCCCAAAAAGAGTAGATTAAATTCTTATTTGATCTTTTAAAAAAAGATTGTAATATTTGAATTATGAGATATTTGGATGTTACTTAGTCGAACTTATATATGTTATGGTTGTCTTTTATTATTATGATAGCTTGTCTTTATTTTTAATAATATTTCATATTCATGCTTATTATTTTATAATTTTTATATAGCTTGCGCCATGTTCAAAATAACGCGCGCCGCGCCGTGCGCTATGCGCCATGGCTCCAAAGGGACCTTTGCGCCATGGTGCACCATTCGCCGTTAACAGGTATGATCTCTAATAACCAATTACATCAATAACTCATTTTCTTTACTTGACAGTAAACTTAATTGATAATGAAACGATTAAAATATTCAAATTAATTTGTATAAATTAAATTAATTACCAGTTACCACAAATCAAATTTTTCAATGTCTTCTTTTTTATCAAAATCAAGGCACCAAAGCCAATAACAAATTATGCACATAAAACAGAAAAAAGAACAAATTTACCAAACTAAAAAAAAAAATCGAACCTCCATCCAGTACGAGAAGATGACTTACACAAAATCAATTAATCAACTTGTACATCATTAGAAAGAATCACAAATCTAATTTTACTCACAAGATTGAACTGAAAAAAAAAAAATTTATTCAAGCAGAAATTTGTGAGTTACATATCTAGTATCACTATTTATAGACTCCTCATAACCTAGGCTAATAGAAAAGACCGATACAAAATCAATCCCAATTTAAGTTCAAATCAGTTTCATTGAATAGGAAAAATATTTCCAATTTAAATTTAAATCTCCAACCAACACTACAAGCTTACCAGTGCCAGAAGGCAACCAGTAATAATTCACATTTGACCGTAAACAATGCTACTACACTAACCCACAAGCGTTAACAACAAATAAAAAGTAGAACTATCTCAAATCACACCACACACTATGGTCAACTATCACCTTTTTTTTTTTAATGAATAATTATAAACTACATCATAATAGTAAACTTAACTGCTTGCTGGAATTAACCTAAACAAAATCAAGATCAAAATTATGACAATAAAATAAACTAACGAAAAGCTTAAAAACAAATACAACCTATTTTAACTAAATGTATAAATGAGTAGAGTCAGCTCGGACTCAACACGCTAATAAGCTCATGAGTCAAGCCTATTGAGCTATAAGCTCAAGCTTAAGCTCAACGAGACTCAGCTTCTTAGCTTGCGACCCAGCTCATTAGCTTGCGATCCAGCTCAAATCAAGTTTAAATCCAAAAACAATTTTTTTCATCCACCTGATTTAAATTGGATTAGACGCTGTTAGTCCTGCTAGCGAGCTCAAACTCTATCATACAAACTCTTAAAAACCGTTCATGAATCCTATTCTTCATTGCGTCTCTATTCCTAATAATGTTGTCTCCAGTGAACTCCTCTATTTCATCTCACGCCTCTACTCCCGATGATGCCTTGTCCAGCAAACCCTCTTCTACAAACTCATATTCTTTATTAAGCATCGTTGGTCCCAAATATGCCTTCTCCGACGAACTCACACCGGTAAACTCCTCTTCTTCATCATACAATGTTGGTCCCAACGATGCCATCTCTAGCAAAATTTCATAGGAAAAATCCTCTTCTTCATCAAGCATCATTGGTCCTATCAATTTCTTCTCTAATGAACTCCATTGCGACTCCCCCATCACATCATCGCTTCTCCAGCAATTTGAGATTTTATCTCGTGCTTAAGCCCATTATTCTTGCAATGAGCCACGCTCTAACACTTCGTATGAGCTCTACTCAAGCTCAAGTCTACCACTAGTTAACAAGCTGAGCTCAAGTTAGTCATGACTCAAACTCGATTCGACTCATTTACACTCGTATTCTCAACCATAATCATTAGCATGTCCTCAAAACATAATTAGCAAATAAAATGAACCAACTAATAAAAATAATATATATAAATGGCACAGACATTAATGCTTAATGCAGCGCTTGATAGTTAATGGGAAGATTTCCTACAAATATAGTGCAAGCCAAACCACCACTCCATGTTGTTCGTTTATCAATGTTCCTATGTCAAAAAAGAATACAAGTTCAAATGCAACTAAAGATGGAAGTAAAAAAGTTTGAGCCGAGGGCATCAATCATCACGACAATACAATAGATTAGTGAAAACAAAAGCAGCATACATAAATATTGGTTTCCACTCTTCCAGCAAAGCCTATATTCCCAAATTGATCCTAACCTCATACTTTGAGGACGAGCTCCTGCATTCTTAAGTCAACCATAAATTTATATTTTGATCTATACTTTAAATAATAAATCCATAATTTCAATATAATTACAACCAGTACTTTTTCTCAAATTATAACTACTTGAATGTGAAATACTTTTATCCAATTTTAGACAATATATAATTTCTTCTATCACCACTTATAATCTTCTTTGATATGCTACCTTTAAATGCAAGTGTGAACCAACAAATTTATTACATTCAATTATATATAAATAGTAATTAATAATTTTATTATAGATTGTTCAGAAAGCGTAAACCTCTATTTGAACTCAGGTGTTCGTTTTTTGTGAGTTTGATTAGATTTAATTTAACCATATCTCCTATGATATTTAGATAAAAACTTATTTAAATCTATGATTGGGATTTCTTATATGTGCAACTCTCCATAGTTAATTATTCCTCTCACTCAGAGAAGAGAACTCAAAATTAAAGATGATTGCTTAAGCTCAATTGTTAGCACAAATTTAATGTTTAGGCTTCAGTTGAATTGATGGGGGGTGATTGTAGGAGTGTTGGTGGAGCATATATCAAGGTTTCATAGTTCTATCATCCCAGGTACACCAACGAACCCAATCTAACAACATAAAAGGGAATAAAATTATAATGTCTATGGAAACTAAGCAACAACCATGAGTTGCCTCCTCTCAAGAATCCCAAGCAAACCAAAATGAATGTACATGAGCTTTGATCGATTTTGATTCTAATTAATTAATGGGTTTTTTAACATGATGGTTGATGTAAGTATAGGGTAGGGTTAGGGCTTACAATCATCGGATAACCTGAATTTAGTTAGGATAATGGCTTAAATCCATTGAAAGGTCCATAAAAAGGGCTTATAGCCTCGAGGGAGAGGAAAGCTCAATATTGGCTCTTACGACCTTTTTTTTTTTTTTTTTTTGGCTCTTACGGCCTTATTTTATTATTAAGGTGATCGAGGTTTAGGTTTAGGTTTATGAGCATGATGGCTTTGTGTTGGCTCAATTGAAGGGAACAAGGATTACATCTATTGGAATGCCCATCATATGACATTTATATTCTTGACTTTGTTTAATATTTTGAAATTAACTTAATTTGAAGTTTGGCTCCCACGAGTGCAATTATGAGTTGCTTAGATTGTGGATTTACATTCTAGCTTTCGACATAGCATATTGAAATGATGACCTTATTTTATTATGGTTTTTATTTATCCTTTGGGGAGAAGCTTTGAGATTAATGTGAATAATTCATTTTATCATTATTATTTTGTTTACACATAGGTTATAGATTAGTAGATGAAACGCTACTGACTATTTTCTTTTCTCTTCGATAGTTTCAATATTGACGCAGTGCCCTTCCTACCTCTAATCTGAGGTCATAAATGTTGGCAATGTTACCAGAACCGAGCAATAACAAAAGTAGTACTAATTTTGGTCAAGTATAGTGGCTTGTGGAGAGCATTCAGCTTCCTAAGCCCATATAAAAATTAATGAATGCAGAAAAAAGACTGGCCAAATCAAATATTTAACCGACAAGGAGATCTTCAATTTCTAATAAAAAGATTAATAGACACAGAGGTCATCAAATTCCAGCTATATCAAAGAACAATGAATGCAAATGCAGGACTCTAGTTGGATCAAAGATATAACTAATGCAGAGGGAAATTTCTCTTCCCGATAAGATCAAAGATACAATGGACTTGAGGCCTTCAAATTCATATTAAACCAAAGACAAATGGACATGGGGGCTGAACTATAGCTGGATCATGGCTGATGGGGGTTGTGAATGCGTGAGGTCAACAGTGGCATTAGGATCAATTACGAATAAGAAATATTGATAGTTTTTCCCCTATTTGTGGTAAGCATATATATTTGAAAATTAAAGAAAGGTAAAAAAAAAGTTTACTAATCCTTTACTTGTAGGTACAAACTTAATGATCATGTATCCATGAAACTATAATACAGATGCTAACTAGGAGGTTGAAAATCTAGATCAGTCCTCTATAGGAAAATTAAAAATTATTACACCTAACATTCCATCATTGCCAACCATTAATAAAGACATTACAAAAACAGGTTCTTTAGCAGCCTGCTGGCACCCTCTAGAAGACATAAGTCATACATTCTAAAATACAATTGTGAAAGAACTCTATGAATCATATCACTCTATGTTCTAGAAATAAACAATTGCTCAAAACAAAAAGCTTCTTATAATTCCATTGCCTTTAGTCACCTCCAAAAAGAGGTATTATGAAAGATCAATTCAAATACTGCACTCCAAAATGTTTCCTTGAACAAGGTCAATGGAGAAAAAAGAGAAGTCTCGCATATCCACAAGCTTTTAAAAACCGTTTATGATTTTTTAGCCTTTGTTATTCATGCCTATGCTCGGCTCATAAAATTGCAAAGCATCACAAAAACACTGCATCACTTCAATCAGAAATGAAAAAATAAGTCAGTTGAAATATAAACATGGTGATTCCCTGTTTATCTAAAAGGACTCAACCAAAATTTAACAGAGGAAAAAAATGAAAACATTATAAATAAAACAACAACAACAACAAGCTTTTATCCTACTACGTAGGGTCAGTTACATGAATCATTTTCTTAAGAGTCAGATATTATAAACAAGTAATGGAAAATAATATTCATGGACAAAATTTATGCAATCAGTGAAATTAACAAAACAAATAGAAATAGAAAAAGGAAAATAATTCATATTCTGATCTTCTAAACATCATTTACCTGTATGGAATATGTTGGTGGGTTGAAGTGTCCCTATACTTTTTTGCAAGACCAAAATCAATGATATAAACCTATACGAATAATTACTAGTAATAACTTAATCATATAGTGGATTAAATTCTGAGATATTCACTTTTTTTAAAAGACGAACCTGGTTAGCTCTCCTGCCCAGGCCCATAAGAAAATTATCAGGTTTAATGTCTCGATGTAAAAAAGATTTAGAATGAACAAACTCCACCCTGTTGATCTGGCAAAACAAAAAATAAGTGGTCAAACAACATGAACAGATTACAATAAGCAGTTCAAATTAAGCTAGTCAAAATAATACCATCTGATCTGCAAGCATCAGAACAGTTTTTAAGGACAACTTCCTGCTGCAGAAGTTGAAAAGATCTTCAAGACTTGGTCCTAGTAAATCCATCACTAGCACATTGTAGTCTCCTTCAACACCAAACCATCTCACATTGGGAATCCCAGCTGCAAGATAAGAAAGAAAGATGAGAAAACTTCAAAGATGCTAAAATGATTTTGTACATCGTGCAGGCAAAAAATTGTTTAAAAATAAATTCAAGTACTTCCTCCTTGCAGGATCCTGTACAGCTTTGATTCGTACAGCAATTGAGGATGTTTTGTCTTAACATTTTCCTGATAAAGCCATATAGTCACCATTAATAATACAAAATAATAAATAAAATATGCTACTTTAATAAATATAGGAAATAATGGCACCAAAGGTAACATGACAAGACTATGATGCACAGACACAGACACGGCAACACACATATGACACGACACGTACACGGGACACGTCAATTATTGAAAAGCTGGGACACGGACAAGTGTTGGACACGGTATTATAATTTTTATATTCTAAAAATAATGTATAAAAATTGAATAAATATGATATTTAAAAATAATTTAGAAATAACAAGTCATTTAACTAAAATTTGTGCTTAAAATAATTAATATTACGATGTTGAGAGTTGGCGTCGATGCTGTGTATCAGACATCGATAGAGGAGACGACAATGCTGTTGAGAGTCAGGCGTTGATGTTATACAAAAAGTATCAAGGGAATTGATGGCAAGAGGGTGTCTATCGTCAATGTTGAGAGGGGGTTGGTCGTCAATGCTAAAATGACGTCGGATAAAAATGAGCTGTCAAGTTGTAGGTATAAAAATGTCAAGATAGTGTCAAACTTTGATGCTGAGATGGTTTAAAAATGTCGATGTTGTAATAACGTCAGATGTCGATGTTGAGATGACATCTGTCATTGTTGAGAAACCAAAGTTGCAACCCGCCAAGAAAAAATGAAAATGAGAATATTCAATAAATGGGGTATTGAAAGCGAACGATTGATTTGGTAATTAGAATAAAAAATAGGAAATTTAGTTTTTATAGTTTTAAAAAATAAAGTTTTAAAATACAAGAAATTATATTTTAAAAAATTCATAAAGTATTTAGGACACAGGTGTTGGGCACGCGTGTCCAATTTGTATTTAATATTTTTTAATCAGACACATTTTCGGCATTTCCGACATGTGTTGGTGGGCATGTCGAACGCGTGTCGTGTCGGATGTGTATTGAACATTGCATGCCTCTTTGAGGAGAAGTGTCGGTGCATCATAGTGACAAAACAAAATGAATAAGCATAATAAAAAACATTATTATCATATAACAAATGAGCATTATGTCGAAAGCCTATAAAAGCAATCCAATAATTCAAATAATTATGAAAAGAAAGGATAATAAAAAATATTTAAATGTAAGAACAAAGACAGGAAACCATCAACTTCTAATATAAGTTATTTATGCAAGCTACACAAAATAAACAAAATTATAACACCCAAGCAACATCCCAAGGGACAAATGAGTGTACACTAGGCTTCTAGACTTCGTTGAAGAAATCCTCTTCAAGCCAACAAAAAAAAAATATAATGCAATCCTTAAACATATACCATGATACCTTTTATATTGGTGCAGATGGACCACAGACTGTATTAAGCAAGTGAAAAGATAGTTACAATAATTACTTAATTTAAGAGGAATTCATCTGAGATCTTTGAGTTGAATTTAATTCATTGCACTTCTATCTTTCTTAGGCAATGCCTATTAGTCTTTTTTAGGAAAGATATTTACTTTTAGTCCTCTCATTTCTGCCATCTCTTCCCCCCTCAATGTTTATTACAGAAACAAATTTAATAACATACTTGGGTTCAATACAAGCAATGACATCCCAACACATCTCCACATCTTGTATGACTACTATGCATCCCTCTAATCTCCTCACTCGCATGATCTCCAAACTTCTAGAAAACCTCGTTCACTCTTTCTTCTCTATAACGAGTTTGCACTATCTTCCCTCCATCTAATCTCTCGTGTTCTTTGCTTCATTCCAAGCCCTAGCTAGCTTCCTTCCTCTTTCATGCTTCCGCTGCTCTTTCCCCATCATGGTTATGCTACCATCTCAGCCCACATGCAATGATGCACTGCTTGATAATTAATTATCTCCCTCTCCCGTGTGTTGTTTCTTCAGTTCAGCTCTCCCTCGCAAATCTACAATACTCCTAGCCCGCACACAATTAGCCATCAATTTTTTCTCTTGCTCTCCACTTCTCATCCTACTCTCTAGCTTGCAAATACCCAATAGTGCTCTTAACAAACCTCACTCTCTTGCATTTCTATCATTTCCATCATCAGTTCTCCCCCTCCTCCCCTTAACCTAACATTTGCAAAAGCTCCTAGCAAAGCTCATGTAACACTAAAGCACAGCCCCCTCTCATTTCATATTATACCTGTCTCCTTTCATGTTTTGTCTCCCACTCCAATAGAAATAATGCTATACCCTCTCCTGAGCATGATTACCACATGTTCAACAACCTAAACACTCAAGGCCTCAAATGTTATGATTTACTTGTGCACATATACATGTACTCAGTTTTCTCTCCCTCAACAATGCCAACAATTACAAATATAGAGATAAAAATTTTGAAGAACAATTGATACTCAATCTGATCAATATAAGAACATCCTGCTAATCTTTGATCTAATAAGAATTTTAAAAACATTCATGAAGGGGTTTTATTTTTCCGGAGTGATCAAATTACTAGCAACTCTACTATGGAAGACTCTTTGTTTATCTCTATCAATCATTTTGAAGCTCAAATTGTTTGTGCCTAGTGCAAACTTTTATAGCGAATGTTAAGTTAATAGTAGTGGTGCTATTTATATTATTCCATCCATGTTATTCCATTCACTTGACAAGTACAATCATGTGACATCGAGTCCAGGACATCATAGCATAAACTCTATCAACATATGACATTAAATTTATTACCAAATAGATTGTCTCTTTGCCAAAAAATTCTAGGATTTGTGTTCCAAATAAAACTAATCCAATCCTTTATTGGTCACTTCGCATGTACTAAAGAGGTATAAAGCAATGGTATCCGCACACAATATCATGACTATGAAGCTTGGGAAGGTTCAATTTCGCAATTCACAAAGGCCATCATCAAAACTAGTGCTGCTGAAGCCACCTTCATTTTGGTAGTATCTCAAAAGTGGTAAAGTTTGTACCTACCACCAAGAATAATGAAGTGGCTATGTCAATCAATTGGGCCCACCAACTAACTAATGGGAGGAGGCCAACATCATCATTCCCTATGAGGTCATTCCCCATGAGGTAATATGTTGATTCGTTGAAGCTCCTAATGCTCTTGTTGTTATTGAGGTTAGTCCCAAATAGGCCTTAGCACTTTCAACACTTTCAACGAAAGAGGAGAGCCTTGGGCCTAGAATCAAATCTACAATCATGGCCCAATAAGTGATTCTCCTATCAACCCTAAAGCTCTCTTGGAATCGCATTTAGCATCTAAAAGACATGATGCAAAAGCTCCCTCCTCCAACAACAGTGTCATGAAGGACCATAAGAAAGGCAAACACTTGTCATCAAATCAAGCAACAAAAACTTTGCCCAGCAACTCATGAGGAAGTGCTAAGGTAAGAATTAAATATTCTAACATTCAATCATTTAGAGACGTCAAGTTGGGAAAAAAAATAGCCTTAAAACATAAATGAGTAAGTCATTATGAGAGACACCATGCTAAACTGCCCCAAAAGCACAGCGAAAGAAGACCATCTCCTCTTGCATATTAAAAAGTCCTTGAGCTATCAAGTTATATAGCTTCAAAAAGACTCAAAAAGTTGGTGTTTGAGGCCGCTACTCAAATAATTTATTGAATTTGGAAATGACGAAACATATACACACCGTTATACCACATGGCAAAATTTTCAGATTTAGGAAGTTCAAATTAAAAATATACTACTAAATTCTTCAACCTACCCCATCCGCAAGATGGAGTCTTCTCCAATTAAAGGTCTATAAATTGGCATACCAAAGTTCTAATTTCCTTGTAAACGGAAGCCATGACAAAGACGTTAGCAGATTAAGACCCATAGCCATAGCAGGTAATACATACAAGTTTAATTGCGACCTCTTCATTCGTCTGCACGTTCGTACCTGAAATCAACGAAAAAAATTACATTCACTCAAGCTAAAAAAGCAAAAACACCCAGCAATATAATTAACCGACAAAACTCCCTTACAACTCGAAACATACCTAAATAGATCTCACCAAACGATCCACTCCCGATCTTCCGACCAAGCCGGAACTTGTTCCCCACGCGAGACTCCATTGCCGTGGTCAGGGAAGGCAGAAGCAAAGCAAAAGATTCACTATCATCGCGTACACAGAAGGTAAGGAAAGTAAATAAATAAGGAAATGAAATAGAAACTCTCCTCGATCTATGAGGACCACCGACTCAATCCAAATTCATAAAAGGAAACTAAAAAATAAATAATTGATAACCTGCCAAGTCATAAAATGATCGATCAACGGAATCAAAATCTAGGGAGAGAAAAATGGCCAATTACTCTAAGATTTACGATTCGGATGAGCTGAAGAGGCGCGGAAGAGGGCGAAATGATTGGAAGGGTTCATGATTCGCAAGCTAGCACGCGTCCTTCAAATATCGAGGCTTCCAAATTAAAAATATTCCGCACCAGTTTTTCTACTCCCTCTCTCTCGATTATCACATAATTGCAATTTCTCTCTCTAGATTAGGTCAGGACGACGTGCAATGGACCTCGAGGTCGACCCATGATTGACGCTCTCAGGATCCAACCAGCCGATATTCTCGGGACCTAAGCGATACGGGGGACAAATGGGAAGAGAGATTTTATTTTGTTTCCCAGATTGCCCCCACTGTCCTCGACGTTAGTATCTTGAGTTGGCAAAAGTTTTAAAAGAAACCTACAAATAAATTAAATTTAGGATCAGAATACGGAAGAAAAATGAAAAGGAGCAAATACGGACTATCGTTTCATGTATTTACATAATACATAAAATTGTTTAACTTATTTAAGAAATGCTCCAAATGGTTTCACTTATTCATTAGAAAGCGTGAAACGATTCTCCATTATACATTAAATATAGTAAATGTGTTTTACGTATTTAGAAGCTCCTGCTAGAGAGAGAAAATTTCAAATTCATCATTCTTGGTTTTTCATCTATCTCTCCTGCAGACGGCCAATACATGACGGCGGACATCTGCTGGACGTCAATGGACTCCATAACTCAAGGTGGATCACTGATTCTGAACAAAACTTCATCTGATATAACGAACGGAAGGTTATCAATGGATGCAGAGGAAGCACGAAGAAGAATATCAAATGGTATGTTAGTAATAAACAAAAATGCAATTAATATTTATAATATTATCACTCATGTTGAAGGCAAGGGAAAGTATGTTTCTATGGATTTTGAAATTAAAACACCTCATGTTACGAAAATGATTGAACTGTCTCCAGCGAAAGTTTTCGACAATGAAGTTTCGTCTTCTGGAATGAATATTTTTGTTCATAGATTCGGGAATTCAAATGCAATCCCTGGCAACAATACGATAAATGCGAATTCCTTGAGTTCTATGAACAAAAATATTATTCTAAATGTAGACAAGCACTCGGATCAATTGACTGTGAATTCATCTCTGTTTAAAGAAAATACAGCAAATCAGGTGGATGATCAAATGACTATGAGGAATGGTAAGAAGACTATTCCCAATAATGTGTGGATCAAAAAGCCATATATAAAATTAAATTTCATTGAAGTAGAAAGTGTTGACAGAAGATGGAAAGGCAGTAAAACTGATCAAAGTCTCTGAAATTAAAAATGCAAATTTACTTTGTAATTCTCTTGTTTGTAAGGTGTTTGGGAAAGAATTACCACCTTATAATGTAGCCTGGGAATTTTGGCGCCAATGGGCCAATATGACCATTTTCATTTCACCACTCTAGGAATGGGATGATTTTTGTGTTCATTTAAAACTATTGATGCTCTAGAAGGTGTTCTGTCTAGAGGCCTATGGTTCGTGAATGGGCACATTATTGGTATGGATCGATGGTCCCTGGAGTTTTATCCTTTATCAATGAAAGGACTTACCTCTTCTATCTAGATAAGAATGCCTCAATTACCCTTGCAATGTTGGGATGAGAGCAATGTAGCAAGGATAGCTTCTATGGTGGGAGTTACATTAATGTTGGATGGTAACATGTTCCAATGGGGGAGAAGAGAGTTTGCTAGAGCATGTGTTCATGTGAAATTAGATCAACCACTACCATTAGGGGCTTGGGTGGAAGGCATTGCGGGAAGATTCTTTCAAAATTTTGAATATGAGAGAATTTCAATTTTTTTTTTTTTACTGTGGGAAAATAGGACATGTCAAAAGTGAATGCAGAAAGGGAAGCACATTGAAAAATAACAAAGTTGAAGGAAACAACAAGAAATCTCATGAATTGGTGCAAGAAAATGAGGAGAATAAAAGTTATGGGCCATGGGTGCATGTGAATTACAAAAGAAACAAGCCAAAATTTGTTTCTAATGGAAGGTCGTTTAAGAAAACCTTTGTGAAAAATATTCCAAGCATTACTACAATGAAGGAAACAACAAAATCAATGAGTTTGAAAATCAAAGATAAGGAAACAAATGTGAATGAGGAAGTACATAAGGTTATTCTAAGTAATACATTGATTGAAGATGGAGAAATTATCAATGAAACAAAGCAGTGCACTGAAGTTGATCCAACAAAGGTGATGATCCCATCTAATGAAGAAATTGAAAATGTAGAAAACTCAAATGCACCTAGTCATATTGCAAAAAATTCCAAGATAGATTCAATTGAGATCAGTAATGAATCTGAAAATAAAATTGTGTTCGATCAGAATAAAGAATCAGAATAGCAAGGAAAGTTCAGACAGCAGGAAATGATTAATTTTTCAGAAGAGCAAGAAGATATTTCTAACCTTGTCAAAGGTGATGGAGATGAAAATAAAGTGATATAGTTGAACGGGAATCTGGGAGCAATTAAGAACAATGCTAAGCAATCTACCAATAAAGTTAAACTAGCAAAGGAAGTGAAAATGCTAGGTGCTATCAAGGGTAATCAAATAATAAGGAAAGGAGAATGTTTAGCTAAAAATGTTAAGGCCTCTTCCCCACTATGACACCCCAAAGCGTCTATAATGAAAGGATTCGTCGACAGTCTTGATCAACCATCAATTCCTGCTCCCTTGTTCTGACCTGAAATTGTTAACCACATATAATGAGCTTAAATAACCCAGCAGGTCACCAAAGCCTACATCTGAAATCAAACCACGATATAGAAGCAATATGCATGTTAAATAGTCAAATCAATATCAATCACTTGCACATGATCATTGAATCGATGCAGATACGGAAATCAGTACAGAAATAGAAATCAATGCATAAACAATAGAATCCAAAATCAGCAATGATAGAATCAGTGAACAGTATAAAATCCCATAAAGCTCAATGAACCAGTACGTAAGTCAAAATCTCTAAAGTAGTCGTCTTATCTATAACATCAGTTCAAGCAATGTAGTAGAATTGTATCAAAACATACACTTGCAATTCCAGTTATTCAATATCACTTGCTCAATAAATCATATTTAATCCAGTCATCTATATCACGTATATAATGTTGATACAATGAACCAGTAGTAGCAGCGTATGTATCAATATTAGTAACAATCCTGTAATGATATGAATGATTATGCTATAATAGTGAAATCGTGTAGTAACAGTAAATCCGCACAGTAAAGATAAATCACAATTTAGTAAAGAAAACATCATATCTAAAATATCCATCAAATCAATATCGCATCAATCACAGCAATAAAATCAATCATATCATTAAATAAAGAAATTCATTTCGGTCAATAATATCAATCGGTATGAAATCATATAAAACAATCAAATCAATACATCGTTAAAAAGAGTTGAAATCAAATCAATAATAAACATTAAAATCAATCAATACAGTAAAAATCATATTTTATATCATGTGATCATCAATACAGTAAAAATCATATTCTATATCACATGGTTAGTGTATCACATGTATCACATATATCGGTCAGTATTCAATGTATCACGTAATATAAGATCGGTACAATGAATCAATGTATTAGTGGATCAGTGGTATCGGTATCGATATCGGTATCTGTAGTATCAATGAATCAATGATATCAATAAGTCTATAATATCGATGAATCAATAATATCGGTATCCATAAGAACAATGAATCAATGAATCGATGCAATATCAATATCCATATCAGTATCTGTGTTCAATGACATATACAGTATGAAATATCAATGAAATCGTGCAATGACAGAAACTCATAAAACCGTACAGTAAAGTCATTCAATATTAATAAAACAATTCAATATTAGTAAATCCATTCAAAATCCATAAATCAATTCCATATCAATTAATCAGTCAATATCAATAAATCAGTAAATCCATAATGAGATCATAAGAATAGTACTTTACACATGCATTCCAATACAGTAGTCTTACTCGACAAGTACAATCACTGGATATTAAGGCGTTTTTTAAGGTTAGTATGTTAGTAATCCATTGGCTATAATAGAGTCGTTAACCTTGCCTATCGGCATAAATCCCTTATGACTCCCAATCGTTGTATCACGTGATTAATAGAGGATAACACCAAACCCTTTTTAAAGGAAAGCCCATCGGCCCACCATCCTGTCAGGTTTATCAATCTCCAACCAACGGTTCAACCAGTCTTTACTTGTCTTTCAGTAACAATAACAGTAATTTAATCATATATACACATTCATATACATCTCATTAATGCATAACAATCAACAAACACAATTTAACTCAATTGAAGAAAACCCTTAAAATATCGTACAGTTGATAGAAATCTCAAACAGAGTAAAAATACACAGTTTCAGAAAATTATAAAATTACCAGAAATCATATAAAACAACGTTTCAAAGCTTTACTTGTACTGAAGCAATATTTTTTGACATCCAGATAAATCCTATTCGATAAAAAGTGCACAGAACTCAAAATATTCGGTAAAAACTTTCTAGAGAACACTCAAATTGTGCAAAATCATCATGTACATAACATACCAAAAGTTATGCGGTATAAAGTTCCGTCAATACAAAGATATGAAAGTTTTTTTGTAACGGAAACACAAAACTGAGCAGAGAAATATCAAAACTCGAAATCTTTGAAATCAGAAATAGGATTTGGAGTCCTTACTGCGAGACAAACAAATCTTCCAACTGTGGCGTCGGACTAAAAGCGCTCCGCGGCCTCCAAAATCAAGCCTTCCTCTTCTCTTTCCTTCTCTTTCTCTCTCCTGCTTTTTCTCTATCTTCAAAAATATCTCAAAATATCTCAAATCCTCTATTTAAATCAAGCAGGATCATCCCGGACGATTCCTATTCATCCCGGGACGAGTTGCTCTCATGAGAAATTTCGTCCCGACGGATTGTCCCGATGAACCCAGGTTCGTCCAGACGAACCATACAAATTCTTCACAATTTTTTTCAGCTCGTCCTGTATTAAGGCCAGTTCGTTGTGACTAACAACACTCACTAAAATGAACTTCGGAGAGGTTTTACAATCTACCCACCTTAAGAAAAATGTCGTCCTCGATATTTCCCTTAAGGGTTCGAATGCAAAATTGAAATAAAACAAATTCGTCAAATCAAAACTCAAATCAAATCTAATCAGGACCAAAACTCGTCGAAAATCATACAGTCATACAATTCATTCAATCACATGTCATTCACTATGTATGCAAAATGATGCACTTGAAACTATCCATTCTACCAAACTATCAATTAAATCCTTTCACTACACTTGCTCTGATACCAACTATGACACCCCAGGCGTCTATAGTGAAAGGATTCATCGACAGTCTTGATCAACCATCACTTCCTGCTCCATTGCTCTGACCTGAAATTGTTAACCACAAATAATGAGCTTAAATAGCCTAGCAGGTCACCAAAGCCTACAACTGAAATCAAAGCACGATACAGAAGCAATATGCATGTAAAACAGTCAAATCAAAATCAATAACTTGCACATGATCATTGAATCAATGCAGATACGAAAATCAGTACATAAACATAAATCAATGCATAAACAATAGAATCCAAAATCAACAAAGATAGAATCAGTGAACAGTAGAAAATCCCATAAAGCTCAATGAATCAGTACGTAAGTCAAATCTCTACATTAGTCATCTTATCTATAACATCAGTTAAAGCAATGTAGTAGAATTGTATCAAAACATACACTTGCAATTCTAGTTATTCAATATCACTTGCTCAATAAATCATATTTAATCCAGTAATCTATATCACGTATATAATGTCAGTACAATGAATCAGTAGTAGCAGCATATGTATCAATATTAGTAACAATCCTGTGACGATATGAATGATTATGCTATAACAGTGAAATCGTGTAGTAACAGTAAATCCACACAGTAAAGATAAATCACAATTTAGTAAAGAAAACATCGTATCTAAAATATTCGTCAAATCAATATCACATCAATCACAGCAATAAAATCAATCATATCATTAAATAAAGAAATCCATTTCGGTCAATAATATCAATCGGTATGAAATCATATAAAACAATCAAATCAATACATCGTTAAAAAGAGTTGAAATCAAATCAATAATAACCATTAAAATCAATCAATACAGTAAAAATTATATTCTATATCACGTGGTCATCAATACAGTAAAAATCATATTCTATATCACGTGGTTAGTGTATCACATGTATCACATGTATCGGTTAGTATTCAATGTATCACGTGCTATAAGATCGGTACAATGAATCAATGTATCAGTGGATCATGTAGTATCGGTATTGATATCTATAGTATCAATGAATTAATGGTATCAATAAGTCTATAGTATTGATGATTCAATAAAATCGGTATCCATAAGAACAATGAATCAATGCAATATCAATATCCATATTAGTATCTATGTTCAATGACATGTATAGTATGAAATATCAATGAAATCGTGCAATGACAGGAACTCATAAATCCGTACAGTAAAGCAATTCAGTATCAATAAAACAATTCAATATCAGTAAATCCATTCAAAATCCATAAATCAATTCCATATCAATTAATCAGTCAATATCGATAAATCAGTAAATCCATAATGAGATCATAAGAACAGTACTTTACACATGCATTCCAGTATAGTAGTCTTACTCGACAAGTACAATCACTAGCTATTAAGATGTTTTTCAAGGTTAGTATGTTAGTAATCCATTGGCTATAATAGAGTCGTCACCCTTTCCCGTCGGCATAAACCCCTTATGACTCTCAATCGTTGTATCACGTGATCAATAGAGGATAACACCAAACTCTTTTTAAAGGAAAGCCCGTCGGCCCACCATCCTGTCAGGTCTATCAATCTCCAACCAATGGTTCAATCTGTCTTAACTTGTCTTTCAGTAACAATAATAGTAATTCAATCATATATACACATTCATATACATCTCATTAATGCATAACAATCAACAAACTCAATTTAACTCAATTGAAGAAAACCCTTAAAATATCGTACAGTCGACAGAAATCTCAAACATAGTCAAAATACACAGTTTCAAAAAACTATCAAATTACCAAAAATCGTATAAAATAATGTTTCAAAGCTTTACTTGTACTGAAGCAATATTTTTTGACATCCAGATAAATTCCTATTCGATAAAAAGCGCATAGAACTCAAAATATTCGGTAAAAACTTTCTAGAGAATACTCAAATCGTGCAAAATCATCATTTACATAATATACCAAAAGTTACGCGATATAAAGTTCCGTCAATACAAAGATATGCATATTTTTTGGTAACGAAAACACAAAACTGGGCAGAGAAATACCAAAACTCAAAATCTTTGAAATTAGAAATAGGATTCGGAGTCCTTACTGCGAGACAAACAAATCTTCCAACTGCGGTGTCAGACGAAAAGTGCTCCGCGGCCTCCAAAATCAAGCCTTCATCTTCTCTTTCCTTCTCTTTCTCTCTCTTGCTTTTTTTCTCTCTTCAAAAATATCTCAAAATATCTCAAATCCTCTATTTAAAATAAGCAGGATCGTCCTGGATGATTCCTATTCATCCCGGGATGAGTTGCTCTTGGGAGAAATTTCGTCCCGACGGATCGTCCCGATGAACCCAGGTTCTTCCAGATGAACCATATAGATTCTTCACAATTTTCTTCAGTTCGTCCCGTACTAAGGCCAGTTCGTCCGGACCAACAGCACTCACAAAAATGAACTTCAGAGGGGTTTTACACCCACAACTCTCTTAATGTCTTCCATAATATTTTGAAATTGTAGGGGAGCAAAAAAGAAAGAAGATTCCCACTATTTGAAAAATTTGATAGTAGAAAATGATATTTTCTTCATTGGCCTTATGGAAAGAAAGTTGGAAAAATTGGGAAAAGAAGATGTTAGGAAATTGGTTGGAGATGATTGGGAGTTATACCATGTTGCTGTTAGTGGAACTTCAGGTGGTGTTTTAATATTGTGGAGATACAGAACAACTTCCTTTACAGTCATTGAGTATAATTGGTAAGCTGACAACTCCAAGAGACATCTCAGTAAATGTTTGCATTATTTATGGAAACAAAAACCTGTATGAAAGAAGGAAACTATGGAGATTGATTGAGAATAATATGAATAGTGAGGAGTCGTGTATAGTAGGGGGAGACTTTAATTGCTTATTGAATAAGCATGATAAGAAGGGAGGTAAAAGATTTATATTCTCACATGAACCTCAAGAGATGAAGGAGTTTATGACTAATAACGACTATCACCATATTGGTTTTATTATTCCTAAATTCACATGGTGCAACAACAAAGAAGGACTTGCTAGAATTTGGGAGAGGCTTGACAAGTTTGGTTAAACTTGAAATCAATTATGGACATCTCTTCTACAGTAATTAAACACCTTCCTAGAGTGGCATCGGATAATTGCCCTATACTACTTAAATTTTACAGTACAAAGATGCACAAGTAAAGAGAAATTAGATTTGAGAATTTGTGGTGTTCTTATGAGGCTGCTAGGGGGATCATTGCTAATTCTTGGAGGAAGAAGAATTATGGAGGTGCTGATGAAATCCTTAAATGAAAAATCAAGAGATCTCTCAAAATTTTGTACTATTGGAGCAAGAATAAATTGAAAGAGCTCACCTTGAAGAAACAAGAGCTAGAAAGGGAGATTTTGCATTTGCAAGAAATAGAGGCTATGGAAGACGATTTGAACCAGGAAAATCTATTGAAACTTAGAATCAAAGTGCATGAACTCAACAAAACATTGGCTAGATTGGCTACATGGTGGAGACAAAGGTCAAAAAGCCAATGGATTGAAGATGGAGAGAAGAACACACGCTTCTACCACACATATGCTACAACAAAGAAAAAGAACAACTTGATCAATCAAATTGCTAGAGAAGATGTCACTATAGAAACTGCCCAGGATTTTATTCATGAGGTAATTGAGAAGTTCTTTTCAAATAAATAGAGAAGATGTCACTATAGAAACTGCCCAGGATCCTGACCCCTTATAACTCCCTTTGCATAGCACACAATCATATCATGTCATTTCAGAACAAATCCGGATATTTTTAGAAATCGTACAAAAATCCAGTGGCATAACGGCTGTATATGGAATTTACATAAAGTTCACAGATTTAGAAATTTACCAAATTACCACAGAACATTCACAACAACATTATAAGACTTTCATTCTACTGCCTAGACAATTTCAGACATCATCAGAAATTACATTCAAAAGAAAATACCGCCGAATCAAAACTATCCGGTCAAAATTCTCCAGAAAAAAAATGAAAACGTGCACACTCGGCACCTCAGAAACATACCAAAAGTTACTCAGTAAAAACTGAACTAATCGGAAAATACGGACGAAATTTGCTAACGGAAACAAAATTCGGACAGAAAAATAGTTCAAACTTCACCGTTCTGAAAATTGAGAAAGGCGGAATGTGCCTTATCTTGCGTACACCAATTTCTTGAACTGTCTCGACGGACGAAAACGGCCCAGCGTTGCCCAAAAATCAACTTTTCTTCTTTTTCCCTCGACTTTCTCTCTCCTCAGAAATCAGATATTTATTTTTTATTTTCTCTCTCTTCAAAATGAGCTGATTTCAGCTAAATAACCTTCTGATCGACCCGGTCGATCGCATGATCGTCCTGGACAATCTGAAAAAAATCACATCGTTCTGGGACGATTTCTCAGGACGATAATTAATTTTCTCGAACGATAAAAACCCCTACTCTCTGACTTGTGCATTGCTCTGATCGTCCCGGGACGATCCCTGATCGGCCCGAACGATCTTGGGAGGAAATTTTTTTTCCTGTAACTTCTGTACATAATCGGGAGCAAAAATTCAACTGATCATCCCGGGATGATCCACGATCGGCCCGGACGATAGGAGCAAAACTGATGTTACAATCTCCCCAACTTCAAAAAAATGTCGTCCTCGACATTGTCCAATCAAAACTCAGTCAGAACAAATACGGATACAACTTCCTCATGTCCGACTCCTTCTCCCAAGTCGCTTGTCGTGCAGTTTGGTGCTTCCACTGCACCTTAACCATCGGAATCTGTTTACTTCTCAACTTACGAACATCGTAAGCTAGAATCAACTCGGGTTCTTCTTTATATTTTAGATTCTCCTGAATCTCAACCTCATCAGCAGACACTTTCTTTCCAGAGTCAGATATCCACTTTCTCAAAGTAGATACGTGGAACACATTATGAACATCGGACATCTGATCAGATAACAACAGCCGATAAGCAAATTTACCAATCCTTTCAAGGATTTCAAAAGGTCCAACATATCTTGGACTAAGCTTACTCACTCTGCCAAATCTGCTCACACCCTTCATCGGACTGACTTTGACATACACAAAGTTACCAACTTGAAATTCAACGAACTTGTGTTTCTGATTGTAATATTTCTGCTGTCGATCTTGTGCAGCTTTCAACCTTTCTTTAATCAAATTGACTTTCGTAACAGTTTCATCTACAAAAGTGGCATCCATTTCTTGTCTATCTCCTACCTCAATCAGAGTCAAAGGAGTTCTACACTTCCGGCCATACAAAGCTTCATAAGATGCCATACCAATACTGAACTGAAAACTGTTATTGTAAGCAAACTCTATCAGAGGAATGTGATCCTCCCAACTTCCTCCAAAATCTAAAACACATAGCCTCAGCAGATCTTCCAGTACATGAATAGTCCTTTCAGACTGTCCGTCAGTCTGCGGATGAAAAGCTGTACTGAAATGTAACTTCGTACCCAAACCTTGCTGAATACCCTTCCAAAGTCTGGAAGTAAACTGTCCATCTCGATCAGAAACAATCACCTTAGGTACACCGTGTAATCTGACAATCTCTTTTACATATACCTGTGCCAATCGATCCATCGGATTGGTCTGCCTGATTGGAAGAAAATGAGCAGACTTCATCAATCGATCCACAATCACCCAAATGGCATCGTGCCCTTGCCTTGATCGAGGAAAACCCATAGCAAAATCCATCGTTATCTCCTCCCACTTTCACTCAGGGATAGGCAATGACTGCAAAAGTCCTCCTGGTCGCTGATGCTCTGCCTTCACCAACTGACAGGCCTCGCATCTAGCAACAAAATCTGCTACATCCTTTTTCATTCCCGACCACCAGAACAAACTCTTCATATCTCCGTACATCTTGCCACTTCCCGGATGAACAGTGTAGCCTGAATGATGAGATTCATACAGAATCTCTTTCCTCAGATCTCCAAACACAGGAATCCACAACCTGTTCATGTAGAAAATAGTACCAGAATCAAAAACTCGGAGTTCAGGCTTCTTACCAGATTCAATCTAAGCAATCAACGTCGAATAATCAGAATCTAACTTCTGGGCTTTTTGAATCCTGTCTTCCAAAGAAGACTGAATGCTCAACTGAGTAAAAACTCCAGAATCCAAACTACTGGAGGAAATCACCTCTAACTGCAAACGTTCCATATCACGAATCAGAAAATCATCAGAAGTGAGCTGAATACCTGATAATCCAGAAGATTTCCTGCTCAGAGCATCTACTACTACATTAGCCTTACCAGGCTGATACTGAATTGTCAGATCGTAATCCTTAATCAACTCAAGCCACCTTCTTTGCCTCAAATTCAGATCCTTCTGAGTGAAAATGTATTTCAAACTCTTGTGATCCGTGAAGATTTCACATCTGACGCCATACAAATAATGACGCCAAATCTTCAAAGCAAAAATAACTGCAACTAATTCCAAATCATGTGTCGGGTAATTCTTCTCATGTGGTTTTAACTGTCTCGAGGCATAAGAATTTACCTGACCATGCTGATGCAGCACACATCCCAAACCTTTCAGTGAAGCATCACTGAACACCTAAAATCCTTCCGTACCTGACGGAAGTGTTAACACTGGAGCTAAAGTCAGAAAATCCTTCAATCTTTGAAAACTAGCCTCACACTCCGGTGTCCAAATAAAAGCTACTGACTTCTGAGTCAGTCTCGTCAGAGGCGTAGCAATCTAAGAAAATCCTTTCACAAACTTTCTGTAATATCCAGCCATGCCTAAGAAACTACGTACCTCAAATACCGTAGTAGGCCTTGGCCAATCCATAACAGCCTGAATCTTCTGAGGATCAACAGAAATACCTTCGCCGCTAATCACATGCCCTAGAAATGAAATGCTCTTCAGCCAGAATTCACACTTGGAGAATTTAGCATATAACTGATGCCGTCTCAGAGTCTCCAACACCATGCTCAAATGTCTGGCATGATCATCCTCAGAAGCAGAATACACCAGAATATCATCGATGAAGACGATCACAAACTGATCTAGATATTCCCTGAACACTCTGTTCATCAGGTCCATAAAAATAGCAGGTGCATTGGTTATCCCAAAAGGCATAACCAAGAACTCGTAGTGTCCGTACCGAGCACTGAAAGCTGTCTTCACCACATCAGCTTCCTTTACCTTCACATGATAGTATCCAGATCTCAAATCAATCTTCGAAAACACAGAAGAACTAGAAAGCTGGTCAAATAAGTCATCAATACGTGGTAAGGGATACTTGTTCTTGATCATGACTTTATTCAAATCTCTGTAGTCAACACACATACGGAGTGTTCCGTCCTTCTTCTTCACAAACAAAATAGGTGCTCCCCAAGGAGAAATACTAGGACGAACAAATCTTCTATCCACCAACTTTTGAAGCTGAACTTTCAACTCAGAAAGTTCTTTCGGTGTCATCCTGTATGAAGCTTTTGATATCAGAGCTGTACCCGGAAAAACATCAATAGAGAACTCCACATCTCTATCCGGAGGTAAACCAACCAACTCCTCAGGAAATACATCTGCAAACTCTCGTACCACTTGGATATCAGAAACAGAACCCAGATCCAGGTTCATATCCCGTACCGAAGCCAAAAATATCGGACAACCCTTCTTCCACATTCTTCTCACTTCCAATACAGAAATCAAACAAGAGAGAACACATCGTAAGCCTTGGAATACATATCTCTCTCCTGACATAAGCAAGCTCACTTGCTTCTTCAAACAGTCAATCTGAATCTCATACAGACTCAGCCAATCTATGCCATAAATCACATCGTACGAAGAAATCAGCAATAAAATCAAACTCAATTTCCACTTCTTACAAGCAATATCAATCTCATAAAAACAAAACTTCCGAGCAATCAAATTACTTCCAGCCGGCAAAATCATAAAAAGAGAAACCGGTAGCAAAATCGAATCCAAATGCAAAGCATCAAAATAACGCTCGGAAAGAAACGAGTGACTGGCTCCAAAATCAAACAAAACATGACAGGGCTGATCAAAAATATAAATCGTACCTGTCACCACATCCGAAGCATCTCGAGCCTCCTACTAACTCAGAATGTACACTCATGGCTGAACTGGAGCTGGAGCTGAAGCTACAGAATTAGGCTCCCTCTGACTAGCAGTAGGTGGTCTCCGTGGCACAGAACTTGAACCACCACCTCTACCAGAAAATCCCTCAGTCACAGGGCGTGGAGGAACAGTCCTCGGTTTTCCTGTTGAACCGGCAGGTCTAACAAAGCTCTCGGATCGGAACTCAGATCGTCGATCAAATCCAGCCTGTGGACATTCTGCAATTCGATGTCCTGGCTGACCACATATGAAGCACTGACCAGTCATCCTGTAGCACTGGCCAAAATGTCATCGTCCACAACTCTGGACACAGGTGCCCCACTAACAGATCCAGAGCTGGTCGTACTGGTCGTAGTAGTACCAGCAAATCCTGACTGTTCACTCCTCCTGGAGTCTCCAGAACCAGAAACAAATATCCTCTTGCCAGAGGAACTACTGCTCGAATCACCCCCAAACCTCTTCCTACTCGCAGTCCACCGCTGCTGAGTAGCCACCAGATCATTCTCTATCAGACAAGCTCTCTCAGAAAAATAAGAAATATGAAATGGTACTAGGGGCTGCCTCAGACTGTCTAGTAGTCCCTTCAGAAATCGATAGCACTTCTCAGTAGAAGTACTCACCAGCTGCGGAGCATATCGGGCTAAGGCAGTAAACTCTGCCTCGTACTGCATCACCGTCCTACTCCCTTGAACCAGCCTCAGAAAACTCTCCTGCATCTGCTGTCAAGCAGAAGGGGGAACAAACCAAGCTCGGAATACCTCAGAAAATTCTTCTCAAGAAATCAGAGAGTTCAATCTGCCCTGAAACTTTGCTTCCTGCTGGCCTACCCACCAGTGCTCTGCTTCCCCATCTAACAGAAAAATTGCTAAAGGTACTTTCCTGTCTGACGGACACTGCATGCCGTCAAAAGTCTTCTCTATTCTCCTCAGCCACTCCTCAGCTTCTCTGGGCTCAACAGCGCCCTCAAACCTCGGTGGTTTCAATATCAGAAACATCTGAAGATGTCTATCAATATCCTTAGATCGAACAGTAGAGGCTCTATTGTGAGTCTCGCTCATCATCTGAGCAACCAATATAGCAAACTGGGAAAGTGTATCTGCACCAACCACTGGGGCTGTACTACCCACTGGTGCTGCTTGACTGGCACTCTGACCGTCTATCATATCGGGGTCTGGCAGATCCATACAGAAAATTCAAAAAATCCAGAAAACTAATCACAAAAACAACACAATAAAAATTCGGACAAACCAAAACTACCCCAGGCAGACTCAGATCACTTCCTATAGCTCTATCTTATAATCCAAATTCCAAAACTATTGCTCTGATACCACTAAAGCTTGTCACGACCCAACCCGACCGGGACGGATCCCGCTCGCATCGGGTCATGGCCAAACTCAAACTGACTGAACTGATTCCAGGATCTGGCTTTGGAATTTGTTTCAGAACTTTCTTCCAAACATTTACACACAGAAACAGACACACAGAGCTACAATAAACATCAACTTACATCGGAACTGATCATCTATCTTTCTTCCTCAAAGGAATCATATACAAATACAGCTCATGGCTTTCAGACAGAAAGACAAACAGAACAAAAAAGCTATGACTGTACAAAAATCAAAAGTGCAAAATACCTATAATAGATCAGACTCTAAACTCTTACTCCAAGACTTCCTTTCCTTTCCCAAAACCTGAAAACCACGCAGAAAATAAGGATGAGCTACAATAGCTTAGCAAGACAACAAACCTCCAATCAAAATCCTCAGAATCCACATCAAACACATCAGACAAAAATCCATACAGAAATCAGATCAACAGAATCGTATATCGAATCAGAACAGAATCATACATATCAGATCAAATCAGAACAGAACAGAATCGTATCATAATCATTAATCATATCATAATCGTACAGAAATCAAAAATCATATCAATTCAGAATATATCAAAAGTCAGAACAGATTCCTTGACTCTGACAGAATCTCAACGGATTCTGGCCCCTTATGCCTCCCTTCCCAGACACTGACAGAATCTCTCGGATTCTGGCCCCTTATGCCTCCCTTTGTGCTAATGGAACCAAAACAGATGTGCTTATAGCACCAGAACAGAACTTATCATCGGATCCGGAACAGAACTTATTTTCAGATTTCAGAGCTCATTTCAGATTTTCTTGACACAGGCAGGATCTCACAGGATCCTGACCCCTTATAACTCCCTTTTCATTGCACACAATCATATCATATCATTTCAGAACAAATCCGGACAATTTCAAAAATCGTACAAAAATCCAGCGGCATAACGGCAGTATACAGAATTTATACAAAATTCACAGATTCAAAAATTTACCAACTTACCACAGAACATTCACAACAACATTATAAGACTTTCATTCTACTGCCCAGACAATTTCTGACATCATCAGAAATTACAGTCAAAAGAAAACACCGCTGAATCAAAACTATCTGGTTAAAATTCTCTAGAAAATAACGAAAACGTGCACACTCGGCACCTCAGAAACATACCAAAAGTTACGCGGTAAAAACTGAACCAATCGGAAAATACGGACGAAATTCGCTAACGAAAACGAAATCCTGACAGAAAAATCGTTCAAACTTCACCGTTCTGAAAATTGAGAAAGGTGAAATGTGCCTTACCTTGCGTACACCAATTTCTTGAACTGTCTCGACGGACGAAAACGGCCCGGCGTTGCCCATAAATCAACTTTTCTTCTTTTTCCCTCAACTTTCTCTCTCCTCGAAAATTAGATATTTATTTTTGATTTTCTCTCTCTTCAAAATGAGCTGATTTCAGCTAAATAACCTTCTGATCGGCCCGGTCGATCGCACGATCGTCCTAGACGATCTGAACAAAATCAGATCGTCCTGGGATGATTTCTCAGGACGATAATTAATTTTCTCGGACGATAAAAACCCTACTCTCTGACTTGTGCATTGCTCTGATCATCCCGGGACGATCCCTGATCGGCCCGGACGATCCTGGGAGAAAATTTTTTCCTGTAACTTCTGTACATAATCAGGAGCAAAAATTCAACTGATTGTCCCGGGACGATCCACGATCGGCCCGGACGATAGGAGCAAAACTGATGTTACAAAAGTAAATGACACTAGATTTATAGTGGTTCGGTCTAAACCAGACTTACATCCACTCCCAAGAGGCACCCTCTGAGTATTGCACTAATACAAATAGTGACTCTCCTTTTGCACCCATAGCAAGGTGGAGAAGCCTTTACAACACACTCTTTTCACCACTACCCGGTGCGGCAGAGAACCGTCATCCTTTTACACAAATCCCAGTGTTGGCAGAGAACCATCGTACTTTCACACTCTCCTAGTGTGGGCAGAGAACCCTTCGGCTATTTACACTTTCCAAATGTAGGCAGCGAACCCTTCGGCTATTCACACTTTCCAAGTGTAGGCAGCGAACCCTTCGTCTGTTTACACTCTCCAAGTGTCGGCAGAGAACCGGATCTCCTTGACAGATCTTCTCACAAGAATCTAGAAGGAAGAAGGAAAAGAGTGAAGTAATCCCAATTCACAAGTAGAGATTCTTACCTTTGAACTACAAGTGAAGCCTTCACGCTCCAGTGGTAGGAATCCTCCTTTGAATGCATTCTCACACTCTCTCCTTGGCTATTCTCTCAAGAGGCACGAAGATCAAATGACAAAAAGATTGGGTGGCAGTCTAATTTGTACTAATTATACAAAAGACAAGAAAAACCGCCCAAAAACTGCAAGTATTCAATTCTGTACGCAGTGGATCGTCCCGTAAAATCGTGGATCGTCCCGGACGATTTTACTTAAAAGCCTTGAAACGAACTTATTTGCATACGTGTACGAAATATTTTCGTACAAGCCGATCGTCCCGTACGAACTAAGTTCGTCCGGTACGAACGGTTATTACAAGGTCGGTTCTAGAAACTGCAAAAAAACCGTCCTAAGTCGGTTGTATCGTCTGGACGAAAATTGGTTCGTCTGGACAAAATTTTTACAGAGACCAGATCGTCCTGGATGATAATTAATTTCGTCTGGACGAAAATTTTACAAAGAGCAAATCATTTTCTGACGATAATTAATTTCGTATGGACAAAAAATTTACAGAGACCAGATCGTCCTGGATGATAATTAATTTCATCTGGACGAAAATTTTACAGAGAACAAATCATTTTCTGACGATAATTATTTTCGTTTGGACAAAATTCTTACAGAGAGAAAATCGTCCCGGACGATATTTAATTTCGTCCCGGACGAATAGGACTTAGAAAATTTTTCAAGCCAGTTCATATTCGTTCCATGTGCTCAATAGGAGATAACTGCCTGATCGTCCCGTACGATCTGATATCGTCCTGTACGATCAGTATAAATTTTATATGATCTCCTTATGTGTGTGTATATGTTTTTATTCACTCAATTACAATCACTCCCTTTCAAATTTAATTCAAAGAAAAGTACAAGCTTCAAATTCACAAAGTATCTCATGTTGAATTTGATTTGAAGTCTTCGTAGTCTGGAGTTCGATTTTCCTGAAATGTTAGTACACACAAGAGCAAATATAAATCTTTTAAAATTGTTAGGAGATAACTACACATTTGAACAATAATGTTTGGAATCATCAAAACTATACAAGTTGCAAAAATGTAAAGCATGCAAATAGCAACTATCTTAACATAACCTTTATGAATCCCTCTCACAAACTTCCCCTCACAAGTTTCTCCCTCTTTCTCTCTCTCCTCTTGGCTCTCTCAGGTCAAGGCAGCAGCTAAAGGTCATCCAAAGAGGATCATCTCGGGTCCCGCTACAAGGATCATCCAGGATGATGTACTTAATAATGGCTTCCTTAACTAGGATACCTTAATTAGGGTTTCTGTTTTTAGTCGGGTCATCCTGGCCGATATGAATATCATCCATGCCAATGTACTCAAAATAGAAAAACACAAAAAATCCCTCAAGTGTGTGTGTGTGCAAGATTATTTAGCATCAGGAACCACTTTTACAATTGACTCAAGAAAAAGAAAAATATTACAAACTGACTCAACCTAAATCTACCCAATCTTGAGCTGGTTTGAGTTTCATTCGATCGTGTAGACCTGAAAAGTTAATATGCAAGGTAATCGTAGAAAAACATGAATGTTTGTTATCATCAAAAGTCTAAACCATAATATTAGATTCACAATAATCTCCCCCTTTTTGATGATGTCAAATATAATCAGAAAAATTCAAGTAGTTTATGGCATTTTAATAAAAATAGTGTGACGAAAAAAAATAGTTCACTAAGTTCCAGAATCAAATTACAAGATACATCAGACTACTCCCCCTTTTGACATCATAAAAAGGACGAGGAAACTAAAATAATCATAAGAAAAACAAACAACAGAAAACAAAAATTAAAACAACCATAAGAAAAATAAACTACAGAAAAATAGCATAACAAAGAAAACTAAAGAAATGAGGGACCCTGATCATCAGACGGAGGAGATGGTGGTGAAAAGTAACTGGTCAAAGTGGTAAATTGAGATCTGAACTAGGCCATATCCTGGTCGTGCTGGTGCTGCATGCGGATGATGTCCTCAATATGTTGCTGCTCCTGTGCAACAATATATATCTCAAAGCAGGTCTCCCACTGATTAAGTCTCTCCACTAACTGATCCAGCTGAGAGTGCTGGCGGAGAGGAACAGGTGCAGGATGAGGAGTAGGAGCCTCCTCCTCCTCGTCCTCTTGAGCTTCCTCATCCCCGGGGTGGAGATGAGTACTGTGAAGGACATTAAAGGAACTGTTTGAGTAAAAGTGTGGCTGAAGGTCAGGAGGAGCAGGATATTGAAGGTTGTATTTGGATTCTAGATCATATACAATGATGTGTTCTAGAGTAAGATTAGGCTTCCTTCTATGACCTAGATCTCAAATTGTAGTCAAATGATCGATGTAGCGAAAGATCAGGTCGGTTGCATTGAATTCACGATTGGCCATTATGTAAAAAGTGGTGAGTGAAAGAAGAGGAGTGATATGGACATGGTCGCCAGCTTTGGGAATCATAGAGGTGCAAAGGATGTTCTGGATCATCCTAGCATCTTTAAGTAAAGAGCTAGTATCTCCAATATGAAAGGGGGAATTGGTGTGGCGAAGAAAGTGATTAGTTCATAGCCCAGTTAAAATCAGGATCAGAAATTAGGGTATGCAGCTTATCCCCAGCGGTGGAAAGCTGTAGCAATTCTGCACAATCCTGGTATGTGATCTCGACTAGGCGTCGATTCACATACGAGGTGAGAGCAGTGTAGGCATAATTGATTCAAAGGTTGGCATAAAATTTAAAAAAAAGTTCAGAATTAAAGGAGACTATGAGGGTGAAAATAAAGTATAAAGAGGTGTGAGTGAAAAGGTCGAGTGCCGGAAAGGAGAGGTGGACTGGATTGATTGTTCGGGAGAGAGAAATATTGTATTCTTTGTAGACGATCAGGCTGCCGACCACCGCTGTGCCCCTCGAGGAGCTTCCAGATGTGTGTCAAGAATGCTTGCCGCCAGCCATTAGCAAGAAAAAGCAAGGAATAAGAAGTAGAAAGCCTAAGAAAGAAATTGAAGTGAAAATAAATGGCTGGAAGGGGCTCAATTTAAAGAAATGGTCGGATAGTCCAGGACGATCACCGGATCGTCCAGGCCAATCTGATGAAATTATTGTGCACAGTTTGATTGGTCAAAAAAGGTGGTCTGATCGTCCGAGAAGATCAGATATCATTCGGGATGATTAGACACAGGCGATAGTCCCGAGGAGTCAAGCCAGACGACTGTTGAAAAAGCAGATCGTCCAGGCCGATTATGTGGATCGTCCAGGACGATGCTCAATAATGGATCGTATTGGCTGAATTTAAAATGTTTTAAATTAAGCGCCATGTGTATCGTCTAGGACTAACAGTGGATCGTCTAGGGCGATTGTTCAAAATTGGATCGTCCTCTGCGAAATTATAGATTTTAAACATCCTGACATGTGTATCGTCCAGGACGAACAGGTGTATCGGATGGGATGATTACCAATAAATGCTTCATCCAGGATAAAAAAGATATTGACCAGGATGATCAAGATGATTGTAGTAGAGGACGATCATATCGTCCAAGATGATAATGGATCGTCCAGGACGTTGAAGAGTAGAATAGTCAAAATATTGAGTAGATAGAGTTTTCAAAGAAGGTTGAGCACATCATCCAGGACGATATAAGTATCGTTTAGGACGATGTGACAAAAATTAGAAATCAGAGGAAGGATGGAGATGATCAGAGAATGCCCAAAAAAACACTACAATAAACTAAAACACCAACGATAAAACACGAAAAAGGCATAAAAACTAGCAAAGAAACAAGTTTTTTTTTTAAAGTTTAGCAAGGCATGCATATGATAAATGCTCTAAATAATTAAATTTTAAAGATTTGTAAGATCAATGTGTTAACAAAGTTGAAATCTGAAAATGATAGAATATCTGATCATGTTAATCCTAGCTCAGACTTCTTTCAGGGCAAAATCGCCTTTTGAAAACAAAAGATCTAACTCAGAACAAACTAATTGGGAAAAAGAAGATCAGTTCAAAATTTGCTCCAAAGAAAATATCTTATAGAATAATATACCAAAGCAATTTGTCTCAATCATGGAATTTGAAATCAAGCTTTTAAAAATATCAAGTAACACATGAATTCTTCTAAAATTTTAAAAGTTTGAAAGAGGGGTAAGCTTGTCTTTTGTGGGCTCATTTTATACCTCTTGTCAATTTGAATGGCGCTCTTTAAGCATCTTTTGATTTTTGATACACTTTTTGTGTATATTTTTCAATTCGGCGTCATTGCGCATCTTTTTGTTTTTGGCATCATTGGCCTTTTTATTTTTTGTTCTTGCAAGCAAGATCATTTTTCAAAAACTCTAAAAATATTTTTAGTTGTGAGTAGATCTTTCAAATATTAGAGAAGAGAAACTCACTCTCTAACATAAGGAAGAATAGACCATAAAGGAGACTTTAGTAATTATATGATAAATGTAATGGTAAGATTTCAATTAACTTGAATGATATATGAAAACTTTGAATATTATAAATATAAGGTAGATTATTATAGCAAGATAGAAAAGATCTTAATTTCAAAAACGAGTTGTTAATTTGAGATAGACTTTAATTTAGAAAAGAAAATTATACCACTAAAAAAGGTTAGAGGGAGGGAAACCATCAACGGTGTTTCTCCCTTTAACTAATTTAGAGATGTTAGACTATAAATCTTCAAAAAATAAAAAAAAAGGAGAAAATATCATAAAGCAAAAAGAAACCAAAGTAAAAGCAACTATAAAAGCAAATATGAAAAGCTAACACAAAAACTAAGGTAGAAAATGATAACACTCAATAGAGTAGTAAGCATGTAATTCAAAATTTTATTTAGCAGCAAGTTTAAGCAATTTATGAGCCGCGAGCCTTTGTCCAAGTATCATATGCTCTCACGAGGTCTTTGGTGAGAGCACACCTGCAAAATCATTAAATGTCAGATTTAGGAACCTAAACAGGTTTGGGTTCCTTCTTATGAAAAAAAGAATGTGATGCATGAGTATTATGTAGTGAATTATATAATTTGGGTCTCCATATCCAATGTGTATTACGGTGAATGGTGCAAGTATGTGCTATGTGTCCTAACATGCTACATCAAAAACATCTAACTCCAAGAAAAGAATTTCTTAATTGGTTCGGGTTATAATACCTCTTCCTAGTTATTGGCTTTGGATCAAATATGGGTGTCATCCAATTTTTCTTAAGTGCATCCAATTCAGCTTTAAACCTCAAGTGAGCATTTTCTAAATCAATCTCCAAACAGTGCTTTTTATGCTCATATTCTTTAGTAGAAGCTTTAAAATTAGATTTAAGCGAGGTATAGAAAGCTTTCAAAGAATCATACTCAATTATTAATTCAGAATGCTTTTTATTTAAATCATCAAATTCATCAAGTAGAGACATGTGATTACTATCAATTTGAAAGTGATCTTTACTCAAAATTTCATGATCTTTTTGTAAGTTCAGAATGCTTTTCTGACATGTTCAGGCTTCCTGCATTCAAAACAAATTACATCATTAGAATTTTTGAAATTTTTGTAACCCTTACCTTTATTTCACTTCTAATGATTCTTGTGCTTCTTCCTTAGAAAGCTCTTAAATTGCCTTGTGATTAAGGCAATATCATCATTTTCATACTCGGATGAGTCAGTGTCCGAGTCGTTCGCCTTAAGTGCCACCATTTTCTTCTTCTTCCTCTCACCCGCATCAAAATTTCTTTGGTTCACCCCTTGCTTATAAGCAATGAGTGAACCAAGTAAGTTATCGATCGAATATGTATTTAAATCTTTAGACTCAGAAATTACAGTGATTTTAGCCTCAAAAGAGGAAGGCAAACATCTTAAAATTTTGTTGACTTTTTCATAATTAGTGAGTTCTCTTCCTAAGGCATGCAACGAAGTAACAATATGAGTAAATCTTGTATATATATCCGAAATCATTTCATTAGGTTTCATACAAAAAAGTTCGTAATCATGCAATAAAATATTCAAACGAGATTGCTTAACTTCATTGGTGCATTCATAGGTGATACACAATTTATCCTAAATTTCTTTACCAGTAGTGCAAGTAGAAACACGCATGTAATCTTCAGATTTTAAAGCACATAAAAAATAGTTCAAACACTTTATATTAAGTTGTGCTAAATCTCTTTCATCAAAAGTCCATTCAGTAAAAGGTACTTCAGTTTTAATTCCATTAAGTTTTCGAGAAGGTGGAGAATATCTTCTTTAATAAGCATCTATATATGATAGTCAATCGATTGTAAAAAAAGTAGACATGCGAGTTTTCCAAAATTCAAAAGGAAAATTATCAAACAAAGGTGATCGTGTTATGGAATATCCTTCCCTTGCGTTACAATTATCGTTGTTAGCCATGGATCAAAATTCAAAAAGTTTTCAAACTTAATTTTTATGAATCCCACTCTGATACCACTTGAAAGTTCGTTAGGGATGTTAAGCCCTTAAGAACTGGCCCAAGGCTAACCAAGAGGGGGGAGGGGTGAATTGGTATTTTAAAAAATCTTCTTACAATCAAAGCACAATCACAAACCAAAATCATCATAGAAATCAAAGTGTAGAAAAATAAATGCGGAAATCAAAACAAAGAAAGATCATACTGGATTTATAGTGGTTTGGTCAACTCGACCTACATCCACTCTCCGAAGGCACCCTCCGAGTATTGCACTACAAAAGTGACTCTCCTTTTGCTCCCACAGCAAGGCGGAGAAGCCCTCACAAATTCTCCTTTCCGCCAACCCTAGCGAGGCAGAGAACCCAACTTCTTTTGCTTCCTCCTGAAGTAGGCAGAGAACCCAACTCCTTTTGCTTCCTCCTGAAGTAGATAGAGAACCCAACTCCTTTTGCTTCCTCTTGAAGCAAGCAGAGAACCTCGACTCCTTTTGCTTCCTCCTGAAGCAGGCAGAGAACCTCGACTCCTTTTGCTTCCTCCTGAAGTAGGCAGAGAACCTCGACCAATTACTGAAGCTTACCTCCCTTGAGCCCCCAAGGACGAAGGATGACGACTGGAGAAGACGCCTTGGAACCTTGCTTGGAGTAACCTTTGTGAATCCCTCTCACAAACTCCCCCTCATAAGTTCCTCCCTCTCTCTCCCTCTCCTCTTGGCTCTCTCAAGTCATGATAGCAGCTAAAGGTCCCTTTGCATGAGAAAATTTGGGTCATTTAAATAAAATTTCAAGAATCGACATTATTGTCCAGGACGATATCGTCCTGGCCGATCAGTACAAAATAAGCTCAATCAGTCAGGATTATTTGGAAAGATCAGAAGAAAATTGGTTATATTGTCTAGGCCGATATAATATCATCCTAGCTGATTAGTTCAAATCCGAGTATAATTGTCCTGAACATCGCCTGGAATAGAGTCTAGCCGATGTCAATCATTCATGACATCGTCTCGATCGATCCTGCGATCGGCCCGGTTGATGTGATCGTATCAATCAGCCTTAATTATTTTCCATACTTACCAGATTAATTTAGGCATAATTGTGCTGCATCGCCCAGGCCAATGTAGAGATCGTCCTGGCCGATGTCCAAAAATAAAGAATACCTAAATTTGTCATGGCGGCTGATTCTTTCTGATTTAAGCCTATCGTCCTGGCTGATACAAGGATTGTCTAGAATGATGTGCTTAAGACGGTTGCCTTAACCAGGATGCCCTAATTAGGATTTCTATTTTTAGTAGGATCATCCTGGCTGATATGAACATCGTCCAGGCCGATGTACTCAAAAAAGAAAAACACAGAAAATCCCTCAAGTGTGTGTGTGTAAGGTTACTTAGCATCAAGAACCACTTTTACAATTGACTCAAGAAAAAGAAAAACATTACAGACTGATTCAACCTAAATCTACCCAATCTTGAGCTGGTTTGAGTTGCATTCGATCATGTGGACCTGAAAAGTTAGTAGGCAAGGCAGTCGTAGAAAGACATGAATGTTTGCTATTATCAAAAGTCAAAACCATAATCTCAGATTCACAATAGGGAGCTCGGTGGTTATCCTTGGCAGGAAGAATGTTAATAATAAAAATTATTTTTCTACTATGCTCTCTAATCAGGTAGTTCATTCACTAATTCAAAAAATTATTTTGATGACAATAAATAAGCTATGCAGGAATTTTCTATGGCATAAGGAAAATGGGAGTCAAGGACTACATTATATAGCATGGTCTACATTATGCTTGTCTGCTAAATCAAGAGGATTTGGTATTCTAGGAGCAGCGTATAGGCAAGGCCCTTTGAGAGCTAGACTAGCTTGGAACTTTCTATAAAACCAAGAGTCACTCTTAATCAAAATTTTGAAGAACAAATATGAAGATGGCATTTGGAAAGAAGGTGTTAAAAGATATTTCTCTCCATCTTGGAATATTATGAAAGATGGTGCAATTTATCTGAAACCAATAATAAGATGGAAAGTCAACAATGGAGAAAAAATTAACATCATAAATGATACTTGATAGAAGATTGAATTCCTGACCGGCTACATGTAATGCAAATGATCTTCATGACAAAAAAGTTTCCTTCTTAATCAAAGATTATGAAAGTTGGAGCAAAGAGAATTTGAACACATACTTATCTGAAGAAATGGGAAATCTTATTCAACAAACTGCTATTGGAAATGAAGGAATATAAGATGAGGTAGAATTAATCAGCAATAATTCAGGAAGATCAATAACCTCCTTGTCTTATGAAGCATATACTCAAATTCAAGATGGTAACGTGAGAAACACAAGCTGGTTGAAAAAATTGAAAGTAAACCAAAGGGAAATTCTATTTTGGTGGAGATTGTTGAATGATGTTCTGCCGACCAATGTATGGTTATGTCATAGAAGATTATTTTGTAATAGAGATTGTCCAAGAGGATGTCAAATTCCTGAAGATACTGAACATGTGGCTGTAAGATGCTCAAAACTAATCGAAATTTTACAAAAACTGAGATAATGGGGGAATTAATGTTCCGTCGTTCCAAAGTGTTTCTCATTGTGTAGAGGAACTAAAGCACAGAGGAAAGACTAATTGTGGTCTAGCAAGAATCTATGTTTTAGCAGTATACTACAACTGGAAATTTCGGAACCTCTCTTAGCATGGAAATACTGACCCCCCTACAAATTATATTGCGGCTGAAATTTTATCTAATGCTTTTTGTATACATTCAGCTCCAATCGAGAAGAGCTGGAAGACCAACCAACAAAAGCTGTCTAAAGCTTGGTGTCCTCCACCTGAAGGTTGGATCAAATTGAGTGTAAATGCGACATTCTTACCATCAACTATGGCTGGCATTGCAAGTGTGTTAAGAGACTATAAAGGGAGAATATTGTGTGCTTATGACAAAAAGATGAAACATTGGGATATTGCTTTTTTGGAGTTAAAATCGATTGTGATATTTGGAGATTACATATCAAGGATGGATGTATGAATATGAGGGAATAATCATAGAAGGAGACAATGTAAATATCATTAGCAAGCTCCACGACTCAATAAAGAGGAGATCAGAGAAGAACAATAAAGCTCAAAGGGTGAACCTCTCATTTCTAGAAGTCTTCAATTATATAATTTTTAATTTTGTTCCTAAAGATTGTAATAAGGTGGCAGATTATTGTGTCAATCTTGCTTTATTAGGTAATTTTTATTGTGATACTTTCTTAGATACAGAACTTCCATCAAGCTTTTTGGACTTGATTAGGAAGGACTGTGATAGTTTTATTTTTCTTTAGTAGTTTGTAATTGCTTCTTTTTTTAGCACTAATGCAATTTGCATCCTTTATTAAAAAAAAAAAAAAAAAATTCAGGCAGTGGGCATGAAATTTTGGAAAGTTGAGGTAAGGAATTGAGAGATGGTGGCACGAAATCCAACGATTCTTATGTATTTTACGAAATTGAGCAGAAATTTCAGTAGTTTGTCGTGATTATTTAAATCTAAAGTAAGATGTGCGGTTAGTACGAGCCGCTTTAAATATAAAGCTAATAAATTGCCAGACAAATAATATTTATTATTGCTTGCATATTGTTGTAATTGGTTCAAAAATGATGTAATGGTGTGACTTTATTTATTTTAATTGATCTAATTATACAAATTTTACTTCTCTCCTTGTTATGCATAGCTCAGTTCCCCAAGAAAAAAAAATCAATTCGTGAGCATTTGAGAAGCAGGTGAAGGAGTGAAGACGACAGGAAGGAGATGGAACTACGAGGGTCGATAGTCAGTAATTCAAATTAGAATTTATTTTTATGTAAGAATCATAAGACTATCATTTATGATTATTTTTTTAGGAGGTATTAAACAAAATAATATTGAAAGTTATGATCTGAATATATATATCTTTCATTGAATAAATATTGCATCCTCATAGCGTTATTTGAGGCCTTAGCTAGATCCCTGAGTACTAAGAGATTTTACAAGTATTTATTAAGATTATTGCACATTTAACTCATTTAAAAACCATTTTATGTGAAGAATGAAATTGATAAAATTGTTGCATCAAATTAAGCTTAATCTTTCCCAAAGAATTAGTTTTTATTTGATTTCATTGCTTATGTTATTCTTTTATTTTACTATAGAAAGTGAAAAATACCATTTTATATGAAGATTTTTTTTTTTAAACATTTATGATAAAAACTAAGCAAAGATCTAATTATTATTGATTAATAGATTGTTTATATGGTTGTCTAGAAACAACAACTTTCTTAAACAAACCAAGAACTGTTTACCAATGAATAAAATACTTCTGAGAAAAGATAAGTAAATTCAATGAGCAGAGACGTGTAAGTTGCCTATAAAAATAAATTTTGCTTAGCTTAAGGTAAGGTTTGTAAACTGTTCCAAATTTAATTACATTTATTATTAATAATATGGTAGGCATGCCAAATGAAGATAAAAAAGCTTTATTAATTAGAATGTTAATAATGTGTTAAATTTTGCTTAATCAATGTAGGCCATACGATCAATAAAATTAAATAAAATTAGTTTGAAACAAATCATGTAAATCTGCTACAGAAATATGAATGGATTGTGCTTAGCAAAAAATTTTGTTTTAATATACCAAATGATGGTTTTCATTTAAGGCCCCAAGATAATGGTCTTTCTCTTTAAAAATTGAATTTTTGTTTAGCCCTTTTTTTTTCTAATTTATACTAATTTATACAAGCACAAGATGTATTTCTAAAATATAGTAAGGCTTCATTTGGGACAACTTTTTTATTGTTTTTTAAAAAGGAGTTATAGTGCAAAAATTAAAATTTTTACACTAAAATTCTAATTTAAGAAGCAATAAAAAAGTCATTCCTAACAAAGCCAAAGAGTGATACGTTAGAGCAGTTGGATATATAATTTTTGAATTATTGTTGAACTTTATTGTTTTACCGCAGTGCAAAAATGTCATTATCAGAGAGTTGCTATAAGAAAATAACACTACTTTTAGATTAAATTCTTTAAAGGTTTTTTTTTTTTGGAAAAATTAGGGGCAAATATGTCCAAATTCATTAAAAAATGAAAGATTACAAAAAAAAATTTTTGCATGAAAAACAAAAACTTACAAAACTTAACATACAAATAAACTCCAAAAAGGAGAAAAAAAGAAGAAAGAAAAAGCTACTAAACTTTACAATAGAAGTCCTATCTATGAACCGGCAGAGAAAAAAATCACCATTAAGAGAACCTCCAACCGCTGGCAGAACAAGGAAACTAGCAATGAAACGAGCAGCTCCCAAACCAAAAGTAAAGAGCTCCAGCTTCAGAAAACAGTCTACAAGAAAATTCCTAGTCCACCTTGAAAGGGGACAATCCACTAAAAGGAAAAATAGAGGCTCCAGCCTAGAGAAACCTCCACCAACCGAACAAAGCCACACAAAATCCATCCAGTTGTCATAGTCAACCAAGTAAATGTACAAGAGAGCAACCAGTTCACCAACACTTACATAAGAAAAAACAGAGTGCAAGAGAATTCATAGTCCACCAAAACTGAGAAATCCTCAGCAACGATTAACAAAATAAGAGACCATCCCAAAAATTGAAAGGGGACAATCCATCAAAAGGAAGAAAAGATTATCCAGCCAAGAGTAACCTCCACCAGCCAAACAGAGCTAACCAAAATCCATCCAGTTGATATATAAGCCACCAAGCAAAAAGCAGAAGATTGCAGGAGGAGATAAGCAACTCCCAGCTTACCAAGACAAAGCGTAAGAGAGCAACCAGTTCACCAACACAAGCAAAACAATCAACTAAATACACATAAATTAAAAATCTAAAGACCAAAGACCAAAAAAGGCCTCAGAGCTGAGGGAACCTTTGACCCACACGACTTTGGTTGTTAGACCAGACTTTCCAAAGGAAAACCCTAGTTGCCAATCCAACCAACCAAAAGAAAATAAAGGAACCCAGTCAATACCAACCTAAGCAAACAACACATAGCTTTGCCATCCAAGGAAATCCCTGGTTGCCAAAGCAAAAACCAAAAAACCCAAAACTAGCACCACCTTAAACAAACAAATGACAGATTTTAGGAAAGGAAACCCAATTAGCAGCTTTTACTTTAACAGCAACTTTAATACTCTTATGTAAAGAAGAAGAACCAAAGAATTGATTATTAAATTTCATCCTATTCCTTTCTTTCCAAATAAAATAAATAGAGCAGCAGGTTGAAAGGAAAAATAGGTGTTTACCTTCCGAAAGCCAATCTGAATCCCAAATAAAATAAAATTTTTTAATAAGACTAGGTTTAAGAAGGAGAAAAATTAACCCGGGCACTAATTTATCAATGATTATAAATGAAAAATCACATTCAAAAAATAAATGATTATGATTTTCTTCAGCATTAGAACAAAGGATACAAGTTAAAGGAATATTCATATTCCTTTTAGCTAAGAGGTTAGTTGTTTTAAGCCCCTTTAATATAACCTTCCAAACATAATAGGAGTATCTCAAAGCATATCTTTTATGCCAAATGAACTTATACTAATCCATTTTATTGAAGTTATCATAGTAAGCTTTATGAAGCATTTTAAAAGGAGGAAGAACTCCTTTCCAAGAAATGTTAGAAGCTTGCAGGCTAGTAATACCAATTTGAGATAAAATAGAATTAATAGCTGGAGACAAAGAAAATGGCAACTTACAACAATTATTAGAAATCCAATACCCTAACTTGCCATTGTGAAAAGAAGCCAAACTTAATCTGTCCGACGCAAAAATCTGATGAACAGACCTCCCCATACACTAAGGATCCCTATATAAAGGGAGAGAACTATTAGAAAAAATATTAAAATGAACAATGATTTTAATATCTCTTGCAATATAAGAGATATTTTTCCAAAAATTTGAAATAGAATTCAACCAAGGCTTCCAAAAAGAGAAATATTTAAATTTTATCCAAATAGCCAGTGGACCAATATCATTTATGATTCTCCAAATAAGAGAATAGCTATAAGCGAAAAAGAGAGCTTCATGATCAAAAATACCAAGACCACCAGTGATAAAAAATTCTTTAAAGGTAATAGTTTATTTTATTTTTTTAAATGTGCTACTTTCAGAAGAAAAGAGATAGAAAATTCTATAAATTATATTTTGAAACAATATATTTTACTAACATGAATTTGTGCCATCATGACTAACTCCACTATTGATTCATAAAATTAGTCATAGTTGCAATAGTATCTAATTATAGACATCAGCTCAATCATCATTTCTTTAGACTTGTATTTATTTAATGGTAGCCCCAATTTACTCTGGTTTGTCTAATTGTTTGATAATAGATACTTTTGAAATAATATTTTTCTATTAAAGACAAACCCTCAACTTGATTAAGAATGCAACTATCTATATTCTTCATCACATTTCATGAAAACAATAAAAAAATGTGAACGACGAGAGTCCTTAATCTAAACAGCCACACCCACCAGATGTCATAATTGATTTTATGTTTTGGTGTCGAGCTATAAATTAGGGAGAACTTCATACCTACATATGTTGGCAGAAGGAACCAGCCTCTAAAAGTTAATGAGATATAAATTCTAAGTTAGCTTAAACTAAAAATCATTCATTCTTTACATCTTGATAGCTCGACATTGATGGTTAATCTCATTTGTCATCTTGTTAATAATAAATTTTACACTGATATGCACATTATATATTATGAAGTCTGTGAGTACATGTTAATTGAAGCAATACTGCATAATATCCTCATATATGTTGATGTTGAAGAAATTTAAGGTGATTTTAATACTACCAAGCCTTTTGATATGCTCGGATATGACCCAACTGAATTTTGCCAAATTTACAGGTTAATGTACATTCAAACTTTAAATTATCAAATATTTTAACCATCTAAACCTATGTCAATATAAATAGTAAAACTTTATCACTTTTACAGGTTGACTACATGTGATACGTCATCGAAAAATTATCTTGATTGGGCAAGAATCTCAAATACTTCTGAAATTAAAATCAAGTTGGAAACTTCTGAAATTAAAATTAGAACCATCATAACTCCAATTTCAGCAAACTTATATTCAAACTGAACATCTCATAAATACAAACCCAACGATACCAAATTTGACTCAATCCAAGCCCAAATAAGTCCCAATTAAGGACCCGAACTGTTGTTGGAAGGTTTGAACCACAATTTGGATTATCAAACAGTTTTCAAACATTAAGTTCTTATAGTCAAATTGGGTTTCTCAACGAGATGAATCCAACGAGCCTAAGATCGCTAAATTCTGACATCATTAAGACCTTCAAAATTCTGACAAATGGACCATGATCATGGGATTCAATATCAGCCATCCATCTAACCACTCATCATTTACCCTTGATCTCTCACCTATTTATGGGTCATGCCACTCCAGAAATCTATAAATAGACCCCTCATTTCTTTTAAAAAGGGAGATCCAAGCAAGAAGGAGTAAGAGAAGGAAGAGAAGGAAGAACCTCCTCCTCGACAACTGATTGAGTTTCGCCGGACCACCGCAAAACAACTTGCTCCGTCGGACCACCACCTAAGACCCTCACCTTTGCCGGACCACCACCTGAGGCCCTCACCTTTGCCGGACCACCACTTGATGCCCATACATCCACTGAACCACCACCTGAGGCCCTCACCTTTGCTGGACCATCACTTGAGGCTTAGACTTCCGCCAGACCACCACTTGAGGCCCTATGCACCACCAGGCCACCACTTGAGGCTCAAACTTTTGGCGGACCACCACTTGAGGCCCTGTGCTCCACCAGGCCACCACCTGACTCCCAAACTTCCACCGGACCACTACTTGAGGCCCTATGCTCCACCAAACCACCACCTGAGGCCCGAACTTCCGTCGGACCACCACTGGAGGCCCTATGCTCTACTAGGCCACCACTTGATGCCTAGACTTATGCCGGACCACCACCTGAGGCATGTACATCTACCGAACCACCACTTGAGGCCCTATGCTCCACCAGGCCACCACCTGAGGCTAGGACTTCCGCCAGATCACCACTTGAGGCCCTAAGCTCCACCAGACCACCACCTGCCAGATGGACTTCTTCCAGGCCACCACTTGACACCCAGAGTTATGCCCTTCTACCATGATCTTTCAGACTCCTGTCTCATGCCGACTATGCTCCTTCTGACCTCCATCAGTAGATAATAGTCTTTCTAACCTCGATCTCTTACTAATTATAGTCTTTTAGACCCCTATTTCGTGCCAACTATGGTCCTTCCAGCTAAACAAACACATCTTTGTTGATTATTATAACTCCCACCATGTAATTCACTCTATATGATGTACATTTGTGACATCATGCCAAGTCCTTCTCCTAAGGAAGGGCCTCATTTGTAATGGACTACAAATACTAGTGGATTTATTCAAACTAGGCCAGGCCCCATGATTTTTTCCTTTTTACAGGGGTTTCCATGTAAAAACTCTGGTGTCTCTTATGAATGTTACACACACACTCTCTCTCTTATTTTCTTGTGTGTTGGATCTTTATATAATGCTAAGATGTTAAACTATTTATTTCTTTACCACCGCGAATATTCTAGGACGCAACAACATTATTACTCGATTCATATGTTCCTGACCGATTTAGCTTAAGTGAGCATCCTAAACCTACTGACACAAAAATAAGGGATAATCAAAGTATATGTGATCTGTCAAGATACTTATGTATAAGCGACAATCCCCTAACATGCTATGTTCCTAGACACTTTAGTATAAGAGAGCACCCAGTTTTGGAGTTATTGATGTACACGCATGGGTCACACTCATTCATGTCATACATTGGTGAGTTTTATAGGTGCAAGATCATAGATATTTATACAAGTAAAAGTTCTGGTGTCATTGCAGCTAAATATGCTATTGGTAGTCCTATCGAGGATTTCAATGAGTCATTGTCAATCCATTAATTTGTTAGCAAACATTCCTTCCAAAACATCAACAACTTAGAGACTATGGTGGCATAGTATGACTTCATATAATAACTATACATTGTTGAAGAATGGGATGTTGTTGATGCTATGAATAGGTCCAATGTTACCATAAAAGGTGGCTATGAAAGAATTATATATAACCAATTGTACGTCCAACTAAGCATTACTAGCAAAGGCACTTTACAATGTGTTATTAATGAGTGGTCAACTATTAATAACATTGAGTATATTAAAACCAACTATAACAAGAATAGGACATCACTTTAGTGTGTACACATAATCATCATTGTCGATAAATTTTTCTTCTCATGCCACACAATATTTGCTTTAAAATTTATGTTTAGATTTCTTTAGTCAAATGTGCATAGATTGGAAACTTAGTGAGAGAAACTCTCAATTTTCAGTTAGATTTTTCAATATTCTTTTGATTCACCCGTTAGCGGGATTCATGCGGGGGATGGAGGATCGCCTTTCGGCCACCTCTGATGATCGGAATGTTCTGCTGTGGATGGGAATAACATCTGCGACTTCTGGTAAAGCATATTTGGAAAAGGCATCAAGAAATAGCAATTCGGCCTTAATTATCCACAAACCAATTATGGAGAAGGTTGCGGTGGTATCACCTGTGTTGGGAAAAGGTAAACAAGTTATGATTGAAGAAGAAAAGAAATCTCCTCATCATAATGACGGTTCATCATCGTTAGGGAGGAAGTTAATTGTTAGCAGGTTCGCCAGTATGAAACACATACCTGTTATGGGAGACGATCATTTGTCTGATAAGTCTCAAGTTTGCAAACCAATTGTTTGTGAAAAAGCTGTAGAAGGAGGAAATCAATCTAATCCTGTATTAGAGGGCACTACCAGTGTTTTATCATCTGGACAAGAACAAGTAAATCCATGGATTAAACGTCCATATATTAAAGTCAATCTTCCGGCCTGTGGTTCTTTTCCAATGGAAGATGGATATGCTGTCAAATTATTTGAGCCCAATGTTAAAGCTAACTCAAAGAAGGTACCATTCTCCATTGTTGTGAAGGTATTTGGGAGACATATTCCGGTGCAGCTGATAGCGGCTGAGTTGAGACGTTAGTGGACGAAGTTTGGTAAATTTCATCTAACAAGCCTTGGTTTTAACTGGGTTTTATTTTCATTCTTCTCTAAGGAGGCCATGGAGAATGTTCTATCGGGAGGGCCATGGTTTGTCAATGGGCATATAGTTAGGCTAGATAAGTGGAGCTCATAATTTAATCATAACTCTATCAAAGGGCTGTCTTCTCCAATCCGGATTAGGATGCCAAGTTTGCCATTGTATTGCTAGGACGAAATCAATGTCTCAAGAATAGCGTATTCTATTGGTGAACCCATTTTGATTGATGGAGATATTTTCCAATGGGGGAGGAGAGAATTTGCCAGGATCTGCATCTGAATTGAGCTTGATCGACAATTGCCTACTGGTGTTTGGGTGGAAAAAGTTAATGGCAAATTTTTTCAAAAAGTGGAATATGATAAAATTCCCAACTTTTGTTATGAATGTGGACATATTGGCCATTTGAAGGAAGCTTGCAATGTTGCTGAGAAAGATGCAGGATCAGTGGAGATTACTAGACAACCTAGTGGAAGTATTACTGAATAGGGCATTAGTATCAAGACAACTCTAGATACAAACTCATGGTCGTTAGTCAATAACAGAAGGAATAAAAAGAAGACATTGGGAATGAAAAAAATGAAATTCATTCCTAAGGGAGGTGGATAACTAAAATTTGTTAATGGGGAGCCTTCTAATAATGTGATGATAAAAGGAAGTGTTTTGATAAATCTGGAAGGCAGATACAATAACTTATGCAAACTTGGAGATGGAAAACTGGCAAAAGTTAATACAAACTTGCTGGAAGTTGCTAGCAAGCCTGCTGTAGTTCATAATTCAATTGAAGATGCCGTGAATTCTACTGAAGTTGAGGTGGATGTTAGTTTCCCAACTAGAAATTTGGCAGAACATAGAGATCCTGAGGGGAACTTGGAGGTTGATTCATCCCAGGTGGCCTTTTTTACGTCAGGAAATAAATTTGAATTGCTGAACTCTTTATGTGAGGGAGGCAATGGTGTAGAAATTCAAGTTGATTCCATAGAAGAGGAGGTAGAAGAAGGTGAAGTAGTGGAAAATCTGGAGGGATGTCAAACCAATTACATAGTTGTAGCTGCACAGGGTAGCATTGAAAAGGTTATTGATAATCTTGTTGAGGAGAAAACTGCTTTGAGTAACAGAAAGGCTTCTTCTCAAAAATTTAAACTAGCTAAGAAACTGAGATACTTGGGCCCATTGAATATGGCTTCTAGGAAAGCTAAAAACAGTATGAACAAGAGAAGGGGTGGGGGTATATCCCCATTCTTATCCAAATGAGTTCTATTAGCTTTTGGAATTGTAGGGGGACTAACAAGAAAGAGGCCTCCTTGTATTTGAAGGAGTATATAAAAGATTGGGATGTATTTTTTGTGGGTATTGTGGAAACCAAGATTGCTTCTCTTTCTAAAGAAGATTTTGGCAAGTTGATGGGTGAGAACTGGGATTATTTTCTATAGCCTTCTAGAGGTAATTCTGGAGGAATTCTGGTGATCTGGAAAATTGATGTGGCTTCATTTTCCTTGATTAAGTCCTCGAACCAATGTGTGTTAGGGAAGCTGAAGGTATTCAACAAGGGAAGTTAGGAGGTAACTACTATTTATAGTAACAGGGAGGTTCAAGGTAGAAGAGAACTATGGAATTTTCTGGATGGAAATTTTAAGCCGGAGGTTCCATCTGTGGTAGGAGGCGACTTCAACTGCATTCTTTCTCAAGATGAGAAGAAAGGAGGGAGGAAATTTTCCTTCTCAAATGGACCACTTGAAATAAAGGCTTTTATGAATAGGAATGACTTACATGATGTGGGTATTCTTAGTTATAAGGTTACATGGTGCAATACTAAAAGTGGAAGTGCCTGGATTTTGGAAAGGCTGGATAGATGCATGCTAAATTCGAAAACTTTGGAACTGATCAATCAAGCAGTAGTGAGGCATTTGAATAGAATTGCCTCTGACCATTGTCCCATTGTATTGAAATTGTTTTATCAGCAATTTCATTGAACCAGATTTCACAAATTTGAAGATGTATGGCTATTTTATTCAGCTGCAACATCGGTGGTTAGGAATTCCTGGGCAAAACCAGTGAGAGGAGATGATATGGAAGCTCTTAATAAGAAACTGTCAAGAGTCCTTAAAGCCTTGTTTTTTTGGAGTAAGGCTAAACATAAAAAAACTGGAAGCATTGAAGGAAAGTTTGAAGATGGAGATCGAATGGATGCAGCTGGAAGATGCATTAGAACAACAATTTTCGGATAGCAAAGCTCTGCTTCTTAGAACCAAAGTCAAGGAATTCAACTGCACTCTTGCATGGTTGAACACATGGTGGAGACAAAGGCTAAAGACAAGTGGATAAAAGAAGGGATTCGAATTCTACTTTCTTTCTTTCCTTTGTTAATGGTAGAAGGAATGGCAATTCAATCAAGAAATTGAAGAATGAGAATGGAGAGTTGATTGAAGATCCTGTTATTATTAGAAGCAGTTTTTTTTTTCAGTTTTTTGCAGCAAATGGAAGTACAGGGAATGTCAATTGGTCAATTGGCCTTCAAATGAGAACACCCTGAAGCAAGGAGAATGTGAAATCTTGGAGGCTATTTTTTCGTTGGAAGAAGTTGAGAAGGTGATTAGAGAACTTGGCAACAACATTTATCCTGGAGTGGTGGAATAACATATTACCTTTTCAAAGTATATTGGAAGAACATTGGGATGGATGTGTGGAAAGCTATTCAACTATGCTTTACTTCGGGTAAAATGTCTTCCAAATGGAAGGAGACATTGGTAGTACTTATACTGAAAGTAAGTAATCCTCTATCTCCCTCAAATTTTATGCCCATTAGCGTATGCATGTCAATTTACAAAATTGTGGCTAAAGTGATGTTGAATATATTGATGAAAGTAATTCACTGCTTAGTATCTGAGGAACAAGTGGCATTCATAAAAGGGAGGGCCTTATCTGAGCATTTGCTTCTTGCTCAAGAACTTTTTCATAAGTTCAAGTTCTCTAAATCTAAAAGGGGAATGGTGGCAATCAAACTATATATGGAGCAGGCATACGATAGTATGGCTTGGAACACCCTTAAATAAGTGATGAATTACTTTGGTTTTCCAGAAAGAATTTCTAATCTTATTATGGAATGTGTTACTAATCATGTATTCTTGGTTCAAATTAATGGAGTTGGACTGGAAGGAATTAAAGGAAGGAGCGACTTTAGATAGGGTTGCCCTCTATCTCCTTACTTATTCATTCTTTGTTCCCAATTACTTACTAATGCTTTTGGCTCCAAGGATTTCACATTTGTTATTTGCGGATCACATTTTGATTTTCTTTAATGCCAAATTGGAGAATCTAAAGAGAATAAAAAAAAATCACTATGGATTATTGCAGCTGAATGGGTCAGTAAATAAATGTTTCTAAATCCTCTATTATCTATAGTAAGAATATGGAGAAGAGAAGGAGGAGGATGATCTCTAAGCTTATGGGGTTCATGGAGGTCAAAGAGCTCAATTACTTAGGCATTAAAATTACTTTAAGAAGACTTGTGGCAACAGACTTCTCAAAGATCTTTGAGAAAGCATCATTTAAATTGGACATATGGGGTAAGAAGTTTATCTCTTCGGCTGGAAGAGTAACACTTATCAAATCTGTGTTACAAGCTAATCATGTCTACTACACCTCAATATCTCTGATTCCATTGTTTGTACTGAAGAAACTTGACAGGATGTGTAGGGAGTTTCTGTGGAATAAAAGCAATGGGGATAGGGGATTACACTATGTGGCATGGAAAGAGTTATGTAAACCGGAAAGCCAAGGAGGCCTTGGCATTCATTCAGTTGTAGATACGGTGGAGTCCCTTAGAGCCAAACTGGTTTGGAACATTTTTAAGAAGCCAAATTCTATACTTAGTAAATCTTTATCTGCTAAATATGGTAAGAATGTCTGGGATGATTATAGAAGGCTGAACTCTTCTTCAACATGGAAATTGATGCTAAGTGGAGCCAAGGCTTTAAGGCAAATTGTTAGGTGGAGCATTAAAGATGGGACTTCAGTAAATATTATGAAGGATATTTGGATACTTGATAAAAGATTGGACTGTTGGCCCACTTTCATTGTAAATGATATTGGCAATTTAACTAATCTGTCTAACTTTATTTCGGAGGGAGTATGGATACTAGAGAAGCTGTAGGAATTCTTTGGGGAGGAAATGGTGAAAGTAATTTGGAATATAAAGATTGAGCTGGAGAATCATGAAGATAGTTTGGAACTGTTGAAAATTCATTATGGAAAAACTATTTTAGCCATGGCAAGATGTGCTAATGTTAACGGGGAAGAGAATGAACCAATGTTAGTCCAGGATTGGAATTGTATCAAAAAACTGAAACTTAATCCTCGGGTTTCATTTTTCTGGTGGAAATTATTGAAGAATGCTATCCCTACTATGGATTTCTTAATGCATAGAAGATTGATTGGAAGTAACCTTTGTCCAAGAGGCTGTGATATGAAAGAAGATGGAGAGCATGTGGCAGTGAAATGTTTGAAATTGAAACAGGTAATCCAAAAGGCTAACATATGGGGTTTTGCTTTACCAATTTTAAACAATTTACAGGATTGCTTATATTTTTTGAGGAATCAAGGAGAGGAAAATCCATTTATTGCAAAATTTTATTGTGCAGTGATGTTCAATTCTTGGAAGAGTAGAAACTAGCTAATTCATGAAGGCCAAGAGTGGGGAGTCGGAGTTATTGTGACCAATGCATCTACTTCACCTTCTAATATCTATTCGGACCACTGGGGTGCTAACCAGTTGTATTCTGATTTCCTCTACTTGGCATCCCCCTCCACCCGGATGGATTAAAGTGAACATAGATGCATCTCTACTTAATTCTAATGAAGCAGGGATTGGAGGCATATTTAGAGATCATAGAGGAAGGATGCTTCTATCCTTTGGATTCTCAGTGGTGCACTGGGACATTGGATACTTGGAGTTACTGGCTTTCCATTCATTAAGAAAATTTATCAAGGACTGGATGTTGAATGCTAAAGACTTAATTATTGAAGGAGACAACTTTAACGTCATTACACATTTACAAGACTCGGCTAGTTTTGACAACCGAGTGATGGACCATTCTAAGAAAAAGGACTTGGATTTTCTTAAGGAGTTTGAGGTAATTCTATTGCATTTTGTTAATAGAAGTTGTAATAAGTTAGCTCATTGGTGTGCTAACTATACTTTGAAAGGAGGTTTCTTTTGGGACATTCTAGATGTCAATAAGGTTCCTCCTACTTTTTATTCTTTGTTAAAGGAGGAAAGTTATAGAGTAGCTATCACTTAGTTTTTTGTTCTTGTTTTATTTCCTTCCTTTAATGCAATTAGCAGTTTTATAAAAAAAAACATTCATAGATTGACATTATACCATATTGAAGGATAGAGTAATGTCTCACTATTGATTTGAGAAGAGAAACATCCAATTCATTTTCATAATCTAATATAACATAAGAAATATTCTATTCATCTTGGAGGATAAAATAAATATTTACCTATCATTATAATCATGAAACTAAATCAATATAATTTTATAACCAAAATTACATAATGAATATTCAATTCATCCCTAAGGATAAAAAGAAATATTCACTTTTCATTTCAATTATGAAATTATATTAACAAATTTATTTTCATAATCAAACTATATAGGGAATATTCAATTTATCTTTAAGGATAAAAAAAATACTCACTTATCGTTTAATCATGAAGATAAATTCATATATTCTCATAATCAAATATATAAGGAATATTTAAGTTACCCCTAAGGATAAAAATAATATTCACTTATCCTTTGATTATAATACTAAACTAATGTTTAAGGCTTACTTTTGCGTTCACAAAATTTTCCTCTATCTTAAAAAAGTAGCTAAGGTAATGTTATTTTAATTCTAGGTTTTAGACTCTCTATAGGCGCAAGCCACCGTAGTTAAAACATCTCTTAAGAAAGTACATTCGATTAAAGTGAAAACTAAGGTTTTCAAATGTATATAGATTTAAGGAAATAGTTGGGCTAATAAGATTTCAATACACAGGCTTTAGATTATAAATTCTACATTTGCACTTGGAATTTAGATTAAGATTTTAGATTTATTGAATTTTTAAAGAATAAAATAGACCAGGAATATGCACAAATTGAGGGGGTGTATTCAATCTAAGCTTACACTTTCCTAGAGTGAGATGCCAACTAACAATCCTAAGCACAATCAATTTCAATATTAATGCAAAATTAGATGAACTCTATCCTAGGAATTAAGAAATTATAGTTAAGAAAACTTTATTATTAGCACTATATAATATGTATATAATCATACAATAAAATTATGCATGAATAACAATATAAATAAAAGAATTTTTATTCATTTATAATTTAAGAGTACAACCCAAGGTCTATTGTAAAGAAAAGGTGGCCAAACTCCACCAACAACAAGCTTGGATTTCTATAATTAAAAAAAAAAAAACAAGCTTGTATTTCTACTTCTATATAAAATAAATTTGAAAAAGATTATTTACTTTTGGTCTTCAATCTACTGAATGCTGAATCTTCTATAGTATTCTAAAAAATAATGATCTTCAAAAGAAGAAGGATCATTTTCTTTTGTATATATAAATATAATCATTTTCAATCTTTTATATTTTTTTTTACACTGTAAAACTCTATAAAGTTATACAAAGATGTAAAATATTTATATCATCACTTTTACATTTGCCTTTACACTATTTACTAGATACATTTTATTTTACAAGAATATGAGAGAGAACAGTTATAAAAATGTACATATGAAATGATGATGTGTGAGCAATTATATATACAAAATTTTAAATTAAAATAAAATTACATGGCTCTAGATTTTCAATATGATCACTAATAAACCAACAGAAAGTAAATTTGACATCCAAAGTATAAAAAAGAAACACACAAATATGAGTACCCTCTAGGAAAGGCACTCCAAGCAAACCAAATAAAATCACTAGCTTAGCCTAAGCTAGAGTTGATTGTCATATAAAACATCTAAGTGTGTGTATAAGGCTATGTGGATTAGATAGGTCCTAGGTTTTATTAGTTTAAAATTATTTATAATTAATTTAGTTTATTTAAGGTAATTAAGGGGTGATTTGAATTTAAGTATTTAATTATTTAGATATTTTAAATTTTATTTTTAAAGAGGATTTTAATTGTTGGGGTTATTAATTTAAAATTTTATAGAACCTATAGCTCAACAACTTCTAAGTGCTAGAAACTATTGATTAACCAGCCGTAGGCCCATATTTATAATGCTATTTGTCCTTAAAAATTAAGGTAGAAGGATAGTATAGAGTCCTTCATTTTAATTAAGTATTTTGTTCCTTAAAACTTCTCAATCTAATATATATTTGCCCTCCTAAAAGTAATCAAGCATAATAGTATAAAATGTGTAATGTCTAAATATTTTGTTATTAAATTTTAAATTAATTTAATTTAATTGATTCTTATTTTATTAAATTTATAATTTTAATATTTATATTCTATAAAATGCATTCATCGCATTATCACAATGGACACGAGGACCAAGGTATTTTTAAGACAAGTAGCCATAGAGCTCGAGGTAATATATCCTAAAAATTTCATTGACATAGTGTTTATTATTTATTTAATTGTTATTATCTTATTTAATTTTTTAAGTTGATAATTTATTGAAAATTTGGTGATTTGTTATTTTTTCATATTTTAATATATATTTTAATGTATTTAATATGGGGTCCATTTCTTGAATTTTAATTTGCAATGGTTTCCATAACTTTTATATATTTTTCATAAATATAAGATTTAATTATGAGTTCTATGGCTTTGAGTTTATGGGATTTGGATTTTTTAATAATTAGTTATGGATTTTGTTATGAATTTTATAAGTTTGATATTTTCATAAATTTATTAATTATTTAATTAGGTGATTTTCTTATTTTTGTATCAAATCAACTCAAAACACTTGAAATCTTCCCCAAATGTCAAAAATAACTCCTAAGGATGATTTCAACTATTTGAAATATATTTTGTTTATTTTTTATATGTTTTTAATTATTTATTTTAATTAATTCTTGGGTTTTCTTATTATTAAATTATTTTTTTAGTTTGGATGAATTTTAAGGGGAATTTATTTTTTTCTCTCTTAAACTTTTAATTCTAAGTATTTTGATAAATTTAATTTAATTTTTTGATTTAATATAGATTTATTGTGAATTTTCAAAGATCTTTGGTCAATTATGTTCATGAATCTTGATGCCACTAAATGACTAATTAAATGATCTCCAAATGCAATGTTTTTTGAAACATAGGTAAATGAATAGTTGTGCTTCAAACTTACTAAATTTGAACTCATCAAAACTTCCCTAGGTTTCAAAATTAATTATCAAAGCTAAATACATATGTTGCGTTAATAATTTATTTTAAAAGCTACACTAGCTGGATTTGGATAAAATCAGTGGTTGACTAACCCTTGTATGGATATGAACACATCTAAAAAATATTATAAAAAAATTCTAAATACTTTAAGAGTTATGAGTTTCTAAATTTTTATGTCCAAAATGGACATATGACTTTAGAAATTTAAATAAAAAAAATTTAGAACGTAACATAACTCAAGAAAATTATAGGATGTGAATAACATACTCAAGAATCAACTCCTAAAATTGAGCTCAATTGGCCCATTGGATCTTAAAAAAAAAACAAAAAAAGGAAACCTTCATCTCTAAGTTTCTCAACATTTATTAGTAAATAGTTATTAAGAATATTTTTAAAAAATAGCAGGGCTCAAGCCCTTTCCAATGAGCCCAATATTGCTTAATCTTGATTTGATTTGGATTTTTTATGAACTTTTAAAGTTATAAGCTTATAAATGAATTTTAACTTCCTTTAATTGCATTTAGCAATAGAAACTAATGATTGCTAATCATTGGCATGGTGGATTTCTTTGTACCACAACTAATGATTGGTGGGACACATGGCATGCAGTAGCAGCACAACTTAACCATATTAGTCACTTGATTCAATTGTCAGATATAATAATGGAGGAACAAAGTGCACAAATCACACCACATTGCCTGTACAATTTCAAAATTGATACGCATATGTGGATCAAGGCTGTCACCCATGGTTCTTTTGATCTGGGCCATCTGATTGTTGGATTGAACGACTCAGATTGATCCAGATCTATAGTTTAAAAATGAACTAAAATTCAAATGCTTATTACTTTCGATCCAACTATTCAAATTTGACCAAATTTGAAATAAAGGATCAAGGCACCCTAGCATTTCAATCTGGAGTTTGAATGCTCCATGCATTTAGATCTAGGAGAAATTATAATTGAAAATTTTAACTTCAAACTAAGATTTCTCATAAATCTATGGTTGGATTTCCAAGATCTTGAACTATTGGGATTGCTTGAAAGATCCTTTTCAACTTCTCATAAGGCTCTAAGGACTTATTTCCACTATATTAGTATATGGATTTGAATTATCCTTTATCTCTCTTTTACTCTCTCTTTTTGATGGTTTATTGTTTTCTTGACCTTAAGGAGGCTGGATGGAATTATAAAGAAGCTAAGGAACTTACTATAAAGTTGGGGAAATAATTTGATCAACCCTTTTCTTAAAGGAAGAGAGAAAATATAATGAAGGGCTTGGATCTTGCCACCTTAGCTAAAGCCAACATCCATTTCAGTTAGGGACTGACCAATGGGATCCAAGGGAAGGTTCTAAAATGTTTGGAAGTACGTGGGTTGTTATTGAGGAAGTTTTGGTTAAATCGATGATTTGACAAAGATTATTTCAAAGAATTTTTCCACATCAACATATGAGGTGGCATGAGCTTGACAGGAACTATAGAAGGAATGTTCTAGAGTTTATACAAGTCAATGGTTGGGCCCAATTGGGGATATATCAAGATTGGGTCAAGAAAAAGTGGTTTTGGGTGGCTTGGTTCAATCTAACTTAATCACCCATATCAAACCATGGGTTGGGCCTCATGGGTCATGTGTATTAGGTTAATACACACTAGCTATAACTATTTATGGAATTTAATTTTATAAGGGTTGAATTTTGGCTCAAAAAATCCCTTTCAAAGCACTTGGTCCTAAAAGTTTGATAAAGTTGTTAAGCCTAAGTGAACTTATCCCTAAACACACTAATACAAAAGAAATACTTTCACTTTGATTCATATACTAATAAACTTGTAAACAATAATAATAATGGTGATTATATTCTAATTATCATAATAAAATATTAATCACATATTTTCACCAAGTAGTTATGATAGAAATAAAATGAAAAAAAAGTAAAATGCAAAAGTAGAAAATCAAAATAAACACACTACATATTTATTGTGGTTCATTCAAAAAATAACCTACATCTACTCCCTAGTGTCCTCCTCTCTGGTATTACACTATCACTATAATATCTCTCCTTTAGCCCCCAAAGCTAGGTGAAGAAGCCCTTATAAAACCTCTTCCACAAACTCGATGCAGCAGAGAATCATAATCCTTTTCACCCTCTTAGTGAGGTGGAGATCTTGGAATCCTTTTCACCCTCCTAGTGAGGTAAAGAACCTATAATCCTTTCACCCTCCAAGTGAGGCAGGAGACTTGAAATCCTTTTTCACCCTTTTGGTGATGAAAGAGAACCTTGGAATCATTTTCACATTCCCCGATGTGGTAGAGTAGTCATATCCTTTATCACCAAGGAGATTTTCTTCCAAAAACTTCCCTCAAGACAAATTTTGATGCATGGAGGAACTTTAGAGCAAGTTCATCAGAGCAACCATGTGAAACTCTCTCTCACACTCCCTTGAAACCCATAAGGATCTTCTCCTTCTCTCATAAACTGCACCCAGTCTTTCCCAAGCTCTAGGCTTTCTCTTCTAGTTTTCTTTAGAAGAAACAACTTAGTGAATGAAAAAAAAAAACTCTTACAAAGTTTTATGAGAAAGCTTAAACAGAGGACTTCAAGAAATCCTAAAAAATCAAATCTGTCGACACTGATCATATAATATGATCCCAGATCATATGGTATGATTAGTTTAGAATATCCCTATTAGTACTATACAAAGAGTAAGGAGCGATACGATTAGCTCAATTAATTAAGCTAATCATCCAGTATGATTAATACAATCAAATTAGATTTTCATCCCGTATGACTGGTGATGATCAAATATCATCCCATATAAAGACCGAGTTATATCGTTTGATTTTTCCAATCATACAATACGATCTTACTAGACCAATTAATCTAAATTTGATCCCTAATTACAAGATTAATTTATGCAATATTTAATTATTACAACTCAGGCTCACGAGTTTATGATATTGATGATAATAAATATCATTTATTAGCTCTTTATTTCTCTTAGTATTTCTACTGTATATTTATTTATTTTATTAATTAATATTTTAGGTATAACATATACTGTTATTTAAAGATTGAGCTAAAGATGGGGTCGAATAGGTTATGCTGAAAGAGTCCGTAATATTTATTTTTTTATTTTTAATTTCTTAAGTCAAGTCTTGTAAGGGTGTGTGCTAGCCTTGTGATCGTGCACACACATAAAAGGGGAGATAAATAATTTTAAATATTTTAATTTTCTATTCATCATACTATATGATATGGTGTTATTGAAATTATTAAATTATTTAATTTTTCTAGAAAAATAATTTTAAAATATAACTATTCATACATAATGAACATCATATTGTATTGGACAATCTGTTATAATTAGAAACCCTACTATTCTTTAAATTAGGAAAAAATTAGAATTTGAAATGTTGTTCTATTAAATAGTGTAAACCTAATGATACTATAAGATGTTTAAAAGATTGCCTAAATTAATCCTGTGATTAATAAATGAAATATGCTTAATTTTGATATTTTGATCATACTATATAAACTAGATCATACTATACGATCAACAGATACAATATTTGGTCATCACATGCTTCATCCTGGATGAACTATATTTCAGTTGAACTAATCATATTGTATGATTGGCCATTCATATTGGTGATCGTATAACACTGACAAATAAAATTGAACTGATCGTTATGTACAACTAGTCATTCGTTCTGATGATTGTATAGTACTAACAGGTAAAATTTTTACACATTATACATGATAATCCTAGGATCGTACTGTATCTTTGATGAATGAATTGAATTTTTAGTGTTTTTTAAGTCCTCTATTTAAGATTTCTCATAGGAATTTATAAGATCCTTTTTGGCATTCATTGAGTTGATTTCTTCTAGAGAAAGCTAGAAGAGAGAGATTTGAGCTAGAGAGAAGGGGTGAGGTTTGTGAGAAAGGGAGAAAATCCTTGTCGGTTTCAAGAAAGTGTGTGTGTGAGAGAGTCCCACTTGGTTACTCTAGCAAACTTGCATATAGGTTCCTCCATGTGTCATGGTTTCTCTTGAGGGAAGTTTTTAGAAGAAGATCTCTTTGGTGTCAAAGGACCCAGCTACTTTGTTGCGCCAAAAAGGGTGAAAAGGATTCAAGGTTCTCTGCCTGTGAAAGGATTCTGGTTCTCTATCATCTTTCTTCACATTTATGGTGAGAGTTATGTATTCCCCACCATTGATGTGGTATAATTGGTTCTGGGGTATTAGCATAATTTCTTAGTGGATTGCAGTTTCCTATTAAAAAACTATTCCTTTGTATACTTATGTCGATGTTGCCTATATTTATCATAGGGTCCCATTATTCAGTATGGGTATTACTTCTGTGATTCTCTAATGAATGTTGGTTTCCAACAGAGCTTTCATTCCCAATTGTGAGTGTACCCCCATGCTACTTTAGTGTTATTCTCCATAGTCTGAGATCACTTTCTCATTCTGTTTCTTATACTTTAGTCCCTACTATAGGAAAGATGCATCAATATGTTGCTTCCTTTCCTATTTGGTCGACTTTTATGGTATAGTCCTAGTTTCACCTATGAAATTCTATTTGCACATAATACTTATATCCACGATGAATTTTCCTCTACCCTGTGTTAACTATGGTGTGAGCTTGGGATATTTTGGATAGTTCCTCATATGGGATTTTCCCCTACATTCCTCAATTATATTCATTTCTTTGAACCTTTATATATTACTAAGTAGTCACACACTTTCTTCTATTAAAGTCATGATAGCCTCTCCTTTATTTTACATGAGAATATTTGTACTCTCTGTGCAGCTGTGATCATCTACGGACATGCCCGTGTGGTGTATTTTTTATGGATTTTCATATTCAGGAAGTCCCTTTTACTACCCCTTTCCTCTTGACAATCACCATATGCATATGTGCCAGGAGGTTGTTGAGTTTTCTTTAGCTATTCCTCATTATTTTGTTTGGTTTAGGAGAGCATCGAGTTATCCTTATTCACTGTTTCAATCTAGTCACGTGATATTAGACTATCTTTTATCTTTTATTATACTTTTCAATATGGTCAATAGAGCATTAGATCTTGTGGCTCTTTCTCATAGTTTTGATCTAGTTAGGTAAGTATTGAGTCATTCTTATTTGCTATTTTGATATGGTTAGCTAAATGTTGAACTCCTTTTATGGTTATTTCTTTATAGTTCATTGAGGTGTTCTTCCGTACCTCTTCATTCTCTCTATTTCTTATTTTCTACTTGATAGTTTTTAAGTTTTCTTTGGCATTTTCTCATAATTTTTAATCTAGTTAAGTGAGTATTGAATCATCTAAATTCACTATTTTGATATGGTCAGGTAAATGCTAGACTTATTTTAATTATTTATTTTGTTATTTTAATCTTCTTAAGTAGATATTAGATCCTTATAGCTCTTTCTTGTTGAGTCTAGTAATTAGGTTGTTAAGCCTAAGTGAATGTCCCAAGGCTACCAAGAGGGGGGTGAATTGGTAGTTTAAAAAATTTTAAGACCCCTTTTAGAAAATTATTGAACCGAAATAAAATTTCTTTTAAATTTTGTAGAAAAAGGTTTTTCAACCACAGAATTTTTAAAACTGAAATAGAAAGTGCGGAAACGTAAAAACAGTAAAGTAAATGACACCAGATTTATAGTGGTTCGGTCTATAACCAGACCTACATCCACTCCCCAGAGGCACCCTCTGAGTATTGCACTAATACCAATAGTGACTCTCCTTTTGCACCCACAGCAAGGCGGAGAAGCCTTTACAACACACTCTTTTCACCACTCCCCGGTGTGGCAGAGAATCGTCCGTCCTTTTACACAATACCCAGTGTTGGCAGAGAACCGTCCGTCCTTTCACACTATCCCCAGTGTGGGCAGAGAACCCTTCGTCCTTTCACACTCTCCTAGTGTGGGCAGAGAACCCTTCGTCCTTTCACACTCTCCTAGTGTGGGCAGAGAACCCTTCGGCTGTTCACACTCTTCAAGTGTCGGCAGAGAACCGGATCTCCTTGACTGATCTTCTCACAAGAATCTAGAAAGAAGAAGGAAAAGAGTGAAGTAATCCCAATTCACAAGTAGAGACTCTTACCTTTGAACTCCAAGTGAAGCCTTCTCGCTCCAGTGGTAGGAATCCTCCCTTGAATGCTTTCTCCAACTCTCTCCTTGGCTATTCTCTCAAAAGGCACAAAGATCAAATGACAAAAAGATTGGGTGGCAGTCTAATTTGGACTATTTATACAAAAGACAAGAAAAACCGCCCAAAAACTACAAGTATTCAATTCTGTACGCAGTGGATCGTCCTGTACGATCGTGGATCGTCCTGGACGATTTTACTTAAATGATCTGAAATGACCCTATTTGAATATGTGTACGAAATGTCTTCGTACAGCTGATCGTCCTGTACGAACAAGGTTCGTCCAGTACGAACGGTTATTACAAGGTCGGTTCTAGAAACTAGTGAAAACTGTCCTAAGTCGGTTAATCGTTTGGACGAAAATTGATTCGTCTGGACGAAATTTTTACAGAGAACCGATCGTCCTGGACGATAATTTATTTCGTCTGGACGAAAAATTTCCCGAGGACCAATCGCCACGGACGATAATTTATTTCGTTTGGACGAAAATTTTCCAGAGACCCGATCGTCCTGGACGATAATTAATTTCGTCTGGACGAAAATTTTACAGAGGACCTATCGTCCTGGACGATAATTTGTTTCATCTGGATGAAAATTTTCTAGAGAGCCAATCGTCCTGGACGATAATTTATTTCGTCCTGGACGAATAGGACTTAGAAAAATTTTTCAAGCAAGTTCCTATTCGTTCCATATGCTCTATAGGAGATAACTGTCTGATCGTCCAGTACGAACTTAAGATCATCCTGTACGATCAGTACAAATTCTATATGATCTCCTTATGTGTGTATGTTTTTATTCACTCAAAATACAACCACTCCCTTTCAATTTGATTTCTAAGAAAAGTGCAAGCTTCAAATTTTACAAAGTATCTCATGCTGAATTTAATTTGAAGTCTTCGTAGTCTGGAGTTCGTTTTTCCTGAAATGTCAGTACACACAAGAGCAAATACAATTCTTCCAAAATTGTTAGGAGATAACTACACATTTGAACAATAATGTTTGAAATCATCAAAACTTTATAAGTTGCAAAAATGAAAAGCATGCAAATAGCAACTATCTTAACAATCTCCCCCTTTTTGATGATGGCAAAACAATTATTGTTTGTATGATTTCAATTTAAATAAATCTTTCTATCTCCTAAACTCCCCCTGAATTGATGAATACATGAAAATAAGGAGGCAATTTGAACCATAAATTTTTTATTTTTCACAAAATAAACTAGAAACACAAAACATACTAACAAACAAAACATACCAAACAAAACATACAAACACAATGATTTCTCCCCCTTTTTGACAACAACAAAAAGTGAAGAAGAAATAGACAAGAAATGTAAGTAATTGTATGAAATTCATTTGAACATTTAATCTAAATGGTGATTGATACAAGGTATGCAATTTTAAACTAAAAACATTAGGTCAATCATAGAAATTCATGGAATTTAAAAAGTGATATAACATTGTAAGTAAGAAGAATTTAGCAAAGACATGATTCAATTTAGACATTCCAATATAGAAAGTCATTACAAGAGAGATGAAGAAAATTTCAATATTTCAAAGTTCAATAGAATATAAATGAACATAAGATCAATTTGAATTAAGAGATTGAAAGAATTTGGAAAGAAGAGAATTACCACATGTGGCGCTTTGCGCATCTTTTTCAAAAATTTTGGGCACATTTTTGTGCATCTTTTGATATTGGGCTGATTTTGTGCCTCTTTTTCATATTTGCGAACCTTTGCGCATTCCTTTTGATTTTTGTACTTTTTGTACAATTTTTTCAAGAGTAATTGAGACCAATTCTTTCCAAAAACAATAATCTAAAATTTCAAATATTTCTAAGTGGATAAATATTATTTGAGCTATGAAATACAAAATAAGATAACATCTAAATTGCAATAATAATATTAATTTTTATGTAGTCTAAATGAATAGACATGAATTTAAAAGTTCTAATTACACCAAGTTATAAACAACTTTTAAATTTAGAAAGACTAGATTTTCTAATGTAGATAATCTCAAATTACAATCTAATTTAAGCACTATGAAGATTAAATAATACTAATGAAATTCATAAAAATTAACCACATTTCAAAAACAAATCAACTTTGAAATAAGTACGAAATACATTGATATTTATGAAAGGATTACACATTTCATAATATCTAAACACAATTAACAAAATACACTTAACTTAAACTAAAAAATAAATATAAAGACAAACACTTAACATAAACACTAACACAACAAAACATGAAACAAAACACGAGTACAACAAAGACACAGAAATTCATCTCTACTGTTCTGGAGGAGGAGGAGGAGGAATGCCACCGAAAAGGTTGAAGTAGGAGGCCATCAACATTACATTGGTATTGATATCATGTACTTCATTTCTAATGATACCAATGTCTTGTTGTTGCTGCACAAGTTGAGCATCAAATTGATCAAACCTTTGATCAATATGAGTCTCTAATCTATCAAATCTCTCAATCAGATTCTGATAATCTGAATGAGGTGCAGTGGTTTGCGCTCCTTCTTCTTCTTCTTCTTCTGAAGCACTGGCATGTGCTTTTTCTTTTTCTTTTTCCTCCCTGAAGAGCAATATGAAGGAAGCATCATTATAGTAAAATGGCTCTTCATATTCTTCATCAGGATGCACCAAATTATATTTCTTCTCCAAAATGTAAGTAATTAAATGTCCCAAAGAAATATTCCTTTTCCTCTTCTGTTCAGCATGTCCTATTTTTGAAAGCCCATAGATTTGATCTATGATAAGTTGGGCTTCGTCGATAGGGCGACGATCCATAATCAAAAAGGTTAGAACAGAAAGGAGAGGAGTAATGTTTATCCTATCACCAGCTTTAGGAATGATTGAAGATCTAAGGATATGCTGGATGATACGGGCATTTTGGGTCATCCCAGATACTCTAGCAACATGATAGGTTAGGCCACTTTTTCTAATTACCCTATTGACATCTTCCCATCTGATTGTGTTTTCAGTCATTAGGGTGTGAGCTCTATATCCTTCAGTCCTTAGGTTTAAAAATGCACCAATGTCATGCTTGGTGATTTCTACTTTTTGCTTGAAAATAAAGGAACTAATGGAAGAGTGGTCCGAGTTAAAACTCATGTTTGTTAGGAAATAGTGGAAGGTTTGCTTATTGTAGAAATGGACGAGAGAAAGTATGAAATGGAATTGGGTTGAGGCAAAAAGGTGCATTACCTTATAATTTATCTCGCTTTGGATTAAAATGCGAGATGGAGTTATTTTGGTGGAAGCAAAACGAGGAAAGGATTCCTCATTCGCCTTAGAAAGGAAGTTTTCTGAGGAATTCCTATTCGGCTTCTTCGCTAACACCTTTTGTCTTTTGCTTGAGGAGGCCATTGACAATTTGAAGTAGAAAGGGATTGAAAGAGAAGTTTGAAAGTGTGATTGTTAAGTTAGAAAGCCTTCATATTTAAAGAAAACGATACGTTCGTCCTGGACGAAAAAGATTCGTCCTGGACGAAAAAGATTCGTCCTGGACGAAAATCATCGTTCGTCTGGACGAAAATATTTCGTACAGACGATCAAATTCGTCCAAAATGTAACGGCTTTTCGTAATCAACACAACTTACGATGCGTCCCTTCGTACAGACTTTTGACTTGATCGATCGTACATACGAACATAAGTTCGTACAGACGATCTAAAAATAACTCTTTTAAATGTCTCTTGAAAACCGTCCCCTACTAAAACGACATCTGTTCGTCTGGACGAACCAAAAATTCGTACAGACAAAATCCATATTAAAAACTGTCTTATCCACTCAACCGCTGCATTCAATCGTCTTGACGTTTGATAAAAAGAAAAAATTTCGTCCTGGACGATCGTCAGATTGTACAGACGATCTAATTAAAAACTGCTCTCAAAACAGTTAAAAATGCATGCAAACCAATTTATCTCACATCGTCCAGTACGAAACAAAAGTCGTCCCGGACGATTTCCGCCAATTTTTGAATTTTTGAATTTTAATTTAAGAAAATCAAATCAAACTTTAAAAACACAGAAAACATACAATAAAAACTTACACTCAAAAAACAAATTCATTCAAAACACACAAAAATTCACAAAATCAAAAACAAAACAAAAACATAAACATCAATGTTGCAAAGACATTTTGTTTAGGCATTTAAATCAATAACACCTAGCCTTGTTCTTAAAGTACTGAAGGTATCAAGGGCTAAAGGTTTTGTAAAAATGTCTGCAAGTTGATTTTCAGTTGAAACATGTGTGAGTTCAATTTCTCCTTTGGATACATGATCCCTTATGAAATGATGTCTTATATCAATGTGTTTGGTTATAGAATGTTGAATAGGATTTTTGGAAATGCAAATAGCACTAGTATTGTCACAATAAATTGGAATAGTGCCTACAGATAATCCTAAATCAATCAACTGTTGTTTAACCAAAGTACTTGTGCCACATAACTTCCTAATGCAATGTATTCTGCTTCTGCAATAGATAGAGCTACTGAATTTTGTTTTCTACTGGACCAAGAAACTAATGAATTTCCAATGAATTGACATGTTCCAGAAGTGCTTTTCCTATCCACTCTACAGCCTGCAAAGTCAGAATCTGAATAAACAATAATTTCAAATGAAGAGCTAAACTTAGGATACCAAATTCCTAAGTTTTGAGTTCCTAGTAAGTATCTTAAAATCCTTTTCACTACTGTCAAATGTGATTCTTTTGGATCTGATTGAAATCTAGCACATAAGCAAACACTGAACATAATATCTGGTCGGCTAGCAGTCAAGTAAAGCAAAGATCCAATTATCCCTCTATATTTCTTTTGATCAACAGATTTTCCCTTAACGTCCTTATCCAACTGAACTGAGGAACTCATTGGTGTACTAATAGGTTTAGCATTGTCCATTTCATATTTCTTGAGGATGTCCTTAATATATTTAGTTTGACTAAGAAATGTCCCTTCCTCAAGTTGCTTGATGCTAAAACCTAGAAAGTAATTTAAATCTCCCATTAGACTCATTTCAAATTCACTACTCATTGTATTAGAAAAATCATCACAAAGATTTTTATTTGAAGATCCAAAGATGATATCATCCACATAAATTTGAACAATGAGTATTTCCTTTCCAAATTTCTTTAAGAAGAGAGTTGTATCCACACTTCCTTTTTCAAAAGATCTTTCAAGTAGGAAAGTGCTCAATCTCTCATACCAAGCCCTATGTGCCTGTTTCAATCCATATAATGCCTTTTTTAACTTAAAAACATGATTTGAGTATTTTGAATTTTCAAATCCTAGAGGTTGTTCTACAAAAACATCTTCTTCAATAACACCATTCAAAAATGCACTTTTCACATCCATTTGAAATAATTTAAAACTTTTAAAACAGGCAAAGGCAAGTAAAACCCTAATTGCTTCAAGTCTTGCTACAGGGGCAAAGGTCTCTTCAAAATCAATTCCTTCAATTTGATTATACCCTTTAGCAACTAATCTAGCCTTATTTCTAATGACTACTCCTGAGTCATTCATTTTATTTTTAAACACCCACTTAGTTCCAACAACACTTTGATCTTTTGGCCTTGTAGTTAATTCCCAAACTTTATTTCTTACAAATTGATTTAACTCTTCTTGCATGGCCAATATCCAAAATTCATCAGAAAGTGCCTGATCAATATTAGTGGGTTCAATAGTTGAAATAAAGGCTGAATGATTGACTTCCTTATTTAATCCACGCCTAGTTCTAACACCCTCACTAGGTTCTCCTATGATCAATTCTCTTGGGTGGTTTTTAGAAAATCTCAAATCTCTAGGCAAAGGGTTTTCTCTTTCCAAATTTTCTTCTACATTTTCTTTCAAATTTAATCTATCAATCTTTTGGGAGTTTTCCTCAATTTCTTCTTCAACAATATTTGGCTCTTCTAAATTTCCAGATTCATCAAATACAACATGTGTGGTTTCTTCAATAACTAAAGTTCTTTTGTTGAATACCCTATAAGATTTTCCAACACTTGAATATCCAACAAAAATTCCTTCATCTGATTTTGGATCAAATTTTCCTAAGGCAGATTTTCCATTGTTATGAATGAACACCTTGCAACCAAAAACATGCAAATGAGACAAATTTGGTGTTCTACCTTTTAGTAACTCATAGGGTGTTTTATTTAAATTCGATCTCACATTCACCCTATTCAGAACATAACATGCAGTGCTAACTGCCTCAGCCCAAAAATATCTAGGAAGTGAGTATTTTGCCAACATTGCTTTGGCGGCTTCTATTATTGTTCTGTTTTTCCTTTCAACTACCCCATTTTGTTGAGGGGTTCTAGGTGCAGAAAAATTGTGATCAATCCCTTTTTCTTTACAAAAATTTTCAAATCTTTCATTTTCAAATTCTCCTCCATGATCACTTTGTAAAGACATTATTTCACATCCTAGTTTTCTCTGTATCCAAGTTGAGAAGTTTCTGAATTCCTCAAATGATTCACTTTTATGAAAACAAAATCTAACCCAAGTGAATCTTGAGAAATCATCCACTAACAAATCTGTATACCTTCCCTCCTAGACTTACAGTTCCTACTGGTCCAAAAAGATCCATGTGAAGAATTTCCAATGGTTTACTAGTTCTAAGATCATTATTGGACTTGAAAGAGGACTTCACTTGTTTTCCTAATTGACATGCATCACAAAGGTGGTCCTTAGTAAAGTCTAGTTTTGGTATACCTCTTACTAAATTCTTTTGGGTAATTCTCCTAAGATTTTTCATACTAGAATGACAAAGTCTCCTATGCCAAAGCCAAGATTCATCAGAAACAGTTTTCAAACAGAAAGCAATTGGAGTATGAAATGAATTCAAATCTAGCATGTAAACATTGTTTACCCTTTTTCCATTTAAAACTTCTTTACCATTTAGGCTTAATATGCAGCTAGTAGGTAAAAATTTCATATTATATCCCTTGTCACATAGCTGATTTATACGTAATAAATTATGCTTTAAGCCTTCAATCAATAACACATTGTCTATAAATTTTTTTTTGAAATTACCAATCATACCAGATCCAACCACTTTCTTTGTGGTATTATCTCCAAGTGTAACCTTGCCTCCATTCCTGGCTTCTAGCGATATGAATTGTGTAGTGTCTCCAGTCATATGCTTTGAACATCCGCTATCCAGGTACCATATGCTCCCACGAGGTCTTGTGTGAGAGCACTTCTGCAAAAATATCAAATGTTAGACCTGGGAACCCAAACAAGTTTGGGTTCACCTTTTAGCAATTTATAATCAGATGCATGTATGATATGTCTAGGTTTATGAATCTTAGGTCTCCACACCAAATTAGATTTCATCATCAAGGTACAGGTGTGAGCTATATGTCCCAAAAATCCACAATTATTATATTTAACATTAGGAAAAATATTCCTAAGTTTTCTTCCATGTGATTGTCTTCTAAGGGATTTCATAAATTTAGGATAATATTTAGGATTTGTAAAATCTTCAAGTCTGGGGGGTTTCTTATTATCCTCGAGAGCTCTTATAGTTAGTTTGTAAAATGAATTCATATCTTCCAAAATTCGATTTGTATAATTGATTCTATATGCTTTGCTCTCAGATTCATCCTTAAAATTTTTAAATTCCTTTTCAAGGTCAGCATAGGATGATTTTAGATTTTTCAAAATTCTTATTCAAGTCATCATATTCATCAAGTAGTTTCATGTGGTTGTCATCTATTAAAGCATGGTCTTTCCTAAGGATTTCATGTTCCTTTTTGAGTTCTTCCAGTTCTAAGCTAACACTAGCATGCACCTTTTTCATTTTCCTATATGAATCATGCATGTGTTCAAAAACTTCAAATAATTCATCATAGGTTAAGTCACATACCTCTTCTTGATCTGAGTGATCCACATTGTCTGCCATCAAGCAAAGATTGGTGACTTCTTCTTTTTCTGTCTCAGATGAGTCTGAAGCTGAGTCCGCCCAGAAAGCTCTTTGAAACTTCTTCTTGCCCTTCTTTACCATAGGTTTCTCCTCCACCTTCTCCTTACCAGGAGTGGCTTTGAGTTTTGGGCAATCAGTCTTGATATGACCTGGTTTCCTGCATTCATAACAAATCACTTCATTAGAAACCTTGCCATTTCTGTTAAACTTACCTCTACTCCATTGCTGGCGTCTCTTCTGCTTCCTCTTTAAAAAGCTTCTGAATTGTCTAGTCATCAGTGCAATATCATCTTCATCCTCAGGTTGTGAGTGTTCGCTCTCTGACTCTTTCACTTTTAGTGCTATATTCTTCTCCTTTCGAGATTCACCTTCATCAATCTTTCTTTGACTTACTCCTTGCTCATAAGCAATGAGTGAACCAAGAAGATTGTCAATAGAATAAATGTTTAAATCTTTAGACTCTGTAATTGCAGTAATTTTTGCATCATAAGCAGTAGGTAAACAACGAAGAATCTTATTGACCATTTCAGCATTAGTTAATTCCCTACCAAGTGCATGCAAAGAAGTGACAATTTGTGTAAATCTTGTGTACATGTCAGAAATAGATTCATTAGATTTCATGCGAAACAATTCATAGTCATGTAACAAGATATTGAGCCTTGATTGTTTAACCTCATTTGTCCCTTCATAAGTTATACAAAGTCTATCCCATATGTCCTTTCCGCTTTTGCAAGTGGAAACCCGCATGTAGTCTTCAGATTTTAAAGCACAAAAGAAAATGTTTAAACATTTGGCATTTAATTGTGCTAAGTCACGTTCTTCTATAGTCCAATCTGTAAAAGGTATTTCTACCATTACTCCATCAACTAATCTAGTTGGTTTTGTGTAGCCATCCTGGACTAGCATCCACATGCGATAATCAAGTGACTGTAAGAAAGTAGACATGCATATTTTCCAAAAATCAAAAGGAATATTGTCAAACAGTGGAGGTCTAGTGATAGAGTAACCCTCAGGTGTGTTTCGGTTTCCGAAAGTAGCCATCTACATTAATCAAAAAGTAGTTCAAACTTATGATTTTGAAACGATGCTCTGATACCACTTGTTGAGTCTAGTAATTAGGTTGTTAAGCCTAAGTGAATGTCCCAAGGCTACCAAGAGGGGGGTGAATTGGTAGTTTAAAAAATTTTAAGACCCCTTTTAGAAAATTATCGAACCGAAATAAAATTTCTTTTAAATTTTGTAGAAAAAGGTTTTTCAACCACAGAGTTTTTAAAACTGAAATAGAAAGTGCGGAAATGTAAAAACAGTAAAGTAAATGACACTAGATTTATAGTGGTTCGGTCTATAACCAGACCTACATCCACTCCCCAGAGGCACCCTTTGAGTATTGCACTAATACCAATAGTGACTCTCCTTTTGCACCCACAGCAAGGTGGAGAAGCCTTTACAACACACTATTTTCACCACTCCCTGGTGCGGCAGAGAACCGTCCGTCCTTTTACACAATACCCAGTGTTGGCAGAGAACCGTCCGTCCTTTCACACTATCCCCAGTGTGGGCAAAGAACCCTTCGTCCTTTCACACTCTCCTAGTGTGGGCAGAGAACCCTTCGTCCTTTCACACTCTCCTAGTGTGGGCAGAGAACCCTTCATCCTTTCACACTCTCCTAGTGTGGGCAGAGAACCCTTCGGCTGTTCACACTCTTCAAGTGTCGGCAAAGAACCGGATCTCCTTAACTGATCTTCTCACAAGAATCTAGAAGGAAGAAGGAAAAGAGTGAAGTAATCCCAATTCACAAGTAGAGACTCTTACCTTTGAACTCCAAGTGAAGCCTTCTCGCTCCAGTGGTAGGAATCCTCCCTTGAATGCTTTCTCCAACTCTCTCCTTGGCTATTCTCTCAAGAGGCACGAAGATCAAATGACAAAAAGATTGGGTGGCAGTCTAATTTGGACAATTTATACAAAAGACAAGAAAAACCGCCCAAAAACTGCAAGTATTCAATTCTGTACGCAGTGGATCGTCCTGTACGATCGTGGATCGTCCTGGACGATTTTACTTAAATGATCTGAAACGACCCTATTTGAATATGTGTACGAAATGTCTTCGTACAGCTGATCGTCCTGTACGAACAAGGTTCGTCCAGTACGAACGGTTATTACAAGGTCGGTTCTAGAAATTAGTGAAACTGTCCTAAGTCGGTTAATCGTTTGGACGAAAATTGATTCGTCTGGACGAAATTTTTACAGAGAACCGATCATCCTGGACGATAATTTATTTCGTCTGGACGAAAAATTTCCCGAGGACCAATCGCCACGGACGATAATTTATTTCGTCTGGACGAAAATTTTCCAGAGACCCGATCGTCCTGGACGATAATTAATTTCGTCTGGACGAAATATTTATAGAGGACCTATCGTCCTGGACGATAATTTATTTCGTTTGGATGAAAATTTTCTAGAGAGCCAATCGTCCTGGACGATAATTTATTTCGTCCTGGACGAATAGGACTTAGAAAAATTTTTCAAGCAAGTTCCTATTTGTTCCATATGCTCTATAGGAGATAACTGTCTGATCGTCCAGTACGAACTTAAGATCGTCCTGTACGATCAGTACAAATTCTATATGATCTCCTTATGTGTGTATGTTTTTATTCACTCAAAATACAACCACTCCCTTTCAATTTGATTTCTAAGAAAAGTGCAAGCTTCAAATTTTACAAAGTATCTCATGCTGAATTTAATTTGAAGTCTTCGTAGTCTGGAGTTCGTTTTTCCTGAAATGTCAGTACACACAAGAGCAAATACAATTCTTCCAAAATTGTTAGGAGATAACTACACATTTGAACAATAATGTTTGAAATCATCAAAACTTTATAAGTTGCAAAAATGAAAAGCATGCAAATAGCAACTATCTTAACATTTCTCACCATTTCAATGTGGTCAGGTGAGTATTGAGTTGTTCTCATTTGTTATTTTGATCTGGTCATGTAAATGTTGAACTCCTTTTCTTGTTGGTTATCCTACAATATCTTGGGTGGTATACTCACCACCTCTATATTACCCCTATTTTCTTTTTTCAGTTATGGGGTTTTATGTCTTTCTTTATTTTACCATCAAACCCATGGTCAGGTAGAAACTCCACTATTTCAATATAGTCAGGTGGAGTTGACCATTTGCTATCTTTTCTTTTATTATTTTGATCTGGTTATGCAAACATTAATTTTTTAGCTCTTACTCATTTTTTTTAAGGGTGTTGTGTTGTCCTCACTCACTATTTTGATCTTATTAGGTGAATGTTGGATCCCACTTTTTCATCTTTTATTCTACTATTTTGATCTTGTAAGAAAGATGTTTGATCTTCTTTGTCCCAACTTCTATCCCTCTATTTTGATATAGTCTGGTGGATAATAAATTTCTCTTTGTTAGTTCTTTCTTACTAATTTGATCAGTTTAACTGAATATTGAGTTGTCCACATTCACTATTTTGACCTGGTTAGGTGAATGTGGGACCCTTCCTTTTCATCTTTTATTTTATTATTTTGATCTAGTCAAGCAGATACTAAAAATTTTTCCTCCCATCTTCTTTCTAACCATTTTGGTATGATTATGTGATTAGTGTATAGTTGAGTGATTTTGGTATGATTGATCATTTTACTGTGTTTTTTGGCCCTTTCTTCACCCTTATGATCTATATGGCTGGTTTGTTGAGTTGTATCATATTAGATATAGGGAGGTCAATACCAATACATGTACATTCACTTATCATTCACTATACCTATTAGGGGTCTATTTGCTAACCTTAAATTTCATGTGTAAGCCCTCGATCATTTTAGATCAACTTGAAGGGGCCCCATCAATTTGATGTAAACAAAATAAATTAAACCCAAATTGACATGAATTTATTCAAATCAGGTTGAAACATGTTTTATGAATATTAATAAAGACTTTCAACCTAATTTAGATCAAATGTGTTTCAAACTTTATTAATGAAATCACTCATGAGGTGTTTCATATGATTAGTTTTATGAGGAGATTGCCCTGTTGGCTGTTCAACACTTTCAGGCTAGGCTCAGTTAGGTTTTTATCCCTAGTAATATTATTAACCCTGCTATTATCCTTAATCTCATCTTGTTGGAGGATAATAATTTTCTTTCGCGTATTCCCGCTTTAGATGTATTAAAAGATATTGTTTTTGATATGAATGGTAACTCTATTGCTGGTCCAGATGGGTTCACAACTTAATTTTTCCAAAAAGTTTGGGATATTATTAAGGAGGATCTCTATGCCGCGGTTCTGGATTTTTTTGCTGGTCATACTATGCCTAAAATTTTTGAAGGAGACAATGCCAACGTTATCAAGTTCATTCAGGATTCATACATAAGAGATGGGGAAGAGCTTGCAGAAATTTCTTTTACTAAAGATTTTATTTATGTGATTTTTAATTGTATAGAAAGTGGTGGTAATAAGTTAGTGGACTTATGTGCTAACTATACTATTTTTACTTCTTTTTGTTGGGATGATATAGGGCTCAATAAGGTTCCTCCTTCCTTTATGGAATTATAAAAAGGAGGAATCTGTAGGTAACATTATGTAGTTGGTTCTCCTTTTTTAGTTTTAAATGCAATTATTACTTCTTCAAAAAATCAATCTACTAAGATGCCCTATATGATCTTCAATTTTTTAAGCGAAGTACATTGATATTGCAGTTGCATTCCTAATTATATAACAATATCTTCCAATGAAATATTTATTTCCCCAACAAGATCAAACTATTTAAAACCTGAAGGGTAATATTGTGGGCAATGTATAATATGGATCTGCATCATTCATACATCTAGGACCACCAACAAAGTTGAAGTCATTATTATTCTTATTTGGTCTAGCCATGACTTCTATAGTATCTAATTTCTTAGAAATAGCAGCTACTTAAATAGTAAGAATTGATAAAGCATTATATTCATAAAATCCATGTGCTCTCTTAGGATTCACTCTTTTAGCAACTCAATAAAAATTATTAGTAGCCATGTTCTCAATCAATTCATAAGCATCCTCAAATGGCCAAGACAATAAATATCCTATATCTACATGATTCATGATTGACCTAAGAGATCTGACTAATCCAAAAAAAAAAAAAAAGGTTTAAATAACCAACCAATCAGGTAAATCATGGTGAGGGCATTTCCTAAGCATCTCCTTAAACCTCTCCCAACTTTCATAAATGGATTCTTCTTCAAACTATGCAAAAGAAGTGATATCATTTCTTAGCATAGCCATTTTTAATGGTGGAAAATATTTTATTTGGAATTTGTGTGCCAACACATTCCAAGTGATTATAAATCTTATGGGTTAAGAATTTAACAACATTTTAGCTTGTCCCTTAGAGAAAATGGGAATAATCTAAGTCTAATGACATCATCAATAACATTATTTCACTTAAAGGTAGCACAAATTTCCAAGAAACTTATTAAATGTAACTTAGGATCTTCAACGAAGGTTTCCCCAAATTGGAAATTTTGATCCATTTGGATAATAGATGGTTTTAAATCTTAATTATAATGCTAGATAATAGTTTTATTAATATTCCTTCTACTACAGGGTTTGCATCTTCCTAAGAGGATTAGCATGATCTAGATTTTGTATTAGGTGAGACATAGTTAAAATATTTTTGGATTTTCAAAATTTTGTAAGTGTCCTTTCTATTTCTAATTCAAATAATAATGGCTTCATATTGGATCTATCAAGCATACAATAAGATACAATAACTAAAAATAGAAACCAAATAAAATAAAGATACATGATATAAGTAGGTCAAAATATGCACTTATTTCAATAATATAATAAATTATAATAATCACACAACTTTCTCGGCAATAGTGCCAAAAACATAATGGTGAGGCTTTGCTGCATTTGATGTGATAAGAAAATGGTGGCATAATATGAAATTTGCTTAGGTTTTTTTAATATGAAATTTTAAAGTAGCCCACTAAATTACATAACTATACATACAGAATAAAGTAAAAAAGTGATAGAGTTGAGTGTCAAACTCATGCTATACTGCAACAAAATTATTACTATCAAAACCAAATGCAATAATTTATCTCACTGAAATAAAAAAATGATGGTTTTGTGTTTCTTCCACTAAATAAAAATGAGAAAAATAGTTTATTTTTATATATAATATTTTGGACTAATGCATGTAAATAACATATTGTTCCAAATGAGACTCTTAATTATAGATGTGGATCATATCATGTGTATCCCAAGATCGCTGTCAATCTTGTAGGGTTGAAAAGAAAGATTATTAGTCTTCCTAAAGTTTTACTATCTCTTGAAAAGCTAGAATATTTAAATATCTTATATCTAGGCATGTCAATATTCTATTTCAAAATTTTTAATTATTGCATTCCTCCATCGAGGCTATAAATAAATTTTAACTTCATATATGGACATTGTAAGCATTAAATGAAGAAAGAGAGATATTGAAAACATTGCTTTAGAAGTATTCTTTAATGTATGTCATGTATCCTCAGGTGGTCATGAAGGAAGGGAAAGGAAAGGCTAAAGGATAATGATACGGAAAGCTAGTTTTGTCCTTACTTGTACATGGAGTGATTTGGTTTTCTTTAGGTTGATCCAATGCTTAGAGCTGGTTTTGGAAATGATTAAAATGTTTCTAGAAGAGTTTTTATATTTTCCCTGACGGTTTAATTTGGAGAAAAAAAACTTGTGTGGGCTAAATTGACCATTTTAGCTTATTTTAACATTGTGTTGACCATTTGACCAGTCAACCCGATTAATGGTTTATGAGGTGGAAGGTGGAAATTCTTGGGTGATACGGAGGTGGAATACCATGGGTTTAGATCCATGTTAATGGCGGTTACATGAATGAGCACAAGTGTGTGTGGGTTTGACCAAATTTGAATGACTTGACTTGCTTAAATCCAATAAAAGTTTACTAAAAAAATGTCTTAGATAAGTTTAAGACTTTAAATGGAGCGATTATGGGTTTTTGATGAAGTTTGGGAAGCTTGATTTGATTGAAGGTATTGAGTATTCAATAAAATTTACTCAATTTATTCTTCAAATTTATGCCCTGCTTAAATATTAGTAAATATTGAAGATTGATATGTAATTATAGTTAATTATAGAAATAATGTCTAGAAAATTGTTTTTTTCTTTGCATACAACTTTAACATAACTGTTAACAAGGGTCCATCTACTAAGGTCACTATAATTCAATTTGGGTTAATGGATAATATTCAATTTACTTTAACTACACCAAAATTTGAAGTGGTCAAAATTGAATCTTCTCCTGCTCTGCCTATCAAAACTCTACCTGAGGGTGGGCCTACAATTACCCAGTAGCTACTAAACCTTCTATATTTTCTTACCTAACTTTCGCTATGTTTTTTACCAGTCAAAAGGGAAAGTCTATTATATGTTTGAGCTCCGTTATCTAGGTAAGTTTGAGATGGGGTAATCCTCCACCACCATAGAGATGTCAAAATCTAAAAGGAGGAAAAAAGAGCCATTATCTAAGGCAAAAAGTTGAGAAGGTTAAATTATTGGAAGAGAGTATCCGATGAATTATGAAGCAGCTAAAATGAAGTCACCTAAAGTGATGATTGAAGAGAATGATTTTCTCTTTAATTCTCCTGTATCAAGTCCAAATGGATTCCATCCTTAGTCCCATATTATTAGAGAAGATAAATCCTCCTCTCCTACTATATTATCCAAGGCACACATTATAGTTTCTCTATCTGACATAAAGAGAAAGTTTAAAATTTTATTGGATATATTAGTTTGTAACTGTGAAAATAGTCATGGGCAATCAAAGTTAAAATTTTGAAGTTGATGGAAGGAGTAATCTCTACTCAAGCTGAAGTATAGCCTCAAAAAGAAATTGTTGTTTCCACCTCTGAGAAGAAAAGAATCTAAGTAAGAGATTCTAAATCAGCAAAGTTGTCAGTAGTGTATAATCATAAAAAAGAGTCAAGAGGATTCTCTCAAGTCAATCACAAGTCTATTCCTATCAATAATCAGAAACATAATGTTGTTAATCATGAAAGATATAATCCAATTAATCCTCCAAAAATATTCAACTGAAAAGTGAAGTGACTAAAGTCTCCCATTAATCCTTATTCCATCAATCATTAAGGATTGATCAGCATCATTTTAAAGGCATTCAATTATCTTCTCACTCAGATTTGATGAGACTGAAATCAACAACTCAATCAAACCCATTTTTTTATGAGAAGTAGGTTTGGCAACCAAAAATGCTTGCCACTTCTAATACACCTATCGTCAATAAATAAAGTGCATTAAAAGAAATGAGAAATCAATGTAAATAAAAAGCAAAGTCTTTCTCAATAAAAGAGTATATATCGGTTGAACTGCACAATGTGTCAAGGAAATCTAAAGAATAAATGATGAATTATTTGAAAGAAAATATAAAAAGCATAGATAAATAAGAAGACAATGAGATTGCAATGTTAAATGGTTTAGATAAAGTGATGATCAAAAGTGAATTCATGGTGGAAACATGATAATCAATCCATTAAGATAAAAGGAATACAAAAGTAAATTTGATAGATTATGTTTCTATTTAAACTAGAAGTATTTTAGATTAGTTAAGTTAGAAAGATGAACAAATCGCTCAAAAAGAGAACAAGATGGAAGAGTTAATGGCTAATATGGCTGCTCTACAAAGAAAAGACACTCCTTCTATTAAAACTATGATATATTTAGTGCCAATGGAGTTTATCCAATGCTGTAGTAGGCTTAAAGAAATAGTTAAAGAAAATAAAATTGAAGTCCTTAAGTCAAAGAAAGAAATGGTTCAAATAGTAGACATTAAAGAGAAGATAGAAAATATGTAAAGGAGGCTCTAGCATAGTTTAAGAGTATATGACTTGGTTCCTTATCTTAAAGGATTCATGCTACCCTCATTTAAAAACTTTGATGGAATAGGAAATTCAAAGAAACCCTCAGCATATTTCAAAGCTAGTTATTGTAATGCAAGAGGAAGTGATGCTCTTCTATTTCAATAATTTATAACAAATCTATCTAGAATAGAATTTGAATGGTATGCCAAAATACCTAATGGTTTAGTGCATACTTTCATATATTTAGAACAAATGTTCATAAAAAGATTTGTTGGGGCACATCACCATATCCCTGTAGAGGATGTGTTAGATGAAAAATAGAAACATAATGAAAGCCTGGTTGACTATATCCTTCTATGGAGGAACATTAGTATGAAATGTAAACCTTAACTCTTGGCACAACATGCTATAAAGATTCTTTTAAAGAATATCAATGGTTTGATTTCATTATTATTAAAAGGGTTCGCATTCAAAACTTTTTAGAAGTTATTGATTAAAGCCTCTAATATTTAAGAGGAACTGTCTCAATTAACATTCTTGAAAGAGAAGTCACCTATGGAAGTCAGAAACATAAAACCTCAAAAATTGTTATAAAAAAATATGGTCTAGTTTCTGCAGAAGAAAAAGTGAAATAGCCAATACAGATTCATGCAAAAGTATACTAAACCGCAAAATGATCAATAATTCAAATCTTGACTATATTTGATTCTTGTCAAGGGTCTCCTAAATACGTGTTTGGTGATCCTCCCGTATCAGTCTCAAATTTAAAATGGACTGACAATTTTGATATAACTTTTCCTGATCTTCTAATAAAATTCTAAAAAAACTTTATCATTCATCTACTCAGGTATCTCAAGGAGTGTAGAGTCCCTTCCTAATTGATCTAGCAGCTCCTGAAGAAGAAGTGCAAAATAAGGTTCTAATTGAAAATTTTAAAATGTAAGCTAGTCAGTCTTTAACAATTAAAGAGGAACATAAAAATAAAAGTAGTACTAAATAGTAAAATTATTATTTCTTTTAATGGAAAAGTAAAAGCTCTTATACCCCTTACACTATATGATTTTATTTTATTCCATCAAGGGCTAATCTAGTTATGAAGAATGATTCAACATATATCTAGTCTATATTTAATGATGATCAAATAAATGGTAACATAATAGTGCAACAAAAAATAATTTTATAGAAGTTAAAACAATCTTAGAAGAGCTAAAAGAATCTCCCCAATATTCCTCTAATATTGATTCCTCTATCCTCAAAGTTTAGGGTGATCCTTTTTGTAAAGAAATTGAGATGTATGACTCTTATAATTCATCAGATGAATGTTAAAAATAATTAGTTACTCAAAATTAAGTGAATTAACTATCACTTCCCTAGATAGATAGTTCAAGCGAATCTATACAGTAATAAAGTACAAAAACCATCAGCATTTATAGCAAACAAAGGAAAGTAAGTCATTGATAATCCAAAAACTGCAACACCAATCCAACCAGGTTCAGATGTAGCTAATTCATATATTCCTAAACTAGACTATAATATGTTAATGCATCTTAGAAAACTGCCTATAAACCTGAGTATCCATGATGCTTTGGTTCTTTCTAAAGAGATGTTTTTTATATGAAATCAATCACAAAATTAAAAAATTATTTAAAAAAAATAAATAACTTGCAAATTAGATTTTAAAATACAATCCACCACTTGCAATAAACTAACCAAACATTATCTCCTTTGAGAAAAAGATGAAGATGATTGATTGGGAGACTCTTTGGATTCATTATGAGTATAAGAATCAATAAAAATCTCATCCAAGGAAGATTGGTGGAGAAGTTTTAGCAAGTGAGATGAAATTCCTATAGAGTTTTAACATGGTAAGGAGCAAGCTCACATACATAGCGTGCCCCTCTATAGAGAGAATTTTGGCTAGATCAAGAGGAAATTGGAGGGAGATTAATTAGGCAATAATTTGAAATAATGATGATCTTTGGAATGCATTAGATCAGCCTAAAAAAGCCACGGTGAATAGGAAAGAAATTATGTGAATTTTGGCTAGGGGAGCTTATTTGGTAAAGCTTTGGGTTTGGATTCATGTAAGAGGACTTTGTCCAAGGCATGCTGAAATATTAAAAATTTGATTTGATTGAAACATCATCAATAAAAAAGGTGAATGAATTAGCCAATGAATCAATATCACGAGGATTAGACAAATTAGAGCACATGTCAATTTTGTCCAAGCAAGTTTTAGGTATTTTGAACCAAAATTTGAAGATTTGATCAAGGATTCAATTTAATGGAATTAATATATTTCATGGTCAATTACTAGGTTTGATTAGTAAAGTTCAACACTAAATTTTTAAAATATAATATTAAAAATTCCATTAAGGAGGAGAGGTCAAAGCTTAATGAAAATAGATATTTTATTTTAGGAAAGTTATTTTGGAGGGAGTTTAGTTTTGAAAAAAATGAAAATTCCAAATTTTTTATGTTTGATTAAGAAATTAAAGTATTCATAATTAATCTAGACTTTTCAAAACAAATTTGACAATAAATAAATTGAAACTTTACAGATGAGTTACATAAATAAATATAATTAATTATTTTTGTAATAATGTAGGATAAATATTAGTTTATCTCGCAAGAAGTGCTCCAAAATTATTCACAAGTGAATCATTAATTAATATATATATTTTGATTAATTTTAAGTTATTAATATAGAAAAATGTTGGCCTTAAGATATTCATGCGTGATAATGTGTGTTGTGATAAGGTAAACAAATAGGAATAATAATAGGAGAGAGAAAATGAATAATTTGGATAATAGGAATATCATTTGACCTTCAAGACTAAAAATGATGATAGAGAGGTGATTAATTTTGTTTTAGAATGTTATTGGATGGATTAAATAAACTCAAGAAAGAATTGAATGCAAGCTATTAAGCTTTAAAATGCAAGATAGTGAACTTTAGTGAACTTTACAAAAATGACCAAAGTTATGATCATGCATGAGATAGTTATGATGAATGATTTAGAAAAGTTATGAACTAATGAAAATAATGTATTTTAGCTTTTTTATTTTCATTTATAAGTTACATATATTTGAATTATTGTCTCATACCGAAGGAAAATCACATATCCTTTGTTCTAAGCTAATTTGACTTCGACTGCTCCGATTACTAAATTGTCCTTTTTTATTTTCTGAAACACTCAAATGCAAAACATTAGAACCATACAATCATTTATTTTTTATAATCAAAATATCATATTTGTGAAATGAGGCTCGTGGAGTTAACAATCTCCCTTTTTTTGATAATGACAAACCTATGTTGGAAGAGTTTAGGGATGAAGGTGCAAAATGACCTTCAACATTTTTTGTAGAAAAACTTAAAATTTAGTCAAATATTAAGATAAAAGTGTATATCAAACTGAAATAAATAAGCTCCCCTTAAATTCATACATATATTAAAAACAAATAACTAACCAACATATATTTCTTCTCCCCATTTTGACAACATAAAAGAGAATAAATATATGAAAAATTTAAATAGAAGGATCTTACATGCCAAGCATACATCTCATTCTTCAGGTAAGGGTTTGACAAAAATATCAACAAACTAAAATTTAGCAGAAACAAATTCACTGTCAATATCACCCTTACACACATGATCTCTAATGAAATGGTGTTTAATTTCTATATGCTTGGTTCATGAGTGCTGAACAGGGTTCTTAGTTAAACAAATAACATGAGCGTTATCACATCTAATAAGTATGTGTTTTAACTTAATTCAAAAGTCTTCTATTTATTTCTTCAACTAAAGAGCCTGAGCAACACAACTACCAGTAGCTATGCACTAAACTTCCAGCGCAGAGAGAGCAATAGAGTTTTGCTTCCTAGAGGACCAATACACAAGTGAAGATCCTATAAATTGACGTGTTTGTGATGTCCTTTTCTTATCTATTTTGTACCTGACAAAATCAATGTTAAAATAAAGCAATCATTTCACATTATAAGATATTTGTAGGATACTACAAGCCTAACTTAGTAGTTCCTATCAAATGTCTAAATATACACTTGGTAGTAGGTAAATGAGATTCTTTTGGGGTGGCCTGAAAATGAGCTATAAACACACAACAAACATGATATCAGGCTTACTAGCAGTAAGGTATAGAAGTGAACCTATCATACTCCTATAAAGCTTTTGGCAAAGGGGATTACCTTATTCATTAAAGTCAAATTTAGTGGAGGGGCTAATTGGTGTTTTACTATATATGAATCTTTATGTCAAACTTTTTAATCAATTCATTAGTGTACTTGTTTTGCCAAATGAAATTCTCATTTTGTTGTTGCTTTACTTCATGACCAAAGAAAAACTTGAGTTCTCTCATCATAATGATTTCAAATTCTTTAAACATCATAGATGAGAACTCATGATATAAGATTCATTTATACTTCCAAAAAAAAATCATCCACATAGATCTGCACAATAATAATATTATGACCTAGGTTTTAACAAAATAGGGCTGCGTCTACTCTACCCTTTCTAAACCAATAGTCAATTAAAAAAGTACTCAACCTATCATATCATGCCCTTAGAGCTTTTTTTAAACTAAATAAAGCTTTTTTATTTAAATAAATGAACATGCATATCTAAACTCTAAAAAGGGGGGGGGGGGTTATTATGAAAAGACATCTTGTTCAATATCTCCATTTAAAAAGACACTCATGACATTAATTTGGAAAAGCTTAAAGTTCTTAAAATTAGTAAATTTAAGGAGAATCCTAATAGCCTCTAATCTTGCTATAAATGAAAAGAGTCCTAAAATCTATCCCTTTAACTTGTGTGTACCCTTGTGTAACTAACCTAGCTTTATTTCTTACAATGTAACATGAGTCATCTAACTTATTTTTGATGATCCATCTAGTTCCAATCACATTCTAATCTTGGGTTCTAGGCAAAAACTCCGAAAACAACATTTCTAGCGAATTTGACCTTGGAGCTTTCTACAAAGCCTCCAATCACTTTCAGACTCTTGATTTGACCCATTGAACATTAAACTGTATTTTGGTGGACTTACTTTGACCCCCAGTTGACCAGGGGTCAAAACCACCAAAATTCCCCTTAAGGGCAATTTTGAAGTTTTCTCCAAACTTCAATATGTCCTTTTCAAATCAAACCCTAGGCTCTTCTCTAATGTATCCTAATCACTATTAGGAACACATTGGACTTAAGCCCTCACCCTGGTCAAGCTTGGTTGACCAGTTTGACCCATTTGACCCAAATACTCACTTAATATTTTAAATGGGTTATTTCAACCCATTTGACATTACAAACCTCTTTCAAGCCTTTAACCCAATCCTATATCATGGCTTTAGTACATATAAGATCAATATGAGCTAATTCATGGTTAGTTGGATCAAGTCAACTTACATTGACTTGGTCAAACCTCTCTTCATGCATGTATATGCATTTAAGCCATAAACCTTGAACATTCAACCTTCTTCAAATCATCTCCATCAGTTCAGACACCCTCCCATGCCATATCATCAATCAATTTGATTGGTTGATTAGTCAACTCAGTCAACAAATATTTTATTTGGCTCCAAATGGCCAAATCTCTTGGGTTGAGTTAATCCAACCCATTTAAACCCCCTCCAACCTATCATAACAGCATTCAAGACTCCCTTTACTGCCACCTCAACAGTCAAGAGGGTTAGTTGACTGGTCAACATAGTCAACAAACCTCTCTAAAGGGTTTTTGCATGCTTAACCCTATCAAACCTTGATCCTTTTCTTCTTGCACCAAACCCAATACATTCCATCAATGCTTGAAGCCACCTCACTCTTATTGACAGTTTGACCAGTCAAATGGTCAAACAATTGGCTTAGAGGGGTCAAAGATGGTCAAATGACCTCTTAAGCCTTAATCCCTCAAAGCCAAATCACTCCAGCCATTTAAACAGTCTCTAGAACATTCCTAAAGACATTCTCAGCCATTGGATCAAAATCAAGTGGCCTTGATCTTTCCCATGTGTTCAAGAGGACAAAATCCCTTTACACATGGAATGTCCTATTGTCCTTTGATTCCCTGCCATCCCAATAACTCCATCACACATGGAGGGCATCAGAGACTCCATCCAGTTGATCCTAGCCGTTCCTTTGGCCTGGAGAAGGCTGAATAGGGCAAAAATAACATTTGGAACATTCATTCTAATCTCTCCTCTCTCTCTCTCTCCATTCTAGCCTCCTCAAGCCCATATCTAAGCTCATTTGAGCTTCCCAGACATCTCAAAACCCTCCCTGGCTAAATACCCACCATTCAAAGTCATCGACAATTACTTCTCCAATGAATCCAAGCGTTATTCATCCAAGGGTGTATAACTTTTGATCCATGCATCACCAGTTTAAGGAGTCTTCTACAAAATTGAGCATGGACAGTCTACAAATACAACAATTCCATAAGCGATTTAATCCATCAAGTAAATAGAGGTTAAACTCTAAACCTAGCTTATGACACCTAGAAACAATTAGCATTTTATTAAGCACATATTTAATATTTAAAATATATCTCCATTAATTATGTTCAATATCTTAATTTAAGTTTAAAATTTCAAGCAAAATGGTGAAACTGATTGAGAGAATAAGCTAAAAAATGCCCTCTAAGGCATTTTTATAGTCAGGCTCAGGCGTATGATTTCTGGACTATTGATCGCTCGATCAACGGTCCATATAGAGCTATTCCACGTCCTTATCTAACCATATATTTCATTTGACAGTCAGATGTTTTTTGTCTGGTGGCATCTAGGCCCTCAATCTAGAACTACGGGATCGAAATCCCACCATCCGATCTATCCCATTGAGATTAGACCACGCGATTTGATCTGGACCATCCGATTCAAAACAGCGGAGATCTAACGGCATTCGTGTGTACTAACTCGGATAAGTAAAACCGCATCCACGGTTTACTCATTTCACAATGATTGAATCCCGCCACATGGCATTCCTGCCGTGGTTTTGAGCCTTCCACGTGTCGAGCCCACCACCGCAGTTTTGAGCTAATGAACTAGATGCCGCCACGTGACATTCCTGTCGCCATCCTATTTTTAAAATGATTTAAAGTTTGTTTTAAATTATTTTAAATCCAGAAAACTTTTTAAAATTATTAAAAAATTATTTAAAAACTTTAAAAAATTTTATTTTAAATAAATATTATCAGAAGATTAAAAATGTTAATTTAAAATTAACTCTAAGCTAAACTATTAAATATATTTTGAAATATTTTAAATACTAATTATTTTAAGTTTATATTTAAATAAAATAATTGAAAATGTTTAATAAAATTTAAAACATCAATTTAAAATAGATTTTAATATTTAAAAATTATATATATTTAAATATTTTATTAAATTTTTTTTGAATTTAACTTAATTTCAATTTGATTTAAGATATTTTATTTAATTATTTTAAATAATTTTAATGTATTGATATTTAATTAATGATTGATCAATATTGATTTAAATATTTTCAAACATTAAAAAAAGGACTAATAATAAATCAGAGAGTTATTATTAAATATTTAATTTTAAAAATAAATTTAATTTAAGATATGATATATATATATATATATATATATATATATAAAATTGTTTTCAAATATTTAAATATTTAAGTATTTAATTACTTTTTAACTAAACTTAAATTTATATATTATTTTAAATAATTTTAAATTTTAAAAATATTTAAGACTTATTTAACATGATTTAAAATTATTTTAATTATTAATTAATTTTTATATTAATTTAAATACCTTAATAATTTAAAACTTTAAAAATTTAAAACAAATTCAAATTAATTTAGTTTCATGAACTATGTTTTGATGATTGGCAAACACTCTTACTTTTCTTTAACTGCCTGTTACTACTGACATTTCAGGAATCAAAGATCGGACGGGAATCGAAACCAGCTCAAGATTGGGAAGATCAGGGTTGAGTCAGTCTGTATTTTTCTTTTTCCCTTTCTAGAGTCAATTGTAATCTTTGAAGTGGTTGATGCTAAGTAGCCCTACACACACTTGAGAGATGTAGAATTTCTATTTTTACTCACATCGCCTCGAACGATATTTACATCATCCTGAATGATCGAGTTCAAAACAGAAGTTCTAATTAGGATTTCTTAGTTAAGGCAGCCGTAATTAACTGATCGGCCTGGGCGATACTTATATCAGCCAGGACGATATGCTCACTACAGAAAGAAATAGTTGCCATGATCAATTTAGGTATTCTGTTCTTTTGGAAATATCCAGGATGATAGTGATATCGGCCTGGACGATATTACATAATTATGCCTAAATTGATCCAGGAATCAAGAAAGTAATTAAAAATGATTAATACGATCACATCATCATGGATGATCGCAAGATCAGCTAGGACGATCTATTTAAAAACCCTTAGTTACTCCTAGATGATAAATATCGGCCAACAAAAATTCAGGGCGATGTTCTGGCCTATCATGATCGGACAGCTCGAATTCAGGGCGATGCTCTGGACAATTTTCCTCTGATTTGAACTGATCGTACAGGACGATTGTGAGATCGGCCTGGACGATCAAGCCAACTTTCAATTGTCCAGTTCATTTTCAGAGCAGTGTTCTGGCCAATCATCTGAGATTTATACTGGTCGTACAGGACAATATTCGTATCGTCCTGGATGATAAGGTCGACAATTTGAAATTAATGAGCTATTTTGAGCTCTTCTTTATAAGAGCTTTAGTTCAACATTTTGATAATCCTTGGCTATTGTCTTGACCTGAGAAAACTAAAAGGAGAGAGAGAGAGGGAGAGAGAGAGAGGATCTTGTGAGGGGTAGCTTGTGAGGGGATTCACAAGAGTTGCTCCAAGCATTATTCCACTTCTTCTTCCTAGAGTCTCTTATCCTTGGAGAGGTTGGGAGAGGTAAGCTTCAGCAATCGATCGAGGTTCTTTGCCTGCTTCAGGAGGAAGCAAAAGGAGGGAGGTTCTCTGCCTTGCCGGGGGTGGCAGAAAGGAGGTGTTTGTAAGGGCTTGTCCGCCTAGCTGTGGGGGCTAAAAGGAGAGTCACGATTGTAGTGCAATACTTGGAGGGCACCTCCGGGGAGTGGACGTAGGTCGAGTTGACCGAACCACTCTAAACCCTTGTGTTCTTATTTTTACTGCTTTCATATTTTTTTTCTTCCATACTTGTTTTTGTGGTGATTTGGTTTGTGATATTTGTGCTTTGCTTAAAGAATTTTTAAATACTAATTCACCCCCCTCTTGGTTAGCCTCGGGCCAGTTCTATAGGGCTTAACATCCCTAACAAATTTTCAAGTGGTATCAGAGCGGGATTCAAAAATTGAAGTTTGAAAACTTTTTGAATTTTTGATCCATGGCTAACTACGAAAATTGTAATACTGTGGAAGGGTATTCTATTACCCGACCACCTTTGTTTGATAATATCCCATTTGACTTTTGGAAAACTCGCATGTCTACATTTTTATAATCTACTAATTATATTATGTGGATGCTTGTTAAGGATGGTTACACACCTCCAATTGGTAAACTTAACAGCATTACTGTTCCACTTCCTTTTACTGAATGGACTTTAGATGATAGGGATTTGGCTCAATTAAATACAAAATGTCTTAATTGCTTTTTTGTGCTTTAAAATCAGAAGACTACATGCGTGTTTCCACTTGCAAAACTGGTAAAGAAATTTGGGATAAATTATCTATCACTTATGAAGGCACTAACGAAGTTAAACAATCCCGTTTAAATATTCTCTTGCATGACTATGAACATTTTTGTATGAAACCTCATGAATCAATTTCTGAAATGTATACGAGATTTACTCAGATTATTACTTCTTTGCATTCCTTAGGAAGAGAACTTTCAAACTATGAAAAAGTGAACAAGATTTTGAGATGCTTACCTTCGTCTTTTGATGCTAAAATCACTGTAATCATTGAATCTAAGGATTTGAACACTTATTTGATTGACAACTTACTTGGCTCACTCATTGCTTATGAGCAAGGGGTGAATCAAGGACATCTTGATGCAGGTGAGAAAAGAAAGGAGAAAACAATGGCACTAAAGGCACACAAATTGGACTCTGACTCTTTCGGGTCTGAAAGCGATGAATTTGCCTTAATCACAAGGCAATTCAGAAGCTTTCTAAGGAAGAAGCAAAAGCATCATTGGAGAAAAGGTAAGGATAACAAATATTCTAAAGGATCGTCTGATGTGGTTTGTTATGAATGCAGGAAGCTCGGACATGTGAAAGCTGATTGTCCTACACTTAATACGCACACAAGCAAGGAAAAGAGTGAGTAGAAATCCAAATTCAGAAAGGATAAAAAGAGACTTCAAAAAGCATTTTGGGCAGATTCTGCGTCGGATTCATTAGAGACGGAACCAGAAGCAGTGACAACAAACTTGTGCTTGATGGTAGATGATAATCTTAATCAAGAAGAGGTATGTGAACTTTCCTACGATCAACTTCTTGAAGTTTTTGAAAAAAATTCATGCATCATATAGGAAACTTAAGAAAACTCATGCTAGCTTGAAACTGGAATTTTTGAACTTACAAAAAGAGCATGCAATTATGACTAATGATCACTCAACAATTGATTCAAATCATATGGCTCTACTTGATGAATTTGATGAGTTAACCAAAAAGCATTGTGAATTAATTGAAGAGCATGAGTCACTAAAAGTCACACACACCTCACTTGAATATGATTTTAAAAAATCTAAAGAGATAGAGAAAAACCTAAGGATTAATAATGATGTATTAAAAAGTACCAACTTGAGGATTCAAGATGAATTGGATACACTTAAGAAAATTTGGATGACACCAACACTTGATCAAAAGCCAAAACCTAGAAAGAGGTATTATAACTCAAGCCATTTAAGAAACCCTTTTCTAGGTGTTAGATGCTTTTCATGTGGCATGCTAGGACATATCTCACACACTTGCACTATTCACCATAGTACACATTGGGTGTGGAGACTCAAGGTGCATAATTCATAACATACCACACATGCATTGCATTCTACTTTTCATAAGAAGGAACACAAACCTGCTTGGGTTCCTAAATTTGACATTTGATGATTTTGTAGGTGGGCTCTCACAAAAGGCCTCGTGAGAGTATGTGGTACCTGGACAACAGATGCTCTCGACATATGACTTGTGATGCCAATCAATTTGTTTTGCTGGAGTCTAGGCCTGTAGGCAAGGTTACTCTTGGAGACAACACCACCAGGAAGGTGGTAGGTTCATATATAATTGGTAATTCCAAGAACCTTATGATTGAAAATATTTTGCTTGTAGATGAATTAAAGCACAACCTGCTCTGCATCAGTCAACTCTGTGACAAAGGCTTCATCGTGCAATTCTTTGCAAATTCATGCATTGTAAGTTTAAGTAACAACACTATTTTACAAGAAAAGAGGATCAACAACATGTACATGCTTGACTTAAATAACATTGAATGCACTGCATCATTTTGCTTAAAAATTATTGTTGATGATTCATGGTTATGGCACCAAAGATTATGTCATGCAAGTATGAAAACCCTTAGGAAAGTGACCCAAAAAGATCTAGTTAGAGGTGTCCCCAAACTCAAGTTTTCAAAAGACCACCTTTGTGATGCCTGCCAACTAGGAAAGCAAGTTCACTCCACTTTTCACCCCATTAAGGACATTAGCATCTCTAGACCTTTAGAAGTCCTTCACATGGATTTGTTTGGACCCATTAGCACTGCTAGCTTGGGAGGGAAAGTCTATAGTTTTGTGATTGTTGATCACTACTCGAGGTTCACTTGGACTAGATTTCTTTCACATAAAAATGAGTCTTTTGAGGAGTTTAGAACATTTTCTACCTGGATTCAGAGAAAGCTAGGTTGTGAGATCTTGACCATCCATAGTGACTATAGGGGAGAGTTTGAGAATGAAATATTTGGAGATTTTTGTGAGGACAAGGGGATTAGCCACAACTTCGAAGCTCCTAGGACCCCTCAGCAGAACGGGGTAGCTAAAAGGAAGAACTGGACCTTGGTGGATGCCGCTAGAGCCATGCTTATTGAGTATTCACTTCCAAAATACTTTTGGGCTGAAGCGGTTAACACGGCTTGTTATGTGTTGAATATGATGAATGTTAGAGCCAAACTAGACAAGACACCCTATGAGATCCTTAAGGGTAGGACGCCCAATCTTTCCCACTTTCATGTCTTTGGTTGTAAGGTTTTCATTGACAATAATGGGAAGTCTCACTTGGGAAAATTTGATCCTAAATCTGATGAAGGAGTGTTTTTGGGATATTCTAGTGTTGGGAAGTCTTTTAGGGTGTTTAACAAGAGGACTTTAATGGTGGAAGAGACTACACATGTAGTATTTGATGGGTCTGATCCTAAAAAGCCTGGAGTTGAGGATGATGATGATGTTGAAGAGATTAGAACTAGAGTAGAAAATTTGGAGAAGGGAGTAGGTCACCAAAATATTGAAGGAGTAGGATATGTAACCTAAGGAGTAGAAAATATATATCTGGAGGAAAGGGATGGACCTTCTCACACCTTGCATAGAGATTGGAGATACTCTACAAGTCACCCCAAGGATTTGATCTTAGGAGACCCTTCTACAGGTGTTAAGATTAGACATGGACTTAGGAAGGAGGTGAACCACTCTGCCTTTATCTCAATGACAGAACCCACCAACATAAATCATGCCCTTTTGGTTGAGTTTTGGATTTTAGCCATGCAAGAGGAGTTGAATCAATTGGTTAAGAATGATGTTTGGGAGCTTGTAGAAAGATCAAAGGGACAAAGTGTAGTTGGAACAAAGTGGGTCTTTAAGAATAGGGTAAATGATTCTGGAGTGGTGGTTAGGAATAAAGTAAGATTAGTGGCTAAGGGGTATAACCAAATAGAAGGGATAGACTTTGAGGAAACTTTTGCCCCTATAGCTAGATTGGAAGCCATTAGAGTGTTATTAGCCTTTGCCTGTTATAAATAATTTAAGCTTTTTCAAATGGATGTTAAGAGTGCCTTTTTAAATGGGGAAATAAAAGAGGATGTGTTTGTAGAACAATCCCCACGTTTTGAGAGTTCCCAATTTCCAAATCATGTTTTTTAAATTAAAAAAGGCTTTGTATAGTTTAAAGCAGACACCAAGAGCTTGGTATGAGAGGCTTAGCACATTCTTACTAGAAAGAGAGTTTGTTAAGGGGAGCGTAGACACCACCCTTTTTCTTAGGAAAGTTGGAGATGATTTGCTAATTGTTCAGATTTATGTAGATGACATACTTTTTTGATCTTCTAATAAGAAACTTTGTGATGAGTTCTCTAAAATAATGAGTTGAGAATTTGAGATGAGTTTGATGGGAGAGTTGTCCTACTTTTTGGGGTTTAGTATAAAACAATTGGATGATGGAACATTTCTGAATCAAACAAAATACATAAAGGACATTTTGAAGAAATATGAGATGGATAAATCTAAGCCAATTAATACTCCCATGACTTCTAGTATTCCATTGGATAAGGACCCGAGTGGTAAGTCTGCTGATCAAAAGAAGTACTGAGGCATGATTGGATCTTTACTTTACCTGACTGCGAGCCGACCTGATATAATGTTTAATGTTTGCCTTTGTGCTAGATTTCAAGCTGACCCTAAGGAATCCCACCTGACTGCAGTTAAGAGAATTTTTAGATACCTTTTGGGGACCCAAAGCTTAGGGATTTGATATCCTAGACACAACACTTCTTTTGAGATTATTGGTTTTTCTGACTCTAATTTTGCAGGATGCAAGGTGGATATTAAAAGCACTTCAGGAACTTATCAATTCATAGGATAATATTTGGTCTCATGGTCTAGTAGGAAGCAAAATTTTGTTGCACTCTCCACTGCTGAAGCTGAGTACATTGCTCTTGGAAGTTGTGTGGCCCAAGTCTTATGGTTGAAACAACAGATATTGGATTTAGGATTACCTGTAGGCACCATCTTAATCTTTTATGACAGCACTAGTGCCATGTGCATCTCTAAGAATCCTATCCAACATTCAAGGACTAAGCATATTGACATTAGGCATCACTTCATTAGAGATCATGTGACTAAAGAAGACATTGCGTTACACCATGTGATAACTGAAAATCAACTGGCTGACATCTTTACTAAACCACTGGCCTTTCACACTTTCAGCTCTTTAAGGACCAGATTGGGTGTGATTGACATAAATACATGAACTTGATCTTTTATTTGCTTTTCTTTTTGCTCTTTGCTTTCTTTTCTTCTTTTTGTTTTACTCTTAGTTTTTGTTTGATTTGTTTTACTTTCGTTTGTCTATTTATTTTTATTTTGTTTTCAAAATCATCACTGAAATGATATCGTATGCCTTGTCCTTGCTTTTGAAAATTTGTAATCAATGTTTTACATCTCTTTATCTATTAGATGGTAAAAATATTTCATTGATCATGTCTCTTTCTCTAACCTATTTTGGTGGTATAGTTTTCTTTTCTAATCAAAAATCAATTTCAAATTAATAAATTGTGTATGAAATTAAGATCTTTTCTAAAACTTGCATAACCAAATCTATCTTGTATTTATAATGATTAAAGCCTTTTTGTCACATCAAGATTCCTCGTTACCATTGTTATTGGTTATTGATTCTATTTTATGGATAGTTCTTCTCTATATTAGAGAGAGAGCCCCTATTCTCTAATATCTAGAAGATATACTCAAAACTAAGAATCCTTTTTAAGAGTTGTAAAAGAGAATGGAGCTTGCAAAAATAAAAAAAATGGCCAATGATGCCAATAAAAGATGCGCAATGACGCCAAATTAAAAAAAACATATATATCAAAAAGCAAAAAATGCGCAAAGCACAATTCAATTGACAAGAGGTATAATATGAGCCCACTAAAAAGCAAGCTCTTCCCTCTTTTCAAATCTTTTAAAAACTTAAAAGTTTTCATGTATGAAAGGCTTGATTTTGATTATTTTGCGATTGTGACAAATTTACTTTGGTTCATTATTCTATGATATATTTTTTTCTTAAACCAAGTGATGAAGGGATCCTTATCTCATATCCAATTGGTTTTCTTTGAGTTAGGTCATTGATTTCGAAAGACAATTCTACCCTAAAAGAAAGTCTGAGATAAGGGTAACCATGATCGGATATTCTACCGTTGTTTGGATTGTAGATGTTGTTAACTCATTAACTCACAAGTTTTTAAAAAATTAATCATATGGAATGCTACATCATATTCATGCCTTGGGTAAAAAAAAAGGTCTTTTGATTTGCTTTCTTTGTTCCCTCCTCCTTTTTGAGATGTCAAAAGGGGGAGTAGTTTAGGATGTTTTCTTACACTTTCGATTCCATATTTTACACTGCTTTTTTTAAAATAATTGTCATAGTGTTTTACCATCATCAAAATGGGAGAGATTGTTGCAAATTCAATTTCATGGACTATGTTTTGATGATTGGCAAAAACTCTTGCTTTTCTTTAACTGCCTGTTACTACTGACATTTCAGGAATCAAAGATCAGACGGAAATCTGAACCAGCTCAAGATTGGGAAGATTAGGGTTGAGTCAGTATGTATTTTTCTTTTTCCTTTTTTGAGTCAATTGTAATCTTTGAAGTGGTTGATGCTAAGTAGCCCTACACACACACTTGAGAGATAGAATTTTTATTTTTACTCACATCGTCCCTGACGATATTTACATAGTCCTGGACGATCGAGTTCAAAATAGAAGTTCTAATCAAAATTTCTTAGTTAAGGCAGCCGTAATTAACTGATCGGCCTGGGCGATACTTATATCGGCCAGGACGATATGCTCAATACAGAAACAAATAGCCTCCATGATCAATTTAGGTATTCTGTACTTTTGAAAATCGGCCAGGATGATAGTGATATCAGCCTGGACGATATTACATAATTATGCCTAAGTTGATCTAAAAATTAAGGAAGTAATTAGGATGATTGATACGATCACATTGTCCTGGACAATCGCAGGATCGGCCAGAACAATCTATTCAAAACCCTTAGTTACTCCTGGACAATAAATATCGGCCAGCACAAATTCAGGGCAATGTTCTGGCTATCATGATCGGACAACTCGAATTCAGGGCGATGCTCTGGACGATTTTCCTCTGATTTGAACTAATCATATAGGAAGATCGTGAGATTAGCCTAGACGATCAAGCCAATTTTCAATCGTACAGTTCATTTTTAGAACGGTGTTCTGGCCGATCATCTTAGATTTGTACTGATCGTACAGGATGATATTCGTATCGTCCTGGATGATAAGGTCGGCAATTTGAAATTAATGAGCTATTTTGAGCTCTTCTTTATAAGAGCTTTAGTTTAACATTTTGATAATCCTTGGCTGCTGTCTTGACCTGAGAAAACCAAAAGGAGAGAGAGAGAGGGAGAGAGAGAGAGAGGATATTGTGAGGGGATTCACAAGGGTTGCTCCAAGCATTATTCCACTTCTTCTTCCTAGAGTCTCTTGTCCTTGGAGTGGTTGGGAGAGGTAAGCTTCATCAATCGATCGAGGTTCTCTGCCTACTTCAGGAAGAAGCAAAAGGAGGGAGGTTCTCTGCCTTACCGGGGGTGGTAGAAAGGAGGCATTTGTAAGGGCTTCTCCGCCTATCTGTGGGGGCTAAAGGAGAGTCACGATTGTGGTGCAATACTTGGAGGGCGCCTTCGGGGAGTGGACGTCGGTCGAGTTGACCGAACCACTATAAACCCTTGGGTTCTTTTTTTTACTGCTTCCGCATTTATTTTCTTCTGCACTTGTTTTTGTGGTGATTTGGTTTATGATATTTGTGCTTTGCTTAAAGAATATTTTAAATACCAATTCACCCCCCCCCCCTCTTGGTTAGCCTCGAGCCAGTTCTATAGGGCTTAACATCCCTAACAAACTTTCAGGATACACATCCTTTTGACTCAAAACTTTGAACATTTGAACATAGTGACATGTACAGACACTAGGAAAATTTTCTCTAATTTTTGAAAAAATTAAAATATTTAATTAATTAATCCATTAAATAAATCTTAAAACATTTTAGAAATTCTAATAAATTAAATTTAAACCCAAAATATACACATAATATCTCAAACTGATTAGAATTCAAGCCTTAAACAAGGAAAAATAAAAGCCCTTTCATTTGATAGCAAATCTGGACTTAATTTAATTTTGATTGAAATTTAATATTTATTTAATTTAATTAATTAAAAATTACAAAAAATTCTAAAACACTTGAGAATCTCTTCTTAAACCATTCTTGGCCTTAGGAGTTGATTTCAAAAAGTTTGGAGTTCATTTGGACTCAAATCATAAAAAGCCTCTTAATTAAACAATTTAAAAAAATTAATAAATACTCAAACTTCCAAAATTCATAACTAATTATAAAAAAATTGAAATTAAAGAAACTTAAAGGCATTCAACTTATAATAAAATCTAATATTTAATAAAAATATCAAACTTTTAGAAATCATTTAAATTTGAAAAAGTCAATGTTTGGTCAAACATGAGTCAAAATTTAAGTTAAAACTTCAAACCTACATAACTAAATGTAAAAAAATTCAAATCCAGAAAACTTAGTGTCTAACAACTCATATTAAGGTCTAATATTTTAATAAAATACTAAATTTCCAGAATTTGAGCTTAATCAAAAAGTTAATTTTGACCCCTTAATTAAATGATTAAAATAATCCAAAAAATCTTAAAACTCAAAAAACACTCTAAAACTCCAGAAATTATTAATTAACCCTAAAACCTGTAATCAATCAACTTTAATTAAATTCATTAAGTTTCAAACCTTAATCAACTTAAGTCACATAACTATACCGGGTACCACTAGGTAACCCAGGCCTAAGAGGCTATTAAATTAGCCCCAAGGAAGGTGAAAAAAACTTCACAACCTCGGTGAGAAATAAATTAGGTGGTATCCAATAAATAATTAAAATCAATCATAAAATTAATCTCAAAATCATTAAGACTTAAACTTTCACCAATATTCTGAAAATGCTCAGATAACACTAGAAAGTGCTCTGATACCACTTGAAAGTTCGTTAGGGATGTTAGGCCCTTATGAACTGGCCCAATGCTAATAAAGAGAGAGGTGAATTAGATAACTTTAAAACCAAAGATAAAACTCAAACCAAAATCATCACAGAAATCAAAGTGCAGAAATTAAAATACAAAAGTAATAAAAAAAGAACACACCAAATTTATAGTGGTTAGGTCAAACCTTGACCTACAACCACTCCTTGGAGGCACCCTCCAAGTATTGCACTAAACTAAGTGTCTCTCCTTTAGCCCTTAAAGCTAGGCGGAGAAGCCCTTACAAAATCACTTCCACCTTCCTCGGTGCGGTGGAGTCACGGGGTCCTTTGACACCAAAGAGATCTTCTTCTTTTGTGAACTTCCCTCGAGATAAGGATTGAATCCGACGGTATTCAGGTGCAAGCTTGCCGGAGCAACTGTGTGGAACCCCCTCCATACTCCCTTGAGTCCCCCCTCACATGATCTTCTCCCTCTCTCAAACTCCACCCTTTCCTCACTCCCTTTCAAGCTCTCTCTTCAAGTTTTCCCCAAAAGAACAAAGCTACAATGGCTGCCAAAGACACTTACAAAGTGCCTTGTTGAAGCTTAAATAGAAGATCTAAAAATGAGCTCATTAATGTAAGTTGCCGACTTTATCGTCCAGGCCGATAGATATATCGTCATGGCCGATTAGTTCAAATAAAAGAAAAATCATCTTGAACATCACCCTAAAATGAAGCTAGATGATGTCCAATCGACCCGGACGATCTTGCGATCGGCCCGGCCAATGTGATCATGTAAATAACCATTAATTGCTTTCTTAATTTCTAGATTTATTTAAGAAAAATTGCTCTGGATCGGCCAGGCCGATCCTGATAGGCCAGGCTGATCCACCGGGACGATGTCCAAAAATAAGTATTTCCTAAGTAGATTTGGTGGCAGATTCTTTCTGAATTGAACCTATCCTCCTGGCCGATACAAAATCGTCAATGACGATGTGTTTTACATAATGATAGCTGCTTTAATGAGGATGCCCTAATTAGGGTTTCTGCTTTTGAACAGATTGTCCAGGTCGATATAAATATCGTCCCGGATGATGTTACCAAAAACAAAAATCTTTAGGGAACAACTAAAAATATTCTAAGTTACAAATCATCAGGAGCCACACCAAATACAATAGACTCAAGAAAGGAAAAAAGGTACAAACTGACTCAGACCTAGTCTACCCAATCTTGAGTTGATTCCAAATTGCAGTTCGATCATGTGAACCTGAAATGTCAGTAGATAAAGCAGTTGTAGAGAAAAAAGAATGTTTGCTATCATCAAAATCATAAGCCATAGATCTACAATAATCTCCCATTTTTTGATGATGGCAAATATTTCAATTTGAATTTGCAAAAAGGAACATTTTCTCCTAATCTCCCCCTCACTAGAATAACACTTTAAAAAATAGGCGAGATAAAAATATTTATGTTGTTTTTAATTTTTTTAAAGAAAAAAAGGATACAAATTCAATAGTACGTTCTCCCCCTTTGACATTATCAAAAAGAGAGGAGGCACAAACAAAAAATAAAATGAACAAAAGACAAAAATGTTCTTTGATCTAAAGAAAAAACAAATATTTTTAAAATGAGAAAGTTACCTCTTGGTTTTAATAAAAAAACTTTGTAGAATTGGATTGACAACGCATAGCCCAGAAAAGGTTAGAAATTCAGAATTTGATAATCCAAACTCAGGTTCTTTAAAAAGGCTCAAAAATTTTTTAATTCAATATCTAAATTAAGGAATAATTTAGAAAAAAAAAACACTAATTTCTAATTTTTCAAAACTCCTTTCATAAAATATATCTAATAGAAGATTAATGCACGAATTGTTGAATCAGAAATCAAGATTTAAAAATCAAGTATTGAAAATATCAAGGGTTTTCTTAAGCTTTGAATAAAACAGAAAAAGTGAGCATACTCTTTTTGGGCTCATTTTATGCCTCTTGTCAAGTTTTTGGCACATTTTGTGCATCTTTTTCTTTTGATGCACTTTGTGTATCTTTCTTAATTTGGCGTCATTGCGCATCTTTTGATTTGGTGTCATTGGCCACTTTTTTTTTTATTTGACGTCATTGACCTTATTTTTAATATGCTACCTTTCTGAAATTTTAAAAAGAAAAGTAAACCCATTCTATTGACACAACGAACTACTTGATTAGGAAAATTATGAGGTAGATTCAACAAATTTATAAAAGATTCCTATGCTATAGATAAAATGTAGGGAGATGAAAAAAAAATTCAGTTTCAAAATCTAATTTAAAACATGATGAAGATTTTAAATCAAAAGTAGAATAACCTCTTTAAGGAAACAGAGATTGAGAGTCAAAATCATGAGTTTCCTTCCTTTGACTGTTTTTAGAGAAGTCAAACACAATTTTCATAAGAAATCAAGAAAAAACAAGAGGTAGGTTTTTCTTTTTTAGAAAGGTGATGTGTGTGTTGATCAGAGAAAAGACACATAAAAATTTAACGAAAAAGGAAAAGTAAGAAAAATAGAATAAAAAAATAGAAAATCACAAAAATAAAAGGACAAACAAAACATGTAAACATAAAAACCAATAAAGGTTTAAGCACCATCTTGCTCCTGGTCCGATGCTTTAGAGATCAGGTCTGCCCAAGAGATTTTTTGGTTTTCATTATTTCCCCAGTTTAAAATTTGCTTCCCTTTATCCTGTTCTTTCACAGGAAAAATTTTTAAATTAGGGCACTAATTTTTCATATATCCAGGCTTCCTGCATCGAAAGCAAATAACATCAGAAGAAATATTAACATCCTTACCATTTTTACCTTTCTTCCATTGTTGTTGATGCTTATGCTTTGGTGAGCTTTTTAATTTGCCTGTCAAGTCATTGTTTTCGTCACCAACTAAGCTACCTTTTTCCGTATCTTCAGCTTTTAGAACAATCCTTTCACCTTCATCCTAAAGTCTTTGACCCAAACTTTGCTCGTAGGCAATGAGTGAGCCAATTAAATTATCAATAGAATATTCATTCAAATCTTTTAATTCACAAATAGCAATTACTTTAGCATCAAACTTATCCAGTAGATAATGAAAAATTTTGTTAACTTTTTCAAAATTTGAAAATTCTTTTCCTAAAGCATGCAAAGATGTCACAATTTGAATAAACCTAGTATACATATCTAAGATCGTCTCATAAGGTTTCATGAAAAATAGTTTAAAATCATGCACTAACATATTCAACTTGGATTGCTTGATTTCACTAGTGCCTTCATATATGGTGTGTAATTTATCCCAAATTTCCTTACCAGTAGTGCACGTGAATACTAACATAAAATCTTCAGAATTTAAAGCACAGAAAAAATAATTTAAAGATTTTGCATTCAATTGAGCATCGATTCGTTCATCTCTATTCCATTGACTAAAAGGAATATCAGTTTTAATTCCATCTAAAATACATGATGGTGATGAATAACCAGTTAAAATTATATGCCACATGCAAAAATCAATCAATTGCAAAAAAATAGACATGTAAATTTTCCAAAAATTAGATGTAATATTTTCAAATAAAGGTGGTTTGCTGATTGAATAACCTTCCGCAATATTTCAATTCCCAAAATTAGCCATGGATCAAAATTCAAAAGCTTTTAAAAACTAGATTTTATGAATACTGCTCTGATACCACTTGAAAGTGCTCATATGACACTAAAAAGTGCTTTGATACCACTTGAAAGTTTGTTAGGGATGTTAGGCCCTTATGAACTGGCCCAAGGCTAATAAAGAGAGAGGTGAATTGGATAACTTTAAAACCAATGATAAAACTCAAACCAAAATCACCACAAAAATCAAAGTGCGGAAATTAAAATGCGAAAGTAATAAAGAAAGAACACACCGGATTTATAGTGGTTCGGTCAAATCTTGACCTACGTCCACTCCTTGGAGGCACCCTCCAAGTATTGCACTAAACTAAGTGTCTCTCCTTTAGCCCCCACAGTTAGGCGGAGAAGCCCTTAAAAAATCACTTCCACCTTCCCCGGTGTGGTGGAGTTGCCGGGTCCTTTGACACCAAAGAAATCTTCTTCTTTGGTGAACTTCCCTCGAGACATGCCTTGAATTCGACGGTATTCAGGTGCGAGCTTGCCGGAGCAACCGTGTGGAACCCCCTCCACACTCCCTTGAGTCCCCCTTCATAGGATATTCTCCCTCTCTCAAACTCCACCGTTTCCTCACTCCCTTTCTCAAGGAAAATTGTCCTGAACATCGCCCTGAAATGAAGCTGGACAATGTCCAATTAGCCCGAACGATCTTGCGATCGGCGCGGCCGATGTGATCATGAAAATCACCATTAATTGCTTTCCTTAATTGCCAAATTTATTTAAGAAAAATTGCTCTGGATTGGCCAGGCCGATCCACCGGGATGATGTCCAAAAATAAGTATTTCCTAAGTAGATCTGGCGGCAGATTCTTTCTGAATTGAGCCTATCATCTTGGCCGATACAAAATTGTCCAGGATTATGTGTTTTGCATAATGACGACTGCTTTAATGAGGATGCCTTAATTAGGGTTTCTGCTTTGAACAGATCATCCAGGCCGATATAAATATCATCCCGGACGATGTTACCAAAAACAAAATTCTTTAGGGAACAACAGAAAATTTTCCAAGTTACAAATTATCAGGAGCCACACCAAATACAATATACTCAAGAAAGGAAAAAATGTACAAATTGACTCAGACCTAGTCTACCCAATCTTGAGTTGATTCCAAATTGCAGTCCGATCGTGTGAACCTGAAATGTCAGTAGATAAGGCAGTTGTAGAGAAAAAAGAATGTTTGCTATCAACAAAATCATAAGCCATATATCCACAACATATCCTCTATTAAGCCTTTCAACTAATCAAATCCTTAAATAATTTTAACTAATTATTTTACATAGGACATATCCAAACCACACAGCCTTTTACACACACTTTAGATGATTTGCTAGGACAACCAACTCTAGTTTTAGGTTAGGCTGGTGTTTACTTTTCTGCAATTATGTGCCATATTTTTCATGATTTTCTCTGCAAGCTGGTTGCTAGCTTAGAATTGGTTGATTTTCCTTTTATTTTCTGCACTTTATGTTGTGAGTAATTGAGCATTTTAAATTTCAAATATGAACTGCTTGAGATTGATTATAATTGTTTGAGATTGATTATAACTGTTTGGGATGCTAATTAACTGCTGATTATTAGGATAACCCTATAGGACCGAGTCTAGATTTTTCAATTTTCATTAATATAAATTTGAGTTATAATGTTAAATGCTTTGAGAACTAGGATTATAAGCATCCAATTTGGGATCCAAAAAGGAAGGAACATCCCTTAGGGGAGAGTCCCTCTCCATTTGGAGATCCAAATTCGGATGAGCTTAAAATATCCAAAGAGGAAAGATAACACCCCATTCAAGGGGGAGTTTATTTTCATTTGGATATCCGAACCCGACGATCTAAGAAGTAGTAGAAGGGAAAGTGGATAACAAGAAGACCCATTCTTATAGTCACTTGAGTCTTAGGATTAGAAATCCGAGTTGTTGTCAGTGGTGCGCGACCACTTTACTTTTCTATAATTCTAGAATGTAATATTAAGTGGCACTTGCACATGGACTTTCAATTTGAGCATTTAATTTAATTGATTGTGCAATAGAACTACCTGCTTTTCTAGTCTTTTTGCTTGCATACCGTATTTTTTTTCGTTTGGAATATAATTGTAGGCTCATAAGGGCTCGCTAAAAAAAATCTTATACTTCAACCAAAATTAAAACATTTAAGCACATCTAGAAACTCTAATGAATTTAAGAAGTAAGCCCGAGACCGTTAGGAGTTTGCATACATATTTGTTGCACTTCTCTTTATATTTTTAGGCACCTCACTACCTGCGGGTTTTGGCAGACCACCTGTCCTATGAGGGTGCAGATCTGTCTAAGAGGAACCTGTGCATCTTCTATGAAAAAACCTATTTTTTAAGCCTGCTTTTAAAATTTATTTATTTCAAATTTAAGCATTCAATCGAGTCAATTAGCATGCATCACATTAGATACAAATTAAATCAAGTCTAAATCTTTAATTTCATTTATTTAGACATTAAACACCCAACATAAGTCAAGGGGTCAATTAAGAATCTATTCTAGATGTTGACCCAATTCCTTTAAACCTATATTAAATAACATCCTTAACCACCCTTTCATAATTGACTAGACTCACGATTTTAAAGTGTCTAGGTGGTTTAGCTGGCTCCCCAATCCAGGTCGGGATAAGTCTAAATTTGTATTATATTAACTAGGTTCGGGTCACTGATTTTTTAGTACCCACTTTAGACTTAGGTTCTGAGGTAAGCTCAGGCTATAAGACCTTAACGTCTAGGAGTTGAATCCCGACATTCTAATAAAATTGACCATTTAACTTAAATATCTTTCAATCAAATTCAAGCCCAACACTTAGGATAAGCTGGGGTGTTTTAGAAGTAATTCAGAATCTTAAAACACCTCTCACCCTTTCTTCCTTTAACTCCAAAAATAAGTGTTTAAACTTGATTCAATCCCTATTCAAATTCCAAACCTCACCTACCTTTGATATCAAGCCTTGAAATCTTAAATAAAATTTTTACCGCTATTTTAATTAACAGTATTCGTAGGAGACTCTGATTTCCTACGATGTAATTAACTACGAGGGCTTGCCCTCGTAGGAGGTTTAGTAACTTAGAACTTAGACCAGATCTAAACTTTTTAAAAATCAAAATTTTCAAAACCTCAATTAATTCTCTTTGGGAAACAAAAAAAAATGGCGATCATTATTGTCATATTCAAGTAATCGATAATAGGCAATATCATCTTTCCTCGGAAGATAAATTGCTTTATTATTATTATTTTGATTATGAAATTAATGATCTCCTATCCGGATCATTATAGTTAAACACTTGATCAAATTTAATGTTGACCCTCCGAGGTCATATATGATTCTTTCCTGAGTTTGACTACAATAATTCGGATAAATTTAAAGTTATGAAATTTGAACCCATTAGAGAATGATATGTTCGCCTCCCGAGGTGATATACTATTCATAATGACGTGTTTAGTTTCAAAACTAAAATTTTAGAACTTAATCTTTCCCAAAGAAAATTAATCTTTTTTAAAACATATTTTTAAATCAAATGAAAATGGCGACTCCGCTAGGGATTAGTTTCACTCTTCATCTTTAATAGCGATTCAAATTTTATTGCATCGGTAGTTTTGACTACCTTTCCTTCCGTTGGTCTCTCTGCCCATTTCTTCCTTGGGTGAGTGTGGTCAACTCAATTAAGATATGTTAAAAGAGAGCTGAGTGTAGGTAACCTCCCTCTAAGTCGAGCTTTGACATTTTGCCTCCAACTTGATTGGTAGAGCAAAAGAGTCAAGCCAAAATCCTTCTATATTTGTTGCAAACTCGCATGCGAATAAATATCTAGCATGCTAAGTTTCACAATTTATAGAAGATTTTTTAATTTCAAAATTAAGATTTCTATCCTTTAGCAAAATTCAATTTCATTCAAATCCTATTAATCTCTATATTCTATCACTAGATGTTGAATTGTAGCTCTTATAATTCAGTATGAGTGATAGAATATACACACCTTTAAATTCGATACAAAAGATTGATTCTTCCAGTAAAGTCTATCTTGACATTTCATTCCCAAATAATTTGAAGGGATGAAAGAGTCAGGATGAATTCTAAGAATCTTCCCCCAAAATTTGTAAACCTTTATGTTGAATGAAAATTCAACACATTGAGTTTCAAAATAAGGGGAGATGCTGTCGGATTTTCAAATTTTCAAATCTCCTTCAAAATCTTTCAAATCAACTTCAACCATCAGTACTATGTGTCTTCTATAACATTATGTTGTAGTTGAACACATGCAACATAAATCTAAAGCTCTTCAGTCAATTTTAGGCTTTGTCATTTCACCCCTAAACCACTTGTTGGGATGAAAGAGTCAAGCCTAAATCTTGGGATCTTCATATTAATTTTGTAAACCTATATATTTGAATAAAAATCAATGTGTTGAGTTTCAAAGTTTGAAGAAGATCTATTTAATTTCACCCTCAAAGCCAGATTTAAAGTTAAGTTTAAATTCAATCCCAAAATTGAATTCAAGTTTGATTCCAACCTTGAGTTCAAATTCAATTCCCAACTCAAATTCGACTTCAAATTTGGTTTTAAAGTCAAAATACGGGCTTTGACATTTCATCCCAAGTCGATTGGTGAAATGAAAGAGTTAAGCATAATTTTTGGATTTTTTTTATATCAATTTTGTGAACATACATGATTGAGTAAAACTCAGTATGTTGAGTCACAACATTTGAAGAAGATCCACTCGACTTTGACCTCAAATTCAAATTCAAATTCAAGTCTGAATTCAATCTCAACCTTAAACTCAAGTTTGATTTTAACTTTAAATTCAACCTTAAGTTTAATTTTCAAATTCAAATTCAAACATTAACATTTTGCCCCATATCAATTGGTGTAGCAAAAGAGTCAAGTTTAACTCTTAAGTTTTACTCATCAATTTTATGAACCACCATGTTGAGTATTGAGTCATAAAATTTTGAAAAAAATCAATCAAACTCAAAATTCAAATGTTATTTCAAAATCACTAATTCAAGACACTTTCTTAATTTCAGAAACTCAAGTATACTCAAATGGCTGGGAAACTCGTCTTCTCACTGAATAGAAATATGCTTGTAGAAGAAATTCTCAATGGCAATTTAATTCAGTATGAAATGGAATTTTAGAACCTCAAGATTTCAATTAATGGGGAAACACTGATTGATCTTTCTGCCATGATACAAGGAGATTCTTCTTTAGTTAAGATTACTTTAAGGACACGAGTTAACTTCCCCATCTTCAAGATGGAGGTCATTATTGCCCATGTACCCACTGTATCCTCTGATCAAGAGGACAAGAACAAGAAGTCAATAACGATAGAAGAGCTACCATCTCAGTCTGAGATCGGGTCAAGTTCTAGCACCTCTGTCTTCGATAGGAACAAGATGAAGAATTAACTTCGAGGAGCCAGAAAAAGGAATCTTAAGGCTAAAAAGATCGTTGAGTTGGAAGCCTTAGAGAGGGCCGACTTCGAGGCCAATCAAGAGTTTGTTGCTCTTCCTACGTACCCCCTCATTGGTGGAAATCACTTCCACCCTTCTCCTATTGTTCAAAGGAGGGAGGTTGTAAGGACGAGAGCACGATCTTCAATACTTCTTCTTGACTACTACACAGAAAGACTCAAGCAACCTAGAATTGAGCGATCACTAGTAACAGGCCATAGATCCCCAGTTGAGGGTTATAACCAGTCCACTCTACTAGACGTTGTTAAGGCGCATTACTACACATGTCCCACTACATCATCTATAGAGGAGGAGGAGTAGAAATAACTCGGGGTACCACTATCTTAAATACTAGACCACTAATAATTTGAGAGGGGAAATAATTTAAGATTATGTTAGATAGTAATACCATCAAAATTTAAACTTTCAACGGGGTCCTATCGCAATAAATCTTTTGATTACAATGATGTCACATCAACTAGGGATAGTGCAGACCCTATATTAGTCCCCCCTCCAAAGAGATTGTAGGAATTCAATTCTATGTTAATAAGGGTCTTGTCACCTAGATTTACAACTTTTTAAGGAAAAGCTTCCAATTTCTCAAGTATACTGGATCCAGATTTTCAAGACAAGTTGATTAACCTTTTTAAAGGAATTTGACCTCTACCTTAAATCTTAATCAGGAGAGAGTTGTAGTTGACTCCATCAAATGTTTGAATGCTCCTCCCTCCCACCGCTTTCATGGGTTGATTTAACTTTTGAATTAAAATCTACCTCAATCTTAAGTTGACTTCAGAAATGAAAATTTTATCAATCTTCTACATTAATAAGCGATTCTCGCATGTTTAAGATCTGTCCGATGATTTTCCTAGTCAAGTTGAGATTCACATCAAAAGATTGGGTATGCTTTGAAGATTATTTTTCTTTGTAAAAGAGAATGAATTTTCTTCTTTACTACATGAGACATAATCCCATCATTCCAAAAGAGATCAATCATTTCACAGTTTTTGATGGAATTGAAGCCTCTTCTCAAAATTAATCAAAATAAAAAAGATGCGCAAATGCCCAATAACATAAAAGATGCACGAATGTGCAAAAAAATCAAGAAGTGCACAAAGTGCACCAAAAAGTCGAAAGATATGCAAATTGCATCACCAGAAAAAGAGAAGAAGAGTAAGATGGCTTCCTTCCTTTAAATCCTTAAATCTTGAAAAACCTGATCACCTTTAAATACTTGACTTTGAAGATCTTTGAATGTTCATTAGGGATGTTAAGTCCTTATGAACTAGTCCCGAGACTAACCAAGAGGGGGTGTGAATTGGTATTTTAAAAAACTTTTCGAACAAATCACGAATTGTAAATCAAAACACAATTCACCACATCAAAACAAGAGTGCATAAATTAAACGTGCAAGTAAAAAACAAAGAAAGAACACACCAGATTTATAGTGGTTTGGTCAAACCTTGACCTACATCAATTCCTTGGAGGCACCCTCCGAGTATTGCACTAACTAGAATCGACTCTTTTTGCTTCCTCTTGAAGAAGGCAGAAAACCTAGACCAGTTACTGAAGTAGACATCCCTAGAACCCCCCAAGGATAAGGGATGATGATCAGAGAAGACGACTTGGAACCTTGCTTGGAGCAACCCTTGTGAACCCTCTCACAAACTCCCCCTCACAAGTTCCTCCCTCTCTCTCTAACTCTCTCTCCCTCTCCCCTTGGCTCTCTTAGGTTAAGACAACTACAAAAGATGCTTGGACTTGAGAAAATATGAGTCCTTTAAATAGATTTTTAAGAACTGACTTTATCGTCCAGGATGATATTCCTATCATCCTGTGCAATTAGTATAAATTAAGCTCAATCAGCTCGAATGACTTAGGACGATTAGAAGATTTTTGTTCATATCATCTAGGATGATATTATATCATCCTATACGATTAGTTCAAATCGAGAAATATCATCCAGACCATCGCTCTGAATGGGAGTCTGGACGAAAACAAAATCACTTGATCGTCCAGGCTGATCTATTGATCGCCCTGGTCGACTAGTTCAAAATCTGCCCAAATCATCCAGAACATCGCTCTGAATAGGCGTTGGTCATCCAGAAGAAATCAAGGTTTTTGAAATGATCGTCCTGGCCGATCCTACGATCCTCCAGGACAATATGATTGTATCAATCAACCTTAATTACTTTCCTTAATCTCTAGATCAATTTAGGCATAATTATACTGTATCGTCCAAGATGATGTCCTGGATGATAATTAAAAAATAAAGCTTCATAAATTAATCTAGCGGCTGATTCTTTCTGATTTGAGCTTATTGTCCAGGATGATAAAAAATTCATCCAAGATGGTATGCTTAATGACAGCTGCCTTAACCAAGATGCCCTAATAAGGGTTTCTATTTTAGACCGATCATCCATGATGATTTTTTGGATCGTCCTGAATGATGTGAGCAAAATAAAAAAACTCTAATTCAAATAGAAAAAATCACTCAAGTGTGTGTGTGTGCAGAGTTACTTAGCATCAGGCACTACAAAGATTACAAATAGACTCAAGAAAGAAAAAAGGTTTACAAACTGACTCAGACCTAGTCTACCCAATCTTGAGCTGGTTCAAACTACATTCTTGATCCTGTGGACCTGAAATGTTAGTTGGCAAGCCAGTCGTAGTAAAACAGAAGTGTTTACAACCATCAAAAATTTATTTCTAAAAATTAGATATGCAATAATCTCCTCCTTTTTGATGATGGCAAACATACAAGAAAATCCAAGCAATGAAGAAAAGACACATCAACTAAATAATTGAATCAAAGTACAAAGCAAGCAGTACATCAAACTATAGACTACTCCCCCTTTTGACATCATGAAAAGGAAGAGGAAAGTAAAACAGAAACTAAGCAGAAACTAAATGATAAACAAAAACAAACAAACAACAACAACAACAAAAAAAAAGAACAGCATAAAAAAATTAGTAAAATGACAGCCCTTAATCATCTGAAGGAGGAGGTGGTGGTGGTGGCTACTGAAAGTAGCTAGACAGTGAGGCAAACTGTGTTCCAAACCAGGCTATGTCTTGGTCGTACTGCTGCTGCTGGTGTACAACATAGGTGTCAAAATGGGCTAAGTCCTCCACACGGTGCTACTCGTAGCAGGCTATGTCCTCAGCATGTTGCTGCTCCTGTGTAATAACGAAAGTGTAGAAATGGGCCTCCCACTGGTCAAAATGCTCCACCAACTGGTCCAACTGAGAATGCTAACAGAGCGGAATAGGTCCAGAAGCAGGAGCGGGAGCCTCTTCCGCTTTGGCCCCATGAGGTTCCTCATCCCCTAGGTGGAGATGAGTACTATGAAGAACATTGAAAGAGTTGTTGGAGTAGAAGGCAGGCTAGAAATTTGAAGGAGCAGGATATTAGAGGTTATATTTGGATTCTAAGACATAAGCGATGATATGTCCTAGATCTAGGTTTGGCTTTCTCCTATGACCTGGATCGTAAATTGTGGTCAGGTGTTTGATGTAGCAAAAAATTAGGTCAATTGCATTGAATTGTCGATGGGCTAAAACATAAAAGGTGGTGATCGAAAGAAGAGGAGTAATGTGGATGTGATCACCAACTTTTGGAATTATGGATGTGCGAAGAACATGTTTGACAGTCCTAGCATCTTTGAGTAAAGAGCTAGTCTCTCCAACATGAAAGGCGGCAATAGTGTTTTGAATAAAGTGATTGGCCGGAGCTCAATCATAATCAGGATCGGAGTAGAGAGTGTGAAGCTTATCTCCTATGGTGGAGAGCTATAAAAATTCTACATAATTTTGGTATGTGATCTTGACAGGGCGTCGATTCACATACAAGCCAAGAGAAGTGAAGGCATAATTTATTCTAAGGCTCGCAAAAAATTTAAACAAAAGCTCAGAATTGAAGGGGATTGCGAGCATTAGAATAAAATAGAGAGAGGTGTGAGTGAAAAGGTTGAGTACTAGATAAGAGAGATGTTTGGGATTGGTTGACCGAGACATAGTGATGCTTTCTATTTTATAGTGATGATAGGCAGCTTGATTATTTGCCTCCATGAAGCGAGGGTCCATGGTGGCCCTCGAGGAACTTCCCAAAACTTGGCGAGAACGCTTCCCTCCTGCCATGATCACTAGAAAGCAAGAAAATATGAAATAGGAAGCTAGAAGAGGAAGAAAGTGTGAGAAAAAATGGCTGGAGGGCTCTGAATTTAAAGAACTGATCAGATTATCCAGAACGATCGCAGGATCGTCCAGGACGATCTGGTGCAAAAATTACGACTGGACGATTGGTCAAAAAGACGGTCATATCATTCGAGATGATCAGATATCATTTGGGATGATTAGACACAGGCAATCATCCCGAGGTGATAATTCGGACGATCGTTGAAAAAGCAGATCGTCTAGGATGATGAGGTGGATTGTCCAGGACGATGATAAATAATGGATCATACCATCCAAATTTAAAATGTTTAAAAGCACTGTCACGTGTATCATCCAGGATGAATAGGTGGATCATCCGGGATGATTCTCCAATAATGGTTCATACCGGCTGAATTTAAGGCTTATTAAACATATGTCTACGTGTATCGTCCAGGACGAACAATGGATCGTACATGATGATTACCATTACAGAAAGCATCATCCAGGATGCAAAACATGTCCAGGACTATCAAAGATGATTGAATCAGATATCGATCAGATCATCCAGGACGATAAAGAGCAGTAGGGTCAGAACATTTTGTTGAGTCTTGTAATTAGGTTGTTAAGCCTAAGTTAATGTCCCAAGGCTACTAAGAGGGGGGGTGAATTGGTAGTTTAAAAATTTTAAACCCTCTTTTTAAAATTATGTTGAACCGAAATGAAAATGTTTCTTTTAAGTTTTTGTAGAAAACATTTTTCAACCACTGAGTTTTTAAGACTAAAAATAAAATGCGGAAACGTAAAAATAGTAAAGTAAATTACACCAGATTTATAGTGATTCGGTCTAAAACCAGACCTACATCCACTCCCCAGAGGCACCCTCTGAGTATAGCACTAATACCAATAGTGACTCTCCTTTTGCACCCACAGCAAGACGGAGAAGCCTTTACAACACACTCTTTTCACCACTCCCCGAAGCGGCAGAGAACCATCGTCCTTTTACACAATCCCCAGTGTTGGCAGAGAACTATCCGTCCTTTCACACAATCCATAGTGTTGGCAGAGAACCGTCCGTCCTTTCACACTCTCCTAGTGTGGGCAGAGAACCCTTCGGCTGTTCACACTCTCCAAGTGTAGGCAGAGAACCCTTTGTCTGTTCACACTCTCCAAGTGTAGGCAGAGAACCCTTCGGCTATTCACACTCTCTAATCGTAGGCAGCGAACCCTTCGTCTGTTCACACTCTCCAAGTATAGGCAGAGAACCCTTCGTCTGTTCACACTCTCTAAGTGTAGGCAGAGAACCCTTCGGCTATTCACACTCTCCAAGCGTAGGCAGCGAAACCTTCGTCTGTTCACACTCTCTAAGTGTCGGCAGAGAACCGGATCTCCTTGACAGATCTTCTCACAAGAATCTAGAAGGAAGAAGGAAAAGAGTGAAGTAATCCCAATTAACAAGTAGAGACTCTTACCTTTGAAATCCAAGTGAAGCCTTCTAGCTCCAGTGGTAGGAATCCTCCCTTGAATGCTCTCTCCCACTCTCTCCTTGGCTATTCTCTCAAGAGGCACGAAGATCAAATGACAAAAAGATTGGGTGGTAGTCTAGTTTGGACTATTTATACAAAAGACAAGAAAAACCGCCCAAAAACTGCAAGAATTCAATTCTGTACGCAGTGGATCGTCCCGTACGATCGTGGATCGTCCTGGACGATTTTACTTAAATGCTTTGAAATGACCCTATTTGTATATGAGTACGAAATATTTTCGTACAAGCTGATCGTCCCGTACGAACTAAGTTCGTCCGATACGAACGGTTATTACTAGGTCGGTTCTAGAAACTGCTGAAAACTGTTCTAAGTCGGTTAATCGTCTGGATGAAATTTTTACAAAGACCCGATCGTCCTGGATGATAATTAATTTCGTCTGGACGAAAATTTTATAGAGAGCAACTCATTTTCTGACGATAATTAATTTCGTCTGGACGAAAATTTTACAGAGACCAGATCGTCCTGGACGATAATTAATTTCGTCTGGACGAAAATTTTATAGAGACCAGATAGTCCTGGATAATAATTAATTTCATATGGACAAAAATTTTACATAGAGCAACTCGTTTTCTGACGATAATTAATTTTGTCTGGACGAAAATTTTACAGAGACCAAGTCGTCCTGGACGATATTTAATTTCGTCTCGGACGAATAGGACTTAGAAAAATTTTTCAAGCCAGTTCCTATTCGTTCCATGTGCTCAATAGGAGATAACTGTCTGATCGTCCCGTACGATCTAATATCATCCCGTACGATCAGTATAAATTTTATATGATCTCCTTATGTGTGTGTGTATGTTTTTATTCACTCAATTACAATCACTCCCTTTTAAATTTAATTCAAGGAAAAGTACAAGCTTCAAATTTACAAAGTATTTCATGTTGAATTTGATTTGAAGTCTTCGTAGTCTGGAGTTAGATTTTCCTGAAATGTTAGTACACACAAGAGCAAATACAAATCTTCTAAAATTGTTAGGAGATAACTACACATTTGAACAATAATGTTTGGAATCATCAAAACTACATAAGTTGCAAAAATGTAAAGCATTCAAATAGCAACTATCTTAACAATCTCCACCTTTTTTATGATAGCAAAATAATTATTGTTTGTATGGTTTCAATTTAAACAAATCTCCTAAACTCCCCATGAATTGATGAATACATGAAAATAAGGAGGCATTTTGAAGCAAAGAACAATATTTTTGTTTTTTAAAAATTTTTAACAAAATAACACAAGCCCATAGACACAAGGTCATACACAAAGTCAAACAAAAAATCAAAATGCAAATAAAACAAACAAAACAAAACAAAACATACATAACATAATAATAAACAAAACATACAAACACAATAATAAAAAAACATACAAACACAATAATTTCTCCCTCTTTTTGACAACAACAAAAAGTGAAGAAGAAATAGACAAGAAATGTAAGTAATTATATGAAATTCATTTGAAAATTTAATCTAAATGGTGATTGACATAAGGTATGCAATCTAAAACTAATAACATTAGGTAAATCATAGAAATTCATAGAATTTAAGAAGTGATATAACATTGTAGGTAAGAAGAATTTATCAAAAACATGATTCAATTTAGACATTTGAATATAGAAAATCATTACAAGAGAGATGAATAAAAATTCTATATTTCAAAGTTCAATATAATATAAAAAACATAAGATCAATTTGAATTAAGAGATTGAAAGAATTTGGAAAGAAGAGAATTACCACAAGTGGCGCTTTGCGCATCTTTTTCAAATTTTTGGCACATTTTTGTGCATCTTTTGACATTGGGCTAATTTTGTGCCTCTTTTTCATATTTGCGAACCTTTACGCATTCCTTTTGATTTTTGTACTCTTTGTACAATTTTCAAGAGTAATTGAAACCAATTCTTTTCAAGATCAATAATCTAAAATTTCAAATTTTTTTAAGTGCATAAATATCACTTGAGCAAAGAAATACAAAATAAATAAACATCTAAATTTTAATAATAATATTAACTTTTATGTAGTCTAAATGAATAGACATAAATTTAAAAATTCTAATTATAACAAGTTATAAACAAAGTTTAAATTTAAAAAGACTAGATTTTCTAATATAATTAATCTCAAATCACAATCTAATTTAAGCACAATTAAGATTAAATAAGACTAATGAAATTCATAAAAATTAAGCACATTCCAAAAACAAACCAAAATTAAATCAACTACGACATGTATTGATATTAATGAGAAAGATTACATGATCATTTCATAATATCAAAACAACAACAAAAACAACAAATATAAACAAACATAACTAAGACAAATACTAAAATAAATACTAACACAACAAACATTTAAAACAAACACAAGTACAACAAACACAAAATCAAAAACAAATAAACTAAGAAAACATAAATATCAATGTTGCAAAAACATTTTTATTTAAGCATTCAAATCAATAACACAAAGCATTGTTCTTAATGTACTGAAGGTATCAAAGACTAAAGGTTTTGTAAAAATGTCTACAAGTTGATTTTCAGTTGAAACATGTGTGAGTTCAATTTCTCCCTTAGATACATGATCCCTTATGAAATGATACCTTATGTCAATGTGTTTGGTTCTAGAATGTTGAATAGGATTTTTGGAAATGCAAATAGCACTAGTATTGTCACAATAAATTGGAATAGTGCCTATAATTAATCCTAAATCAATCAACTGTTATTTTAACCAAAGTACTTGTGCCACACAACTTCCTAATGCAATGTATTCTGCTTCTGCAGTAGATAGGGCTACTGAATTTTGTTTTCTACTGGACCAAGAAACTAATGAATTTCCAATGAATTGACATGTTCCAGAAGTGCTTTTCCTATCCACTCTACAGCCTACAAAGTCAGAATCTGAATAACCAACAATTTCAAATGAAGAGCTAAACTTAGGATACCAAATTCCTAAGTTTTGAGTTCCTAGTAAGTATCTTAAAATTCTTTTCACTGCTGTCAAATGTGATTCTTTTGGATCTGATTGAAATCTAGCACATAAGCAAACACTGAACATAATATCTGGTCGGCTAGCAGTCAAGTAAAGCAAAGATCCAATTATCCCTCTATATTTCTTTTGATCAACAGATTTTCCCTTAAGGTCCTTATCCAACTGAACTGAGGAACTCATTGGTGTACTAACAGGTTTAGCATTGTCCATTTCATATTTCTTGAGGATGTCCTTAATATATTTAGTTTGGCTAAGAAATGTTCCTTCCTCAAGTTGCTTAATGCTAAAACCTAGAAAGTAATTTAGATCTCCCATTAGACTCATTTCAAATTCACTACTCATTGTTTTAGAAAAATCATCACAAAGATTTTTATTTGAAGATCCAAAGATGATATCATCCACATAAATTTGAACAATGAGTATATCATTTCCAAATTTCTTTAGAAAGAGAGTTGTATCCACACTTCCTTTTTCAAAAGATCTTTCAAGTAGGAAGGTGCTCAATCTCTCATACCAAGCTCTATGTGCCTGTTTCAATCCATATAATGCCTTTTTTAACTTGAAAACATGATTTGGGTATTTTGAATTTTCAAATCCTGGAGGTTGTTCTACAAAAACATCTTCTTCAATAACCCCTTTCAAAAAGGCACTTTTGACATCCATTTGAAACAATTTAAAACTTTTAAAACAGGCAAAGGCAAGTAAAACCCTAATTGCTTTAAGTCTTGCTACAGGGGCAAAGGTCTCCTTAAAATCAATTCCTTCAATTTGATTATACCCCTAAGTAACTAATTTAGCCTTATTTCTAATGACTACTCCTGAGTCATTCATTTTATTTTTGAACACCCACTTGGTTCCAACAACACTTTGATCTTTTGGCCTTGAGGTTAATTCCCAAACTTTATTTCTTACAAATTGATTCAACTCTTCTTGTATGGCCAATATCCAAAATTCATCAAAAAGTGCTTGATTAAAATTAGTGGGTTCTATTGTTGAAATAAAGGCTGAATGATTGACTTCCTTGTTTAATCCACGCCTAGTTCTAACACCCTCACTAGGTTCACCTATAATCAATTCTCTTGGGTGGTTTTTAGAAAATCTCAAATCTCTAGGCAAAGGGTTTTCTCTTTTTAAATTTTCTTCCACATTTTCTTCCAAATTTAATCTATCAATCTTTTGGGAGTTTTCCTCAATCTCTTCTTCAACAATATTTGGCTCTTCCAAATTTCCAGATTCATCAAATACAACATGCAATGACTAAAGTTTTTTTGTTGAATACCCTATAAGATTTTCCAACACTTGAATATCCAACAAAAATTCCTTCATCTAATTTTGGATCAAATTTTCCTAAGACAGATTTTCCATTGTTATGAATGAACACCTTGCAACCAAAAACATGCAAATGTGACAAGTTAGGTGTTCTGCCTTTAAGCAACTCATAGGGTGTTTTATTTAAATTTGATCTCACATTCACCCTATTCAGAACATAGCATGTAGTGCTAACCGCCTCAGCCCAAAAATATCTAGGAAGTGAGTATTCTGCCAACATTACTCGGGCGGCTTCTATTAATATTCTATTTTTCCTTTCAACTACCCCATTTTGTTGAGGGGTTTTAGGTGCAGAAAAATTGTGATCAATCCCTTTTTTTACAAAAATTTTCAAATATTTCATTTTCAAATTCTCCTCCATGATCACTTTGTAAAGAAATTATTTCACATCCTAGTTTTCTTTGAATCCAAGTTGAAAAATTTCTGAATTCCTCAAAAGATTCACTTTAATAAAAAGAAATCTAACCCAGGTGAATCTTGAGAAATCATCCACTATAATAAATCCGTATACCTTCCCTCATAGACTTACAGTTCCTACTGGTCCAAAAAGATCCATGTGAAGTATTTCTAAAGGTTTACTGGTCCTAAGATCCTTATTGGACTTAAATGAGGACTTCACTTATTTTCCTAATTGACATGCATCACAAAGGTGTTCCTTAATAAAGTCTAGTTTTGGTATACCTCTCACTAAGTTCTTTCGGGTAATTCTCCTAAGATTTTTCATACTATAATGACAAAGTCTCCTATGCCAAAGCCATGATTCATCAGAAACAGTTTTCAAACAAAAAGCAGTAGGAGTTTGAATAGAATTCAAATCTAGTATGTAAACATTGTTTACCCTTTTTCAATTTAAAACATCTTTTCCATTTAGGCTTAATATGCAGCTAGCAGGTAAAAATTTCACATTATAACCCTTATCACATAGCTGACTTATACTTAATAGATTATGTTTTAAGCCTTCAACAAATAACACATTGTCTATGAAAAAGTTTTTGAAATTTCCAATCATACCTGATCCAACCACTTTCTTTGTGGTATTATCTCCAAGTGTAACCTTGCCTCCATTCCTGGCTTCCAGCGTTATGAATTGAGCAGTATCTCCAGTCATATGCTTTGAACATCCGTTGTCTAGGTACCATATGCTCCCACGAGGTCTTTGTTGACCTCATTTTTGTATGAGGTCACTTGGACTACTCCTGGCCCTAAATTAATTTAATTTCCAAATTAATTTAAACTCTAGGATCCACCTAGAATCTTGACCTTAGGATCTATGCTAGGATTCTTCTAGAGCTCAGACCTTAGGAGCTACTCTAGATCCTAAACTTCTTCTAGACTCCAAGTTTTAGGAATTTCTTAGGCTCTAGGATCCTTCTAGATTCCTAACTTTAAGATCTATTCAGACCTTAGGATCTACCTAGATCTTAGGTCAATCAAGCCAAATCCAAGATCCAAAGGTTTTGTCCTAAAGGCCTTTTTTTTCATTGAATTTCAAACACTTTGAAACCAAGTTAAATGACCTCCGATTTAGAGTCTGTCAGTTGCATATTGATGGGACATGTCTCTGGAGGGAACCCTCCAAATTTGAACCCATTCTGAGGTCTCTAACCTCAGAAACTTAATTAAAGTCTATAGGCTGTAAAACCTTCAAATATTTACAGCCCATGTCACTGGACCTATCACTTTGAAGATTCTGACCTTAGAGCCTTCGCCAAAGCCTCTAGTCAGTTCCAAACCTTTAATCTTGATATGTTGAGCATTAAACTGCATTTTTCTAGACCTAGTTTGACCCCTAGTTGACCAGGGGTCAAAATGACCAAAATACCCCTATGGGGTTCAAATGGTGATTTCAAACCAAATGAACTCCGAATTGAACGCAACCACCTCCAGCAAGTTTCAAATGTCATTTCAAACCTGTTGGATCCATTTCTAACCCCTGGGTCAACCTGGTTGACCAAGTCAACATGTTTGACCCAAGAGGCCCTTTAAGGGTCCAAACAGGTGTTTTGAACCAAATGACCTCCCTAGACCTTGAGACCATATCCAATAAACTCTAAATATCATTTTGAATCTATTGAACCCATTTTCAAACCCTGGACCTAACTGGTTGACCAAGTCAACCAATTTTGGCTTAAGGGCCCATTAAGGGCTCATTTCAGCCCTCTTGAACCATTTGACCCATTTGAACCATTCGAACTCTCAAACCATTTTCAAAGCATGATTGAAACTCATTCAAATTTATTTGAAGTTGATCCACCTTGATTTGACTTGGTCAAACATTGACCTATGATCAAAACCATGTATTATATACATCATTTCATTCATTTGTTGAGTCTTATTGATTTATGAACCCTTGAATCCATTTCATTTAACATCTTGAACACCTCTTAGCTCAACCCAAGTCAAATCATGGTCTAGTTGACCAAGTCAACTATAAGACTTGCTCAAATCATATCAAAGCTCTTTCCAAAGCTTCAAACATTTTATGTTAAAACCTTGAGATTCATTCAAACAACTCTCTAACCTCCATGTCATCAGCCATGTGGACTGGTTGACTGGTCAACCCAGTCAACAAAGTCTTCCAAAGGATTTAAATGGTCAAATCAATCCTAGAGCTAATCCCTTCTATTCCAAATCAACTCCAGACGTTTAAACATCATCTAGAGACTCCTAATACCATTTTAAATCCAGTTGTTAATCTTAATTAAGCCTTAATCATCTCCCCATGTGCTCCCAAGGACAAAATGGCTTTTCATGTCATTGTACCTTAGTCCTTTTGATTCTCTGCCTCTAACCACTCTAGGGACAGGTGGCAGATATCAAGGAGGACATGTAATTAATCCTGGCTGTCCCATATAGCTTTAGGGTTGTGGAGTTAGGAAGAGAGCCATCATTCTAACTTTATCAATCACTCTCCATTCTCAACCTCTCAAGCCCAAGTCTCTGTTCTATTGAGCTCCCCAGAGACTCCTCAACACATCTCCACTCAAATCTCGCCGGTCAAAATCCTCTCCGGCGAGCTTCCCGGCGAACCAAGCTTGAATCCGTTCAAGGAGATCTAGCATTCGATCCAGGAGCTTTCGAGCCGAGGAGTCTTCTACAAATAGGAGCGTGGACAGCCAACAAATGCAACAAATCTTTAAACGGATTAATCCGTCCATTAAATGAGGTATAAACTTAAACCCTAGGTCTAAGTACACTAGATTAAATAAGTTTTTATATAATATGTATTGAGCTTGGAAATCAACTCTCCATTAATTATGTTCATTCCTAGTATCTTTGTTTAAAATTTTGTGAACTTTGACCGTCTGAGTTGAGAGAACGAGCGAAGATTTGATTCTAGGGCGTCACTCGTAATCCTCTGCGAGTGTACGTTTTCTGGACCGTTGATCGCTCGATCAATGGTCCAGATCGAGCCCTTCCACGGTCTGTTCCGACCGTGTATCCATTTCGGAGCCTAATTCTTCGTCCGACAGAATCTGGGCCTTTGATCCAGACCGCGGGATCAAACTACCGCCGTCCGATCTCTCTTCGCGAGATCAGATCATGGGATTGGATCCGGTCTGTTCATTCATTTACACGGACGATCCAACGGCCGGGAATACACGTCCACGTGGATTAGTGAACCACGTAACGCGGTCCGCGATCGACGCGTGTTTGACCGCCGCCGCCGCCAATCATTGGCGCCGCGTTTTGACTTGACGAATCCCGCTCCTCCATGTGGCTCCGCATTTTGATCGGACGAGCCAGAGCGCGACATTTGTCCCATTAACGGCCGCCGATTTAATTAAAGGGTTTTAATTTAAATTTAAAACCAATTAATTGCAGAAATTTCAAAAAATGATTAAAAATTATCTCAAAATAAATTTCCAAAATATTTAATATTTTAAAATATTTAAAATATTCTCAAAATTTTTCAAAACCTTTAACATGATAAAAATATTTGAGATTCTTTAAATAATCTAAACTATTTAATTAAGTATATAATTTAATTCATATTTAACTATTAAATTAAATATTTTGAATAATCCAAGCTTTAAAGTATTTTAAATAAAGCAGAGGTCTCTCTCAAATCCTTAAAAATTATATTAATAACATTTTAAATTATTATATTTTAAAATTGTCTTTATGTATAAGCTTATACATGTAAATACATATAAAAAATTTTTAAAATTATATATTTAAATATCTAATTTTGAGAGGTCCATTGAAATTTTAAACATAGGTTAAGCTTATGTGAATAGAAATTATGGGGGAGGATTAATGGGTAATTATTTTTAATTATCCATTAATCTATTTAATATTTATGTTAATTATTCCTAACTTTTGCATGCTTAGGTTGTGCACACACCACCTAGTCTAGGATCTCCTAGTTTTAAGGGCTTGATTGTGCTTTTGTGTATGTGCATATTAATGTTAGTCAAGGGTTAGTTAAAACAATTGATTTGAACCCACTAAACCTAGCGTTATTAAGGACAAAAATTAAGGACATTTAATTAGAAAACTTAGATTAAGTTTAGAAATTAGGATACACTTCCTTTCAACTCAAAACTTTACACACTTTAACTTAGTGACACCCTTAGTTCATAGGAAAATCCCTACTGAATTTTGAGTTCATTAAACCCCTTAACTTACTTAATTAAGATTAAACCCTAATTAAGCCATTAAAACTTCCAAAAATGTAATAAATCAAATTTAAACCCGAAAATTATGTATAACCCCTCTAACTGACCAGTTTTGAATCCTCAACCAATGAAAAATAAAACAAAAATTATTTGACAGTAAACTAAGCCTTAATTTAATTTTAATGGAAAATTAATATTTAATTAATATATATAATTAACTACTAATAATTAAAAATTCCAAAAATTTCTCAAACACTTGGGAATCTCTCCTTGGGTCATTCCTGACCTTTGGAGCTGATTTCAAGGAGTTGGGACCTCATTTGGAGCAAAAGTATAAAAGGGCCCTCTAATTAAAGATATTTAAAAATTCATTAAATACCTTAAAATTCAAACCTTCATAACTAATTCCAGAAAAATCCAAATTGAGTAAACTCACTTGCATTCAACTTACAGTAATGTCTAATATTTATTAAAAATATTAAAACTCTAGAAAAACATCAAATTCAAAAAGTCAACAATCTGGTCAACTTTAAGTCAAAATTAGACCAGAACTTCAAACCTTTGTAATAAAATGTAGAAAAATCCGATTTCAACGTACTTACCTTCTAACTGATCGTAGTAAGGTCTAGTATTTTAATAAAATACAAGCATTCCAGAAAATACCCTTAATCAAAAAATTCAACTTTTCAACCCTTTAATTAAATGATTAAAATATTCTAAAAATTCATAAAAACTTGAAATTCATTTTAAAACTTCAGAATTCATTAATTAACTTCTAAAATCAGTAATCAACCAATTTTGGATAAAATTCATTAACTTTCGAATCTTAATCAACTTAAGCTACTTAATTATACCGGGTACCACTGGGTAACCCAGGCCTACGAGGCTGTTTACTCAGCCCCAAGGAAGGTGAAATAAACTTCACGGTCTCGGTGTGAAACAAAGGTGGTTTCCAACAAATGATTAAATAATTGATTTTAAAAGATTTAAATTATTAATATTTAAATTCTAATTAAAAAATCCCTTAAGCCTTTCAACCAATCGAACTTGAAACAACTCTAACTAATAATCCTATTTAGGACATATCAAAACCACACGACCTACCTCACACACTTTAGATGTTTTGCTAGGATCACCGACTCTAGTTTTAGGATAGGCCGGTGTTTTACTTTCTGCAGTTGTGTGCCGTACTTTTCGAGCTCTTACTGCATGTTGTTTGCTAGTGTAGAATTGTTGTGTTTGTTTACTTGCTTTCTGCACTCTGTGATTGATTGTGCGTTAGATTTACCCCTAGGATAGGAACGAACTATATTTGTGCAATCTTATGCAGGTGGCCATGCTCATGCAAGGAGTTGAAATTAAAGGGGGCAATTAATAAAAAATTTTATATACTCTTTGCACAGGTACCTGCCGCGCTTAAGACCCTCTTTAAATAAAAAGAGCATGGCCAAGTGTGGCTAAAAAAAATGCATTTCAAGTTTTCATATTATAACTGCCTGGGATTGAATATACAACTGCTGATTATTAGGATAACCCTGCAGGATCGAGTCTAGATTTTCTTACTTCACTCAATGTAAATTTAATTCAATTAAGGTTGTAATTTATTTGAAATGACTTGAGATTTGGGTGATTAATCCAATTTGAATTCCAAAGAGGTGAAGACATCCCTAAAGGGGAGAGTCTTCTTCCATTTGGAAGTCAAATTTGGATACTTTTCAAATATTCAAAGAGGAAAGATAACACCCCGATCAAGGGGGAGTTTCTTTCCATTTGGATATCCTGAACCGACGAATCAAGACGTTCGTGAGAAGATGAAGGATTGGACGACGGGAAGAATCCTAAATCTCAAAGTCATTTAATTTAGGATTAGAAATCCGGGTTGTAGTCAGTGGTGCCCGGCCACTTTAATTTTCTGTAAATTCTGTGATGTAATAATAAGGGCACTTGCCTATGGACATTCAATTTGATATATTTAATTTGATTGATTTATTTAAATTGATTGCGCATTAGAACTCCTGCTTTTCTAGTCTTTTTACCTGTATGCCGACTTTGATTTGACCTGGAATACGACTGTAGGCTCTTAAGGACTTAATAAAATTTTTCTACTTAAATCAAATTAAAAACTTTAAGCTCACATAGAAACTCTAACGTTTTAAGAAATAATCCCGGGGCCGCCGGGAGTCCTCATTTCATAGCATTCATTCAAATTCAATCTTTTAATCGAGTTGATTAGCATGCATCATATTAGCAACTAATTTAAAAACTTTTAAACCCTTATTTGCATTTGCCTGAGCATCAAACCCAACATAAGTCAAAGGGGCAAATTAGGATCTGCTCTAGATGTCGATCCCGTTCTCAAATACCTTTCTTAAATAACGTCCCGACCACTCTACATAAATTGATCGGACTCATGATTTTAAATCGTTTAGGTGGTTTAGATGGCTCCCCAATCCAGGCCGGGGTAAGACCAGATTCGCATTGCACTAGCTAGGTTCGGGTCACTTTTTCAGTACCCAATTTAGACTTAGGTTCTGAGGCAAGCTTGGGCTATAAGACCTCAACCTCCGGGAATTGAATCCCAATTATCTAATAAAATTGATCACTTGAACCTTAAATCACTTTCAATCTAATTTGAGCCCAACGCTTAGGATAGACTGGGGCACTTCTGAATTGTTTCAGAATCTCAAGTGCCACCTACCCTTCTCCTTTGACTCCAGAAATAAGTGTTCAATCTTGAACCAATCCCTCTTGAAATTCCAATCCTCACCTCCTTTGATATCGAGCCTTGAAAATCTTAAATAAAATTTTATACCGCTATTTTAATCGAGAGTGTTCGTAGGAAAAATTTCAATTTTCCTACGATGTAATTAACTACAAGGGCTTGCGCTCATAGGAGATTTAGAAACCCAGAAATTATTTTCAAAACCAATAATTTTTCAAAATCTCTAATTAACTTTCTTTGGGAAAATCAAACCCGATGATCATTATCGTCATCTTCGGAGAGATATATCAATTATTATCGTGGCTTCGATTATGAAATTATTGATCATTTATCCAAATTAGGATAATCAAACAATGGGTTAAAGTCCATTTTGATCTTCCGAGGTCGAATGTAATTCTCCCTTTAAGTTTGATTACGATAATTCGGATACGATTATAATTTTGAAATTCGAACCCATTAGGGAACGGTATGTTCGTCTTTCGAGGCGATATATTGTTCATAATGACACGTTCAATTTTAAAATTCAAAATTAAATATTTCTCAAAGAAAATTAATTCTTTTTCAAAACTATATGTACATAAAAATATATTTTTTTAATCAAAACAGTCTTGTGTGAGAGCAATCCTACAAAACTCTCAAATGTTAGACCTGGGAACCCAAACAAGTTTGGGTTCTCCTTTAAGAAATTTATAATCAAATGCATGTATGATATGTCTAGGTTTATGCATCTTAGGTCTCCACACCAAATTAGATTTCATCTTCAAAGTACAGGTGTGAGCTATATGTTCCAAAAATCCACAATTATTACATTTAACATTAGGAAAAATATTCCTAAGTTTTCTTCCATATGATTGTCTTCTAAGGGATTTCATGAATTTAGGATAATATTTAGGATTTGTAAAATCTTCAAGTTTAGGGGGTTTCCTATTATCCTCGAGAGCTCTTACTGTGAGTTTGTAAAATGAATTCATATCTTCCAAGATTCGATTGGTATAATTGATTCTATATGTCTTGCTCTCAGATTCATCCTTAAAATTCTTAAATTCTTTTTCAAGATCAGCATGGGATGTTTTTAAATTTTCAAATTTTTTATTCAAGTCATCATATTCATCAAGTAGTTTCATGTGGTTGTCATCTATTAAAGCATGATCTTTCCTAAGGATTTCATGTTCCTTCTTGAGCTCTTCTAGTTTTAAACTTACACTAGCATGCATCTTTTTCATTTTCCTATATGCATCATGCATGTGTTCAGAAACTTCAAATAATTCATCATAGGTTAAGTCACATACCTCTTCTTTATCTGAGTGATCCACATTGTCTGTCATCAAGCAAACATTGGTGACTTCTTCTTCTTTTTCAGTCTCAGATGAGTCTGAAGCTGAGTCCGCCCAGAAAGCTCTTTGAAATTTCTTCTTGCCCTTTTTTACCATAGGTTTCTCCTCTACCTTCTCCTTGCTAGGAGTGGCTTTGAGTTTTGGGCAATCAGTCTTTATATGACCTGGTTTCCTGCATTCATAACAAATTACTTCATTAGAAACCTTGTCATTTCTGTTAAACTTACCTCTGTTCCATTGCTGGAGTCTCTTCTGCTTCCTCTTTAAAAAGCTTCTGAATTGTCTAGTCGTCAGTGCAATATCATCTTCATCCTCAGGTTGTGAGTGTTCACTCTCTGACTCTTCCACTTTTAATTTAATATTTTTCTCCTTTCGTGGTTCACCTGCATCAATCTTTCTTTGACTTACTCCTTGCTCATAAGCAATGAGTGAACCAAGAAGATTGTCAATAGAATATATGTTTAGATCTTTAGACTCTGTAATTGCAGTAATTTTAGCATCATAAGCAGTAGGTAAACATCGAAGAATTTTATTAACCATTTCAGCATTTGTTAATTCTCTACCAAGTGCATGCAAAGAAGTGACAATTTGTGTGAATCTTGTGTACATGTCAGAAATAGATTCATTAGGTTTCATGCGAAACAATTCATAGTCATGTAACAAGATATTGAGTCTTGATTGCTTAACCTCATTTGTCCCTTCATAAGTTATACAAAGTCTATCCCATATGTCCTTTCCGCTTTTGCAAGTGGAAACCCGCATGTAGTCTTCAGATTTTAAAGCACAAAAGAAACTATTTAAACATTTGGTATTTAATTGTGCTAAGTCACGTTCTTCTATAGTCCAATCTGCAAAAGGTGTTTCTACCCTAACTCCATCAATTAATCTAGTTGGTTTTGTGTAACCTTCTTGGACTAGCATCCACATGCGATAATCAAGTGACTGTAAGAAAGTAGACATGCGTGTTTTTCAAAAATCAAAAGGAATATTATCAAACAGTGGAGGTCTAGTGATAGAGTAACCCTCAGGTGTGTTTCGATTTCCGAATGTAGCCATCTACGTTAATCAAAAAGTAGTTCAAACTTATGATTTTGAAACGAAGCTCTGATACTACTTGTTGAGTCTAGTAATTAGGTTTTTAAGCCTAAGTTAATGTCCCAAGGCTACCAAGAGGGGGGATGAATTAGTAGTTTAAAAATTTTAAACCCTCTTTTTAAAATTATGTTGAACCGAAATGAAAATGTTTCTTTTAAGTTTTAGTAGAAAAAGTTTTTCAACCATAGAGTTTTTAAGACTAAAAATAAAATGCGGAAACGTAAAAACAATAAAGTAAATGACACCAGATTTATAGTGGTTCGGTTTAAAACCAGACCTACATCCACTCCCCAGAGACACCCTCTGAGTATTGCACTAATACCAATAGTGACTCTTCTTTTGCACCCACAGCAAGGCGGAGAAGCCTTTACAACACACTCTTTTAACCACTCCCCGGTGCGGCAGAGAACCGTCGTCCTTTTACACAATCCCCAGTGTTGGCAGAGAATCGTCCGTCCATTCACACAATCCACAGTGTTGGTAGAGAACCGTCCGTCCTTTCACACTCTCCTAGTGTGGGCAGAGAACCCTTCGGCTGTTCACACTCTCCAAGTGTAGGCAGAGAACCCTTCATCTGTTAACACTCTCCAAGTGTAGATAGAGAACCCTTCGGCTATTCACACTCTCCAAGCGTAGGCAGCGAACCCTTCGTCTGTTCACACTCTCCAAGTGTAGGCAGATAACCCTTCGTCTGTTCACACTCTCCAAGTGTAGGCAGAGAACCCTTCGGCTATTCACACTCTCCAAGCGTAGGCAGTGAACCCTTCGTCTGTTCACACTCTCCATGTGTTGGCAGAGAATCGGATCTCCTTGACAGATCTTCTCACAAGAATCTAGAAGGAAGAAGGAAAAGAGTGAAGTAATCCTAATTAACAAGTAGAGACTCTTACCTTTGAAATCCAAGTGAAGCCTTCTAGCTCCAGTAGTAGGAATCCTCCCTTGAATGGTCTCTTCCACTCTCTCCTTGGCTATTCTCTCAAGAGGCACGAAGATCAAATAACAAAAAGATTGGGTGGTAGTCTAATTCTGACTATTTATACAAAAGACAAGAAAAACCGCCCAAAAACTACAAGTATTCAATTATGTACGCAGTGGATCGTCCTGTACGATCGTGGATCGTCCTGGACGATTTTACTTAAACGCTTTGAAACGACCCTATTTATATATGTGTACGAAATATTTTCGTACAAACTGATCGTCCCGTACGAACTAAGTTCATCCGGTACGAACGGTTATTACTAGGTTGGTTCTAGAAACTGCTGAAAACCGTTCTAAGTCGGTTAATCGTCTGGACGAAAATTGGTTCGTCTGGACGAAATTTTTACAGAGACCCGATCGTCCTGGACGATAATTAATTTCATCTGGATGAAAATTTTTTAGAGAGCAACTCATTTTCTGACGATAATTAATTTCGTCTGGACGAAAATTTTACAGAGACCAGATCGTCCTGGACGATAATTAATTTCGTCTAGACAAAAATTTTACAGAGACCAGATCGTCCTGGACGATAATTAATTTTGTTTGGACAAAAATTTTACAGAGAGCAACTCGTTTTCTGACGATAATTAATTTCGTCTGGACGAAAATTTTATAGAGACTAAGTCGTTCTGGACGATATTTAATTTCGTCCTGGACGAATAGGACTTAGAAAAATTTTTCAAGCCAGTTCATATTCGTTCCATGTGCTCAATAGGAGATAACTGTCTGATCGTCCCGTACGATCTGATATCGTCCCATACGATCAGTATAAATTTTATATGATCTCCTTATGTGTGTGCATGTTTTTATTCACTCAATTACAATCACTCCCTTTCAAATTTAATTCAAGGAAAAGTACAAGCTTCAAATTTACAAAGTATTTAATGTTGAATTTGATTTGAAGTCTTCGTAGTCTGGAGTTAGATTTTCCTGAAATGTTAGTACACACAAGAGCAAATACAAATCTTCTAAAATTGTTAGGAGATAACTACACATTTGAACAATAATGTTTGGAATCATCAAAACTACATAAGTTGCAAAAATGTAAAGCATTCAAATAGCAACTATCTTAACACATTTAACAGATAGAATTTTAGAAGTGAATTGAACACATCATCCAGGACGATATGCATAAAAGTTTAAATCAGAGGATGGATGGATATGATCAGACAAGGCCCAAAACAGTAAAATCAAGTGAAAATGATAAAAATAAGATACAAAGAAGACATTAAAATGAACAAAAACAAGGATTTTATTTTATCAAGGCATGAATGTGACATAGTCTTCATATGATTGATTTTAAAAATTTTGTAAAGATTAATGAGTTAACATTGCCGAAATTCAAAAAATAGTTATAACAATCGATCATGTTAACCCTAACTCGATCTTCTTCAGGGTAAACCATCTTCTAAAAATAAAAATCTAAATCACAAAAGCCAATTGGTTTAGAAAAGGAGATTTATTCAAAAACTTATTTCTGAAAGAATATTTTATAGAAGAATATATCAAAGTAATTAGTTACAATTAGAAATTTAAAATCAAGTCTTTTGAAAATTATCAAGTGACACATGATGTCTTCTAAGATTTTAAAAAAAAAATAAAAGAGAAGAAGCTGACTTTTGGTGGGCTCATTTTATGCCTCTTGTCAATTTGATTGACGCTTTGCACATCTTTTGATTTTTGATACACTTTGTGTATATTTTTTTCAATTTGACGTCATTACGCATCTTTTGTTTTTGACATTATTGGCCACTTTTTTTATTAACTTTTATGCAAGCTAGATCCCTTTCAAAAATTCTTAGATATTCTTAGTTGTGATTATATCTTCTAAATATTAGAGAAGAAAAACCCACTCTCTAATATAGGGAAGAATGAATCACAAAACAGAATAAAAAATCATATGATAATTTCAATTTCATGATTACAAAAATATGAAAGTAAAATAAAGACTTTGAACATTATATTTATAAAATAGATTACTATAGCAAGATTAAAAAGTCTCAGTTTCAAAAAGCATTTGTTAATTTGAAATAGATTTTTGTTTAGAGAAGAAGATTACACCACTAAAAGAGGTTAAAGAAAGAGACATAATCAACAGTGTTTTCACCCTTTAACAGATTAAGAGATGTAAAAATATTGACTCACAAATTTTCAAATAAAAAATAAGGCAAAAAAATATCAATTTCAATGATGATTTTTTTTTAAAAAATTTAAAAGTATACAAAAATATAAAGCAACAAAGGCAAAAGCAATAAAAATAGCAAGAAAAGCAACATAAAAAATAAACAACAGAAAATAGATCAAAAATTAGTAGGAATAAAGTTCATGCATTTATGTCAATCACACCCAATCTGGTCCTTAAAGTACTGAAAGTGTCGAAGGCCTGTGGTTTAGTAAGGATGTCAGCTAGTTGATTTTTAGTTGCCACATGGTGTAACTCAATGTCTCCCTTGGTCACATGGTTTCTAATGAAGTGATGTCTTATGTCTATGTGCTTGGTCCTTAAATGTTGGATAGGATTCTTAGAAATGCAGATGGCACTAGTGTTGTCACAAAGAATTGGAATTGTGCCTACAGGTAATCCTAAATCCAGAACTTGTTATTTCAACCAAAGGACTTGGGCCACACAACTTTCTAAAGCAATGTACTCAGCTTCAGCAGTGTAAAGTGCAACAGAGTTTTGCTTTCTATTAGACTAGGAGACTAAAGACTATCCTATGAATTGATAAGTCCCTGAAGTGCTTTTTCTATACACCATACATCCAGCAAAATCAAAATCAGAAAAATACAATAATCTCAAAAGAAGTGATGTGTCTAGGGTACCAGATTCCTAAGTTTTGGGTCCCTAAAAGATATCTAAGAATTCTCTTAATTGCAATAAGGTGGGATTCCTTAGGATCAGCTTAAAATCTAGCACAGAGACAAACACTAAACATAATATCAGGTCGGCTAGCCGTCAGGTAAAGTAAATATCCAATCATCCCTATGTACTTCTTTTTTTCAACTGACTTTCCATTAGGGTCCTTATCCAACTGAACACCTGAGGTCATGGGAGTATTAATTGGCTTGGCTTTGTGTATTTTATATTTCTTCAAGATGTCTTTTATGTACTTTAATTGATTCAGAAAGGTTCCATGTTCCAATTGTCTTATGTTAAACCCCAAAAAGTAAGAAAACTCTCCCATCATACTCATCTTAAACCCCTTACTCATTGTTTTAAAAAAATCATCACATAGCCTTTAATCAGAAGATTTAAAAAGTGTATCATCGACATAGATCTGAACAATAAGTAAAACATCTCTTACTTTCCTCAGGAAAAGGGTGATGTCTATGCTCCCCTTAACAAACTCCCTTTCTAGTAAAAATGTGCTAAGCCTCTCATACCAAGCTCTGGGTGTCTGCTTTAATCCATATAAGGCCTTTTTTAATTTGAAAATATGATTTAGAAATTGGGAACTCTCAAAACCTGCGGGTTGTTCTACAAACACATCCTCTTTTATTACCCCATTTAAAAAGGCACTCTTAGCGTCCATTTGAAAAAAGCTTAAATCCCTTATAACAGGCAAAGGCTAATAGCACTCTAATGGCTTCCAATCTAGCTACAGGGGTAAAGGTCTCCTCAAAGTCTATCCCTTCTATTTGGTTATACCCCTTAGCCACTAATCTTGCCTTATTCCTAACCACCACTCCAGAATCATTCACCTTATTCTTAAAGACCCATTTGGTTCCAACTACACTTTGTCTCTTTGGTCTTTCTACAAGCTCCCAAACATCATTCCTAACAAATTGGTTCAACTCCTCTTGTATGGCTAAGATCCAAAACTCATCAGAAAGGGCTTGATTGATGTTGGTGGATTCAGTCATTGAGATAAAGGCAGAGTGGTTCACTTCCTTCCTAAGTCCATGCCTAGTACTCTTAACTCCTTCAGAAGGGTCTCCTACGATCAATTCTTTGGGGTGACTCGAAGAGTATCTCCAATCTCTAGACAAGGTGTGTGAAGTTTCAACCCTTTCCTCTAGATCTATATTTTTTACTCCTTGGGTAATCTCGCATACTCCTTTAATATTTTGGGGCACTACTCTCTTCTCCAAATTTTCACCTCCAGTGATATTCTCTCAAACTTCATCTTCCTCCTCAACTCTAGACTTCCTAGGATCATATTCATCAAAGACTACATGAGTAGTCTCCTCTACCACCAAAGTCCTCTTAACAAACACCCTAAAAGACTTCCCAACACTAGAATATCCTAAGAACACACCTTAATCAAATTTTGGGTCAAACTTTCTTTAGTGAGACTTCCCATTATTATGAATGAAAATCTTATAATCAAAGACATGAAGGTGGGAAAGATAGGGTGTTCTACCTTTAAGGATCTCATAGGGTGTCTTTTCAAGTTTTGCTCTAACATTCACCCTATTCAACACATAACAAGCTATGTTAAGCACTTCATCCCAAAAGTATTTGGAAGTGAATACACAGCAAGCATGGCTCTAACGGCTTCCACTAAGGTCCGGTTCTTCCTTTCAGCTATCCCTTTCTACTGAGGGGTCCTAGGAGCTGAGAAGTTGTGGCTAATCCCCTTATCCTCATAAAAGACTCCAAATATCTCATTTTCAAACTCTCCTCCATGGTCACTATGGATGGTCAATATTTCACAACTCAACTTTCTCTGAATCCAAGTGAAGAAGGCTCTAAACTCATCAAAAAACTCATTCTTATGGGACAAAAATCTAATCCAAGTAAATCTCGAGTAGCCATCGACAATCACAAAACCATAAACTTTCCCTCCTAAGCTGGCAGTGTTAATGGGTTCAAACAAATCCATGTGAAGGACTTCTAAAGGTCTAGAGGTGCTAATTCCTTAATGGAGTGAAAAGTGGAGTGGACTTGCTTTCCTAATTGGCAGGCATCATAAAGGTGAACTTTTGAAAACTTAAGCTTGGGGACACCTCTAATTAGGTCTTTTTGGGTCACTTTCTTAAGGGTTTTCGTACTAGCATGACATAATCTCCTGTGCCACAACCATGAATCATCAGCAAAAGTTTTTAAGCAAAATAAAGCAGCACATTCAATGTTATTTAAATCAAGCATATATATAATATTGATCAGCTTGCCCTGCAAAATAGTATTATTATTTAAGCTTATGATGCAAGTGTGTGCCTAGAATTTTATGATGAAGCCTTTATCGCATAGCTGACAGATGCTGGGCAGGTTGTGTTTCAGTCCATCTACAAGAAAAATATTTTCAATCAAAAGGTTCTTGGAGTTTCCAATTATACCTGCGCCCACCACTTTCCTGGTGGTGTTGTCTCCAAGAGTCACCTTACCTCCAGCCTTAGCCTCCAGTAAAATGAATTGATTAGCATCTTCAATCATGTGTCGTGAGTATCCCCTGTCCAGGTACCACATGCTCTCATGAGGCCTTTTGTGAGAGCAAGCCTACAAAATCATCAAATGTTAGATTTTTGAATCCAGACAAGTTTGGGTCCCTTCTAATGAAAAATAGTATGCAATGCATGTAGGTTATGCTATGAATCATGCAGTTTGGGTTTTCACACCCAATGTGTGTTATACTAAACAGTGCAAGTGTGTGAAATGTATCCTAGCATGCCACATGAAAAATATTTAACACTAGGAAAAGAATTTCTTAATTTATTCGGGTAGTAGTTCTTCCTTTTAAAGTTTTGAAATCCATGTAATGGTTTATTATCAAAAGCTTTGAGACTTGCTAATTCTTTTTCTAACTCAGCATGGGATGACTTTAAGGAATCATATGCATCAGATAATTCATTATGCTTTTTGTTTAATGCATCAAACTCATCAAGTAAAGACATGTGATTGCTATCAATTTGGGAATGATCTTTAAGAAGATTTTCATGCTCTTTTTATAATTTTAAAAATTTGAATTTTAAGCTAGCATGTGTTTTCTAAAGTTTCTTATATGATGCATGAATTTGTTTATAAACTTTAAATAATTTCACATAGATTAGTTCACATATCTCTTCTTGGTCACTTTGACCAAGAAGATCCCCAGCCATTAAGCACAAGTTTGTTATCTCTTCTTCAGCTTCAGTCTTAAAGGAGTTCGATGTAGAGTTCGCCCAGAACACCTTTTGGAACCTCTTCTTATTCTTTTCCTTTTTTAACTTTGATTTCTCCTAACCCTTCTCCTTGCTTGGGTGAGCCTTAAGTGTAGGACAGTCAGCTTTAACGTGTTTAGTCTTCCTGCATTCAAAATAAATTATCTCGTTAGAATTTTTAAAATTTTTGCTGCTCTTACCTTTATTCCACTTTTGATGATTCCTGTGCTTCTTCCTTAGATAGCTCTTAAATTACCTCGTGATTAAGGCAACATCATCGCTTTCAGACCCGGAAGAGTTAGTGTTCGACTTTTTCGCCTTAAGTGCCACCATTTTCTCCTTCTTCTTCTCACCTACATCAAGATTTTTTTGGTTCACCCCTTGCTTGTAAGTAATGAGTGAACCAAGTAAGTTATCTATCAAATAGGTATTTAAATTTTAGATTCAGAAATTGCAGTAATTTTAGCATTAAAAGAGGAAGGCAAACATCTTAAAATTTTGTTCACTTTTTCATAGTTAGTGAGTTCTTTTCCTAAGGCATGCAAAAATGTAATAATTTGAGTAAACCTTGTATACATTTCAGAAATTGATTTAGATGGTTTCATACAAAAAATTTGTAATCATACAACAAAATATTTAATTGAGATTTCTTGACTTCTTTAGTTACTTCATAAGTAATACATAATTTATCCCAAATCTTTTTACCAGTTGTGCAAGTTGAAAAACACATGTAGTCTTCAGAATTTAAAGCTCAGAAAAAATAGTTCAAACATTTTGCATTAACTTGTGCTAAATCCCTATCATTAAGAGTCTATTTAGAAAAAGGAAGTGGAACATTAGCACCATAAAGTTTACGAGTCGGAGGTGTATAACCATCCTTAACGAGCATCCACATGTGACAGTCAATCGATTGCAAAAATATAGACATACGAGTTTTCTAAAAATTAAACATAATTTTATCGAATAAAGGTGGTCGGGTAATGGAATACCCTTCCATAGTATTACAATTACCAAAATTAGCCACGAATCAAAATTCAAAAGCTTTCAAAAACTTATTTTTATGAATCTAGCTCTTATACCACTTGAAAGTTCATTAGGGATGTTAAGCCCTTATGAACTAGTCCCGAGGCTAACCAAGAGGGGGGTAAACTGGTATTTTATAACACTTTTCAAACAAATCACAAATCTTAAATCAAAACACAATTCACCACAATAAAATGAGAGTGCGGAAATTAAATGTGTAAGTAAAAAACAAAGAAAGAACATGCCAGATTTATAATGGTTAGGTCAAATCTTGACCTACATCCACTCCTCGGAGGCACCCTCCGAGTATTACACTAACTTGTGTCTCTCCTTTAGCCCCCACAGCTAGGCGGAGAATCCCTTACAAAAACACTCCTTTTCATCAACCCCGGTGCGGCAGAGAATCGACTCCTTTTGCTTCCTCTTGGAGCAGGCAGAGAACCTAGACTAATTGCTGAAGTAGACATCCCTAGAACCCCCCAAGGACAAGGGACGACGATTGGAGAAGATGACTTGGAACCTTGCTTGGAGCAACCCTTGTGAACCCTCTCATAAACTCCCCCTCACAAGTTCATCCCTCTATCTCCCTCTCTCTCCCTCTCCCCTTAGCTCTCTCAGGTCAAGAAAGCAGCAAAAGATGCTTGGACTTGAGAGAACATGAGTCCTTTAAATAGATTTTCAAGAACCGACTTTATCATCCAGGACGATATTCCTATCGTCCTATACGATCAGTACAAATTAAGCTCAATCAGCCCAGACAACTTAGGACGATTAAAAGATTTTTGTTCATATTATCTAGGACGATATTATATCATCCTGTTCGATTAGTTCAAATCGAGGAATATCATCCAGACCATCACTCTGAGTGGGAGTTTGGATGAAAACAAAATGACTTGATCGTCCTGGATGTTTAGTTCAAAATCTACACAAATCATCTAGAACATCGCTCTGAATAGGCATTGGTCATCCAGAAGAAATCAAGATTTTTGAACTGATTGTCCTGGCCGATCCTGCGAACGTCCAGGATGATATATCATATCAATCAATCTTAATTACTTTCCTTAATCTCCAGATCAATTTAAGCATAATTATACTGCATCGTCCGGGACGATGTCCTGGATGATAATTAAAAAATAAAGCTTCCTAAATTGATCTGGTGGCTGATTCTTACTCATTTGAGCCTATCGCCCAAGATGATAAAAAAATTGTCCAGGACGACATGCTTAATGATGGCTACCTTAACCAAGATGCCCTAATTAGGGTTTCTGTTTTAGCCTGATCATCTAGGATGATTTTTTAGATCGTCCAGGATGATATGAGCAAAATAAAAAAACTCTAATTCAAACAAAAAAATAACTCAAGTGTGTGTGTGCAGGGTTACTTAGCACCAGACACCACAAAGATTACAAATAGACTTAAGAAAGAAAAAGGTTTACAAACTGACTCAGACCTAGTCTACCTAATCTTGAGCTAGTTCAAACTGTAGTCTTGATCCTGTAGACCTAAAATGTTAGTTGGCAAGCTAGTCGTAGTAAAACAGAAGTATTTGCAATAATCAAAATTCTATTTCTGAAAATCAGATACGCAATAATCTTGAATCCATATTCTTCATCATGCATGAATTATTTATCAGATAGGAGAATATCATGCAAGAGAATTGAAAAGATCAAATTTCTTTATCAAACCTATATCTCTTTGAAATTGATTTTAATTCAAACTTCGTATAAGGGAGACCCCAGTTTAGTTTCTACGAAACTTGGTCTGGGTCAACAAAACTTAAATCCTTCCAATTTAGTTGGAGTTAACTTTACTTCTCACTGCTCTTGCAAATTTGTTCCCACATGTCGTTCCGATAGGGTCCAAATAGCTAGAGGAAATTTCCAATAAAATGAACAAATCTCCTACTCATGGTAAGAATTCAAATCTTGTCCTTGAGGAATGTGTGTGAGTCCTTGCATAGAGGTATCTCTTCCTTCAATGCCTTTTTGACAAAATTACACTCTATACTGGGCCTAAGATCAAACTAACAAGAGGAGTATTTTGTAATGTTGGGAATTATTGTTCAAAATCAAACAATGACTGAGTAGAGTGCCCGACTCCAATTGAAGGAGCTCAAGGCCTTACAGAGCTTCATATTTAAAGCTCAATAAAACTCACAATCATATAAAGCCTGAGTGGTTTAAGCTCCTGATAAGATAGCTCGACTTAGAACTTTCCAAGTAGGAGACTTGGTCTAGGTTCTTTGGATGCATATCTTAGTCAATCGAGAGATCGGTGGAGGAGTTTGAACCAACACAAGAATTTCCTCATGTTGTAGAGACAATCTTTGAAAAAAAATGTCAAATATTAACTGATCAACCCTGAAGATTGCCACTCGATATTTCCAAACATCAGGGCAGCTCTTTAGGAAGTACCACACCAGATGAGTATCAAATTCAAAGGCAATACAAAATTTCTTTAAATTTCCTAGATTAAGGAACTTTTTCAATTCAAAATCAAATATGAAAAACTTTTAAAATCCACACTTAAAAATAAAATTCAAAATTCAAATTCAAAATCAATTCAAAACTCAGATTCAAAAACCTTCAAATTCAAATTCATCAAATCAAGTTTCAAATTCAAACATTTTCAAATCTCCAAATTCAAAATCAAACTTCAAGTTCAAAGATCCTTCAAAATCAAATCAATTCAAATTAAAAAATCATTCAAATCTCAAACTCCAAAGTCAAACTTGATCCTCTATGTAGAGCAAGTTTCCTCTATATATGATTATTCCATACCTGATCCTCTATATGGAGCAAGTTTCCTCCATTCATGATATTTCCAAACTCGATCCTCTTGTGGAGCAAGTGTCCTCCACATATGATCATTCTATACCTGATCCTCTATATAGAGCAAGTTTCCTCCATATATGATCATTCCAGACATGATCCTCTACGTGGAGCAAGTTTCGTCTACATATGATTATCCAGACCTAATTTTCTGTGTAGAGCAAGATTCCTCTCCACAAGATCATCCTTTAAGATTGAGCACACCCTCTGTGGCACCATTTTAAATTTAAAATCTAGATCCAATCTTTCGTGGGAAGAAATGCTTCCTTCCCACTAGATGTTTCTAGTCTTCTTTTTCTTGGTGAGGTGTGAGTCTTAGAGCTTCCTTTCCTTAGAATTAGATCCACTAGTGTTGGAGCATGCCCTCTGTGGCACCATCCTAGTTTCAAATTTCAAATTTGATCCTATGTGGGAAATAATGCTTCCTTCTCATATGATTATTCTCCTCTCCTTAAGGTTTTGTGTAAGTCCCAGAGCTTCCTTTCCTTAAGATTAGATCCACTAGTGATGGAGCACGCCCTCCGTGATACCATTCTAATATCAAATTCAAATTCGATCTTTTGTGGTTAGGTGTGAGTTCCAATGCTTCCTACCTCCTAAGATCTCGACTTACCAATGGTGGATCTAAGCCCGTTGGACCCTATCCTAGTTAGTCATCCTCTTTTCCTTAAGGATAGGTGTGAGTCCCAGAGCTTCCTTTCCTTAGGATTAGAATCACTAATGGTGGAGCACACCTGTTGTAGCACCATTCTAGTTTTAAATTTAAATCCAATCCTTTAAGAGTAGGTGTGAGTCCTTGTGCTTCATATCTCCTAGGATCTTAACTAACTAGTGGTGAATTTAAGCCTGTTTTCCCCCCCCATAGTTCAGTCACTTTCTTTTTCTTAAAGTTAGGTGTGAGACCCAGAGCTTCCTTTCCTTAGGATTAGAATCACTAGTGGTGCAGCACTCCCATTGTGGCACCATCCTAATTTCAAATTTAAATCCGATCTTTTAGGAGTAGGTGTGAGTCCCCGTGCTTCCTATCTTTTAGGATCTTGACTAACTAGTAGTGGATTTAAGCCTATTGGGCCCTACTATAGTTTACTCACTTTCTTTTCCTTAAGATTAGGTGTGAGTTCCTGTGCTTCCTTTCCTTAGCATTAGACCCACTAGTGATGGAGCACGGCCTCTGTGGCACCATCCTAGTTTCAAATTTCAAATTCGATCTTCTATGGGAAGCAATGCTTCCTTCCCACATTATCATTCTCTTCTCCTTAAGGTTAGGTGTGAGTCCCAGAGCTTCCTCTCCTTAGAATTAGATCCACTAGTGATGGAGCACGCCCTCAATGGCACTATCCTAGTTTCAAAATCTAGATTAGACCTTTTGTGGGAAGCAATGATTCATTCCCACAGGATCCTCCAGCTTTCTTTTCCTTAAGGTTAGGTGTGAGTCCTAGAGCTTCCCTTCCCTTAGGATTAGACCCACTAGTGGTACGGTACGCCCCTCATAGCACTACCCTAGTATCAAACCCAAATTTTGATCCTCTATAGTTAGGAATTCTTCCTTCATATATAACCACTCAATCTTCTTCTCGTTAAGGTTAGGTTTCCTCCTTCCCTTAGGATTAAATCTACTAGTAGTAGAGTACGTCTCTCGTGGCACTACCCTAGTATCAATTCAAATTCAATTCTCTATAGTTAGGAGTTCTTCCTTCCTATATGATCATTCCAACCTTCTCTTCCTTAGGGTTTATATTCTCCCTTCCCTTAGGATTAGACCCACTAGTGGTATAGTATGCCCCTTATGGCACTACCCTAGATCAATTTAAATTCGATCCTCTATAGTTAGGAGTTCTTCCTTCTTATACGATCATTCCAGCCTTCTCTTCCTTGGGTTTAGGTTCTCCCGTTCCTTAGGATTAGACCCACTAGTGGTAGAGTACGCTCCTTGTAGCACCACCTTAGAATCAACTCAAATTTGATATTCTAAAGTTAGGAATTCTTCCTTCTTATATGATCATTCCAGCCTTCTCTTCCTTAGGGTTTAGATACTCCATTTCCTTAGGACCAAATCTGCTAGTTGCATAGTACGCCCTTAGTGGCATTACTCTAGTACCAAATCAAAACTCAATCCTCTAGGGTTAGGTCTTCCCTTCCCTTAGAACCAATTTTAAATTCAATGTTCTAAGGTTAGTCTCCCTTTCCTTTAGAATCAAAACCCATACTTGATCCTCTATAGTTAGGAATTTTTCCTTCCTATATGATCACCCAAGTTTTCTTTTCCTCTAGGGATAGACTTTTCCTTCCCTTAGGATAAAGCCCGCTAGTGGTAAAGCACGCCCCTCATGGCACTACTCTAGTGTTAATTCAAACCTCGATTCCCTAGGATAGATCTTTTCCTTCTCTTAGGATCAAAACTCCAGAATTGACCTTTCAATTCGGTCAACACCAATATGTGCAATAGAACTTCATTCTATTATACATATTGGGGGTCCATTTGTTGACCTCATTTTTGTATGAGGTCACTAGGACCAATCCAAACCTTAGGATCTACCTAGATCTTAGATCAATCCAGACCTTAGGATCTACCAAGATCTTAGATCAATCCAGACTCAAATTCATGTCCAAAGGTCCAATTCCTGAAAACCTTTTTCCATTGAATTTTCAAACACTCTAAAATCTAATCAAATGACTTCTAATTTAGATTTTATCAGTTGTGCAAGTGATGAGACATGTCTCTAGAGGTAACCCTCCAAATTTGAATCCATTCTTAAATCTCTAACCCCGAAAATTGAATTGAAATCCAAAGGCTATAAAACCTTCAAATATTTACAACCTATGCCACTGGACCTACCACCCAGTGGATTTTGACCTTGGAACTTTCTACAAAGCCTCCAATCACTTCCAGATACTTGATTATGACCTATCAAATATTAAACTGCATTTTGGTGGACCCCCAGTTGACCCCCAGTTGACCGGGGGTCAAAACCACCAAAATGCCCCTTAAGGGGAATTTTGAAGTTTTCTCCAGACTTCAATATGTCCTTTTCAAATCAACCCTAGCCTCTTCTCCAATGTATCCTAATCAAAATTAGGAACACATTGGACTCAAGCCCTGACCCTGGTCAAGCCTGGTTGACCAGTTTGACCCATTTGACCCAAATACTCCCTTAATGTTTTAAATGGGTTATTTCAACCCATTTGACATTTCAAACCTCTTTCAAGCCTTTAACCCAATCCTATATCATGGCTTAAGTACATATAAGATCAATATGAGCTAAGTCATGGTTAGTTGGACCAAGTCAACTTACATTGACTTGGTCAAACCTCTCTTCATGCATGTGTATGCATTTAAACCATAAACCTTGAACATTCAACCTTCTTCAAATCTTCTCCATCAGTTCAGACACCCTCCCATGCCATATCATCAGTCAATTTGACTGTTTAACTAGTCAACTCAGTCAACAAATGGCTTATTTGGCTCCAAATGGCCAAATCTCTTGGCTTGAGTTAATCCAACCCATTTAAACCCACTCCAACCTATCATAACAGCATTCAAGACTCGCTTTACTACCACCTCAATAATCAAGAGGGTTAGCTGACTGATCAACATAGTTAACAAACCTCTCTAAAGGGTTTGTAGATGCTTAACCCTATCAAACCTTGATCCTTTGCTTCTTGCATCGAACCCAAAGCATTCTATCAATGCTTGAAGCCACCTTGGATGCCACATCACTCCAGTTTAAGGAGTCTTCAACAAAATTGAGCGTGGACAGTCTACAAATGCAATAACTCTATATGCATATTAATTTGTCCAGTAAATCGAGGTAAAACTTTAAACCTAGCTTAGGACATCTAGGGATAATTAGTATTTTATTAAGCATGTATTTAATATTTAAAATATATCCCCATTAATTCTATTCAATATCTTAATTTAAGTTTAAAATTTCAAGCAAAATGGTGAATCTGATTGAGAGAATGAGCCAAAAAATGCCCTATAGAGTGTTTTCGTAGTTTGGCTCAGAAGTATGATTTTGGACCATTGATCGCTCGATCAACGGTCCAGATCAAGCTATTCTGTGGTCTATTCCGATCGTGCATTTGATTCAGTAGTCAAATTTTTGTTCGGCGGCATCTGGACCCTCGATTGAGAACCGCGGGGTCGAAATCCCACAGTTTGATCTATCCCCAAGAGATCAGACCATGGGATTTTATCTGGACCGTCTGATTCGAAACAACGGAGATCCAACGGCATTTGCGTGTGCTGACTCAGATAAGTAAAACTATGTCCACAGTTTACTTATTCCGCAATGATAGAATTCCGCCACGTGGCATTCCCGCCATGGATTTGAGCCCACCACGTGTCTAGTCTGCCGTCGCAGTTTTCAGCCAACGAATCAGATGCCGCCATGCGGCATTCCCACCGCGAACCTATTTTTAAATTGATTTAAAGTTTTTTTAAAATTATTTAAAATCTAGAAAACTTCTAAAAATTCTTAAAAAATTATTTTAAAACTTTAAAAATATTTATTTTATATAAATATTATTAGAAGATTAAAAATATTAATTTAAAATTAATATTAAGCTAAACTATTAAATATATTTTGCAAATTTTAAATACTAATTATTTTAAGTTAATATTTAAATAAAATAATTGAAAATGTTTAATAAAATTTAAAACATCATTTTAAAATAGGTTTTAATATTTAAAAATTATATATATATATTCATATTCTTAATTTTTTTTTGAATTTAACTTAATTTCAATTTGATTTAAGATATTTTATTTAATTATTTTAAATAATTTTAATGTACTGATATTTAATTAATAATTGATCAATATTGATTTAAATATTTTCAAAAATTAAAAAAGGGACTAATAATAAATCAGAGTGTTATTATTAAATATTTAATTTTTTAAAAAAATTTAATTTAAGATGTGATATATATATATATATATATTTTAAATAGTTTTTGAATAATTAAATATTTAAGTTTTTAATTAATATTTAATTAAACTTAAATTTAAATATTATTTTAAATAATTTTAAATTTCAAAAATATTTAAGACTTATTTTAACTTGATTTAAAATTATTTTAATTATTAATTAACTTTTATATTAATTTAAATACCTTAATAATTTAAAACTTTCAAAATTTAAAATAATTTCAAATTAATTCATAAAAATATAAATAATTTATCAAAATTTTTGAAATTCAAAATACTTTAACTTAACATTAATTTAAAAATTTTAATATTGATTTATTTTGATTAATTTAAGTTATTTGAATATCTATAATATTTAATTAATATTTAATTAAATATTATATTAATTATTATTTTTTAAAAAAATAATTTTCAAATATTTTTGAATAATCAGTGTATCTCTCAACTACCTTAAATATATTTTAATAATACTTTAAATATGTTATTTTAAAGTTTATATCTTTATATATGTAGATATATATATATATATATATATATATATATATATATATATATATATATATATATATATATATATATATATATATATATATACTTTAAAACTATTTTAAAATTATATCTATGTAAATTTTAATGTTGAGAGATCTCTTGAAATTTTAAACATGGATTAAATCTGTTTGAATAGAATTAATGGGGGTGATTAGTGAATAATCATTTTTTTTATTATTCACTAATATTATCTTTAATTATATTTCTTAGGTTTAATCCTTGCATGCTTAGGTTGTGCAGCCACCACTTAGATTTAGGCTCTCCTAGATCTAGGATTTGTTTGGTGTGATTACATGCTGTTTATGTTAAGTTTAAGGGTTTGTTTTGATTTAAACCCATTTAAATTTAAGGACATCATTAAGGACAATCATTAAGGACATATGTCTAGAAAAATTAGATTAATTCTAGACATTAGGATACACATCCTTTTGACTCAAGACTTTGAACATTTGAACATAGTGACATGTACAGCCACTAGGAAAATTTTCTTTGATTTTAGAGATAATTAAAATATTTAATTAATTAATCCATTAAATAAACCTTAAAACCTTCTAAAAATTCTAATAAATAAAATTTAAACCCAAAAAATACACATAATACATTAAACTAGCCAGAATTCAATCCTTAATCAATGAAAAATAAAAGCCCTTTGAGTTGACAGCAAATTTAGACTTAATTTAATTTTAATTAAAATTAAATATTTAATTAATTAAAACTAATTTAAAATTCTAAAAAACTCCCAAATACTTGAGAATCTCTCCTTAGGTCATTCTTGACCTTTGGAGTTAATTTCAAGGAGTTTGGAGTTTATGTGGACTCAAATCATAAAAAGCCCCTTAATTAAATAATTAAAAAAATTCAATAAATACTCAAACTTCCAAAATTCATAACGATTCTAGAAAAATCAAAATTTAACAAACTCAAAGGCATGAAACTTATAATAAAATCTCATATTTATTAAAAATATTAAACTTTTGGAAATCATTCAAATTTTAAAAAGTTAACGTTTGGTCAAACTTAAGTCAAAATTTAAGTTAAAACTTCAAACCTGCATAATTAAATGTAAAAAATCCAAATCCTGCAAACTTAGTGTCTAACAAATCATCTTAAGGTCTAATATTTTAATAAAATACCAACTTTCCATAATTTGAGCTTAATCAAAAAGTTAATTTTGATCCCTTAATTAAATGATTAAAATAATCTAAAAAATCTTAAAACTCAAAAATCACTCTAAAACTCTTGAAATCATTAATTAACCCTAAAGCCAGTAATCAACCAACTTTAATTAAAATTCATTAACTTTTAAACCTTAATCAACTTAAGACACTTAACTATATCGGGTACCACTAGGTAACCCAAGCCTACGAGGTTATTAAATTTGCCCCAAGAAAGGTGAAATAAATTTTACGGCCTCGGGCAGAAATAAAGGTGGTATCCAATAAATAATTAAAATCAATCTTAAAATTAATCTCAAATCATTAAGACTTAAACTTTAACCAATATCCTCCATTAAGCATTTCAACCAATCAAATCCTTAAACAATGTTAACTAATTATCCTACATTGGACATATCCAACCACACAACCTTTTACACACACTTTAGATGGTTTGCTAGGACAACCAATTCTAGTTTTAGGCTAGGCTGGTGTTTTCTTTTCTACAGTTGTGTGCCGTATTTTTCGTGGTTTTCACTACATGTTAGTTGCTAGCTTAGAATTGATTGATTATCTATTTATTTCATGTACTCTGTGTTATGAGTAATTAAGCATTTTAAATTTCAAATATTAACTACTTAAGATTGATTATAACTGCTTTAGATTGATTATAACTATTTGGGATATTAATTAACTGCTAATTATTAGGATAATCCTATAGGATCAAGTCTAGATTTTTCAAATTTGATTAATATAAATTTGATTTGATTTGAGTTGTAATGTTAAGTGCTTTGAGAACTAGGATTATAAGCATCCAATTTGGGATCCAAAGAGGAAGGAACATCCCTTAGGGGAGAGTCCCTCTCCATTTGGAGATCCAAATTTAAATGAGCTTAAAATATTCAAAGAGGAAAGATAACACCCCATTCAAGGGGGACTTTCTTTTCATTTGGATATTCGGACCCAACAATCCAAGAAGCAGTAGAAGGGAAAAGAAGTGGATAATGAGAAGACCCATTCTCAAAGTCACTTGAGTCTTAGGATTAGAAATCCGGGTTGTTGTCAGTGGTGCCCGACCACTTTACTTTTCTACAATTATGGGATGTAATATTAAGTGGCACTTGCCACATGGACATTCAATTTGAGCATTTAATTTAATTGATTTATTTAATAGATTGTGTAGTAGAACTACTACTTTTTTAGTCTTTTTGTTTGCATTTCGTATTTGTTTTCACCTGGAATATGATCGTATGCTCATAAGGACTGGTTAAAAAAAAATCTTCTACTTTAACCAAAATTAAAACATTTAAGCTCATCTAGAAACTTTAACAAATTTAAGAAGTAAGACCGAGATCGCCAGGAGTTCGCATACATATTTGTTGCAATTCTCTTTCCTTTGTTATGCACCTCCCCGCCTGCGGATTTTGGCAGACCACCTTGCCTATGAGGATGCAGATCTGTCCAAGGGGAACCTGTGCATCTTCTAGGATAAAACCTATTTTTTAAGCCTAATTTTAAAATTTCTTCATTTTAAATTAAAGCATTCAATCGAGTCAATTAGCATGCATCGCATTAGATAGAAATTAAATCGAGTTTAAATCTTTAATTACATTTATTTAGACATTAAACAACCAACATAAGTCAAGGGGTCAATTAAGGATCTACTCTAGATGTCGACCCCATTTCTTTAAACTTATCTTAAATAATGACCTTAACCACTCATTTATAATTTACCAGACTCATGATTTTAAAGCGTCTAGTTTGTTTAGCTGGCTCCCCAATCCAAGCTGGGGTAAGTCCAGATTTGCACTACAATAGCTAGGTTCGGGTCACTAATTTTTTAGTACCCACTTTAGACTTAGAATCTGAGGCAAGCTCGGGCTATAAGACCTCAACCTCCGGGAGTTGAATCTCGGCATTCTAATAAAATTAACCATTTAACTTAAATATCTTTCAATCAAATTCAAGCCCAACACTTAGGATAGGCTGGGGTGTTTCTGAAGTAATTCAGAATCTTAAAATACCTCATATCCTTTCTTCCTTTAACTCTAGAAATAAGTGTTCAAACTTGATCCAATCCCTATTCAAATTCCAAACTTTACCTTCCTTTGATATCGAGCCTTGAAATCTTAAATAGAATTTTTACCGCTATTTTAATCGAGAGTATTCATAGGAGACTCCGGTTTCCTACGATGTAATTAACTACAAGGGCTTGCACTCGTAGGAGATTTAGTAACCCAAACTAGATCTAAACTTTTTAAAAATTAAAATTTTCAAACCTCAATTAATTCTCTTTGGGTACAAAAAAATGGCGATCATTATTGTCATATTTAAGTAATCGATAATAGGTAATATCATCTTTCCTCGGGAAGATAAATTGCGTTATTATCATTATTCAGATAAATTGCGTTATTATCATTATTTTGATTATAAAATTAATGATCTCCTATCCAGATCATTATAGTTAAACACTCGATCGAATTTAATGTTGACCCTCCGGGGTCATATATGATTCTTTCCTGAGTTTGACTATAACAATCTGGATAAATTTAAAGTTATGAAATTTGAACTCATTAGAGAACAATATATTCTCCTCCCGAGGTGATATACTATTCATAATGACGTGTTTTATTTTAAAACTAAAATTTTAGAAATTAATCTTTCCCAAAAAAAATTAATCTTTTTCAAAACATATTTTTAAATCAAACATTTTTCTTAGAATCCTCTACCTCTTCATCAACTACATATATCTGACATGATAAATTGAGTTTTCATCAAATATTACATGTACGAATTCTTCTACAACCATTTTTTTTTAATTAAACTTTCTAACTGATCTCTTATTAGAAAATAAATCCAAGAAATATACCATCATCAGACTTGCTATCAAATTTTCCTAAAGGTCCTTTTTAATTATTTAAGATAAAACTCTTACATCCAAACAAATGAAAATAATCAATATTAGGTTTCTTACCAAACAATAATTCATAAGGGGTTTTATTTAAAATTATTCTTAAGTCAATTCTATTCAATACATAATATGAAGTATTAACAGATTCTTCCCAAAAATATTTAGGTGTGTTAAAGTCTTCCAACATTGCTCTACTAACCTCAATTAAAGTTTTATTCTTTCTTTCTACAACTCGATTATATTAGGGAGTTCTAAGAGCTAAAAAAATATATTTTTTTCCAAATTCATCACAATAATCCCCAAATTTTTTGTTTTCATGTTCACCTCCATGATTAAATTGAATTTATTAATTAGGTGTCCTCAATCTTTTTCAAAATATTTAGCAAATTTTCTAAAGATTTCAAAAGCATCATTTTTATTAGTTTGAAACATAACTCAAGTGAACCTAAATAAATCATCAACAATTATAAATCCAAAGTGATTACCTCCTAAGCTAGCAGTGCTAACTTGTCTGAATAAATCCTTATGCAAAAGTTCTAATGGTTGGAAGTAAAAATAATGTTTTTATTTTTAAATGAATGTTTAGAATGTCTACCATGGATACATGCATCACAAATATAATTAAAAAAAAAATTCTATATTAGGTAAACTTTCTACTAAATCATGTTTTGTAATTATATTTAAAGTATGCATGTTTATGTGACATACTCTCTTATGCCATAACCAAATATCATCATGAGTGCTCTTAAAACAAATCAAGTTCAAACATTGTAAGAATTTTCAAAATATATCAAATAGATATTTTTATTTCTATGTCCTTTAACCATAAGATTTTTGTTATCCCTAATAACACAAAATGATGCATAAAATTCTGCATTAAGACCTTTATCGCATAACATACTAATTGAAATTAAAATATCTTTCAAGCCATCAACAAGAAATACTTTATCTAAAGTAATTGAATTTTTAGTAATTGAACCAATTCCAACAATTTTTCAATTACCATTATAAACATACACTACATATCATAAATCATGTGATTCTAATAAAGAAATTTAGATATTTCACATGTCATATGTCTTGAACATCCAATGTCCAAGTGCAACATGCCTTCTCTGATTTTCCTTTGAAGGCATAATTAAAAAAAGAATGCCAATGGTTAACATTTGAACACAATGATATTTGGGTCCATATTCTAAATAAAAAACATGCAATGAAGGGTGTGTATTATGTTTTATTTTTGCATTTCTATTTTTAGGTACCCAAATAAAAATGGATTGAATGTTTTAGCTCTACGGGCATGGCAATCAAAAGATACATGACCTCTTATATTACAACATACATTTGTATTTGCGTAAGTTCTACTCTTAGATTGTTAATATGCCATGATTGATTTTACACTAGATGAAGTGTGGCTATGTGAACATGAGTGATAGCTTAGTTTTTGTTTTAATATGGATATTTCTTTTTCTAATTTATCAACAAGAAATGATATTTTAACTAAACTTCCCATTCTTATCTTTAATTCACAATTTTCATCTTTCATGGAAATCATTTGTAACTCTAAGCATTTATTCTCTTTAATTAAGCAAGTATACTTTTTCTAAAGTTTTCTATATTCATTAGAAAATTCATGAAATGCTTCATCAAGTTCTTCATAAGTAAATAAATCACATACCTCAAGTAATAGCAGTATTTTAACTCTACCAAATATTTTTTCTAGAGTCAATATAAGTCCAAATCACAATTACTCTACCCAATAGAATTGATATTATAGTATTTTAATTACACGATTTTTTTCAAAATTTTTCAGCACTCTCAAAATCCTTAAAAAAATGACACATATCAGTACAAGTGGAGATTTCAGGACTATTAGGTGTTTACTTTGCAAAACAATTTCACTAGTAATTTTTAAAATAAATTATGATGTTCTATAAATACTTTTCTATAATTTTTGAAGTTAAAAAATGATTTATTTAAATTTTATACTAAAGAATTGATTAAATTAAATATTATATTTTTATTATTTTATTTAAAATATCCTAAAGAACTTAATATTTGATTTTTAAAACCCTCTTTCCTACTTCATTTTAGCAATAGAGAAATGAATTAGAAAATGAGAGGAGAGAGAAAAAAGTTTGGATTTGCAGGCCATTGAGCGATTTTAGTCCGACAAACCAGTTAGAAAATTTACTCATTTCACTGTAAGAAACTTTTACCCTATTTCTCATTTCAAGGATTTTGAGTTTTTGATATTTTTTTGATCAAATTTGTATTTTCATTACAAAAATTAGAATAATTCTATATTGGTAAAACTTTCAACGCGTAACTTTTTATATGTTATATAGAATAAGATTATAAACATTTTAAAAAATTTTCACCAAATAATTTTGGAAATACATTGATTTTTGCTTACTCAAAAATTTATTTTGACATCTAAACATATTGATTTAGTTCAACTAAAGCTTTACAATGATATTTTATTCAATATTTAGTAATTTAGTTAAATTTTGAAAATGTGAATTTTTACTCAGTAGATTTTTTTTTAATCTATCATTAGGACACTTTGGTACTTTTTGAATGAAGCTTAATTATGCTTTAATTACTACAATGCATTGAAAATGAATATTAATATGTGATTGAGTAATAACTAATTGTTATTACTGTTATAGTACTATATAATAATGTGTGTAAAAGACAAGTAAAGACTTATTGACTCGGTTGTTGGAGACTAATTAAAATGTACATGATGGTGGGCTGGTGAGCTTTCCTTTAAATGTTTTTTGGTTTGGTGTTATCCTCTACTAATTCATATGATACTGGTTGGGAGTTATAATGACATGATTACTATGCTGATGGGTTAAGAGTGATGACTTTATTTAGTGAGCAAATAATTTACTGATATTAACACTGATGTTGAAAACACCGTGATAGCCAGAATTCTTACTTATTTAGTGTAACTAAAAAAATGATAGTTATTGAGGCATTATTCATATTACTGTATGGATTTATTATTAACAAAGATACTGATTTATTGATACAAAAGGTATGATATATTCATTGAGCAAGTGATATACAGTATATATTGAGCTTGTAATTAAGATGATGATTTAATACTAATATAGAATAACTTGATAGCATATGTACATTCCTATGTGATTTTGCAACATTAATTTGATTTCAACGGCTATTACAAATTTTTTTGATTCAATGTTTTATCCAATTTTTATATTGATTGATACTACATATAAGATGATTTCTTTATAGATTTGACACTCGTATTATTTTATTATTTTACTGGCTTCCGTACTATAATGTTTACCTTTTTTTTTTTTTTTTGAAGACATGCAAATTGCATTATATAAAGAAAAAAACTATTATAAGCTAGAAAGAAAATAAAACTAATAGGCTTCCCTTTCCTAACATTAGGAAAGGAAGCAATATTGAAAAACAAACAAAACAAAATAAAAGTATATTTATAATAATGATATTATCATAATGGAAATAAGATCCACTACTCCTCACTTTGAGCCAATTGGTGTGTTGGGGAAACAAAATTTAAAACAACCAAATAAGTTTGCTAGTATCGCAGAGTTCCCAATAAGGTAAAAAATGAAAACTAGGAAGAGTCTTGAATTCCATTATTCTAATTTCATAAAGCATATAATAAACAATGTTGATAACCTCAATACCAAGCAGCCATATTGCCACCTCTTCCCAACTAGGACCAGACCTTTTGAAACTCATCATCAAAGTCAAAAATTTGTCTTAAAGGAAATTTTCCCATGTCGCCAATTTACGACTTATCTAAGATAAGTCTTCAATAGCCATTATGAGCTTGAGCTCCATGCTTGGTAAATAAGACTTAAACTTATTTAATAAAACCATGCTCAAAGAAAAATAACAACTCTCCATAATGAGTAATATGACCTCAAACTCTAATTCTAAATCCATATGAAAACTCAGGCTCTTCTTAGCTTTATTAGCTCATATACTTGAAATCTCCGCTCCCTTCAAGCCTACTATACACAAGCCTTGAACTTCAAAGAACAAAAAAAAAAAAATTCCATTATCTTTGATGGGATTGGATCCCACTTCAAGTCATCAATAGAACATATATGAAGTCCCAAAATATCTTCCTTAGATGATACAATCAACGATATCAAAAAAATTGCAATAACACAAACATTCAAAATTGAATCCACTTGAAACATAAATTTTACTTCCTTAAAACTAGATGAAGGTTTGATTCCACAATCTATAAATAAAATCTCCCTTATCTTCATAAAGGAGACATCACTCCAAGCCAAGAAAACTTACTCATCATACCACCACCTCCAACAGTTCTCCAACAACACATAGATCCTTCTTCCCCATAACATAGCTACCAATTCTCATTACATCAAAAGCAATACAAAAATCATCAGCAAAAGTGACATCCAACTCCTCCACCTAACTTTAGAAGGGTTGACAGATGTTTATTAAACTCTAAGGCCTTGGAGGAGGTTCATCATGCTTCTATTAGGCACCTGGCTATGATAGCATCTGACCATTGTCCCATTCTTTTGAGAATTTTCTAGGATAGTTTTTGTCAAAGCAGATTTTTAAGGTTTGAAGACGTTTTGGATTCATATCCTGCTTCCGCAGCTATTATCCTTAAGTCGTGGAGCAAGTCTGCTCGAGGTTATGCGATGAATGCTCTCAACAACAAATTTCATAGAGTTTTTAGATCCTTACACTTTTTGGAGCAAAGACAAACTCAAAAGCTTATTGGAGTTGAAGGGAACACTGAAAAATGAAATATAAAATCTTCAGATGGAAGAGGCAATTGGTGATAGATTATCCAGTGATAAGCTTCTGTTACTAAGATCCAAGACTTATGATTTAAATGTTACACATGCTCGCTTGAACACGCGGTGGAGGCAAAGAGCTAAGGTGAAGTGGATGCTAGAAAATTACATGAACTATAAGTTCTTTCACTCATTTGTAAATGGGAGAAGGAATGGTAATTTTATCTACCAATTGAAGAATGATGAAGGTGCTCTGGTGGAGGAACAGATAGAAATAGAAGAACTTTTGTTTGAATTCTTTAGCAAAAAATGGAGGTATAGGGATCATTGTTTGAAGAGGTGGCCTCCAACTATGAAAACTTTAAGTCAGTATGATTTTAATCAATTAGAGGCTGACTTTTCTTTTGAAGAAGTGGAATTTGTGGTTAAAACTCTTAGCAACAATATCTCTCCGGGATCAAATGGCATCACTTATTCTTTTATAAAATCTTATTGGAATGTAATTGGCAAAGATGTTTGGCTAGCTATCCTTCAACTCTATCTACGGGTAAGATGTGTCCTAAGTGGAAGGAATCTTTGGTGGTACTCATTCCTAAAGTAATAATCCTCTTTTTCCTTCAATTTTTCATCATATCAGTCTGTGTTTATCAATTTACAAAATAGTTGACAAGATGTTGCTCAACATACTTTTGATGGTTTTTCATGGAATAATATCTGGTGTTCAAGTGGCTTTTATCAAATGTAGGTCTTTATCTAACCATGTCCTTCTGGCTCAAGAACTTTTTAATAAATTTAGATTCTCCAAATCTAAAAAAGGCTTGGTGGTGATTAAAATTGATATGGAGCAAGCTTATGAAATTATGGCTTGGTATACTCTAAGGAAGGTTTTGGAGTATTTTAGATTTCCATCAAATTCTCTAACCTTTTGATGGAGTGTGTAGAGGATCCTAAATTTTCAATTATGGTTAATGTGAATACCTCTAAGGGGATCAAAGCTAAAAGCAAATTTAGACAAGGATGTTCGTTATCTCCTTGCTTATTTATCTTATGCTCTCAACTATTGTATAATGCTTTGATTCATAAACAAAGGAACTTGGGTATCAAAAAATGCTTCTGCTAGTCCTAGGATCTCCCATCTTTTTTATGTTGATGATATTCTTTTGTTTTTGAAAGCCAGGATAAAATTTTTGAAGAAGTTTAAAAGCATTATTCTTGATTATTGAAATTGGATAGGGCAAAAGGTTAATATAAAGAAATCTTCCATTTTATTTGGGAAATCTATTAATCGAAAGAAGAGACGAGCTATCTCAAACTTATGAGGATGTAAAAAAGTTAAGGAGCGGAACTAATTAGATATCAAAATGGCTTTGAGGGGGTTGCTATTGTTGAATTTTAATAGCTTGCTGGAGAAAGCTGCTTGCAAAAATAACATGTGGGGAAACCGATTCATTTCTCTAGCCTGTAGACTGGTGTTGGTAAAATCTATCATGCTTTCTTTATCGATGTTCTTCTCTGCTCTTTCTTTAGTTCCTTTGAGCATCTTAAAGAATTTGATAAGGCTTGTAGGAACTTTCTTTGGAATAAACAAGGTGGAAATCATGGCATGCACTATATAGCTTGGGAGGATCTATGCAAACCTTGGAATTCTGGAGGTCAGGGAATTCATTCGGCTGCCTCTACTGTTGGACTTTTGAGAGAAAAAATTTCTTGTAGTTTCTTAAATAAACAAGAGTATCTTCTTAATAAGTCATTGATTGCTAAATACATATCTGATTTTTGGGATGCTCATTACAAAAGAAGTAGCTCTTCCACTTGGAAAATCTTTACTTGTGGAGCAAAATCTCTTCAACCAATTGCTAGATGGAAGGTAGCTTCAGGTATATCTATTAATATCGTGAAAGATGTATAGATTTTAGATAAAAGTCTTGATAGATAGCCAACTTTTATTGTTGTCTTGGATATTTATTTTCCTGCTCTTGACTATTTCATTGTTTATGGAAATTGGAATAACGAGGATCTTCTTAAAGTTTTTTGGGGAATCCTTAGTTGATATCATTTTGAAAATTCAAAATTTATCAATTTGAATGATTGTTTGGAGATTTTGAATAAGTTTTTTGGTAAAACTATTGCGGCTTTGGCATTAAGTGTTCATAAGGTTGATCTTCCTGACGTTGATTACGGGAAATGGTTGAAAAAAATGCATCTTTCTCCTCAGGTGGAATTCTTTTGGTGGCATCTTTTCAATAATGCAATTCCAACTCATGACTTCTTAATGTACTGAAGACTATTGGGTTATAACTTATGTCCTAGAAGGTGTAATGAAGCAAAAAACATAGAGCATATGGCAGTGAACTATTCCAAACTTACTCAAGTCATTGAATTGCTTAATACATGGGGATTTCCTATACCTGATTTCTTCTATCAGGGAATGCAAATCTAAATTGGAAATGTTTTCTACTACTAATCCTTTTATTGCAAATATTTACTGTTACATGGCTTATTTCTCTTGGAAGAGTAGGAATAAGGTCAATCATGGTGATCATGGCCTCGGTTCAAGTTTTCTAGCATCTAATGCTATCAGTTTTGCATTAATTTTAAATTACAATATGTTTTTGGACCACTGGGGTGTTAACCAGCTTCATCAGCTGATTTCTTCTTGGCACCCTCCTCCCCCCGGATGGATTAAAGTCAACATTGATGCTTCTTTATTAAGATCAAATGAAGGTGGAATCAGAGGTGTTTTTAGAGACTCAAAAGGAAGATTCTTGCTTGCTTTTGGATTCAAATGTATACATTGGGATAGTGCATAGACTATTGGAATTGTTGGCATTTTGGTCTTTGAAAAAGATAATCCTTGGATGGATCATGGATGCTAAAGGTATCATAATTGAAGGTAATAATTACAATATCATAAAAAATTTGCAAGGGTCGATGGGTAATGCAATTCGAAGAGTACATAATGATGAAGTGGAGGAATTCTCCTTCTTGGAAGGCTTTGATAAATTTTTATTTCATTTTGCTAATAGAAATTGTAATAAGTTAGTCGATTTTTGTGCTAACTTTGCTTTATTGGGTGATTTTTTTGGGATGATTTGAGCTGTAATAAGATTCCTCCTTCCTTTCTTTCTTTGTTGAAGGAGGATCGTGATGGAATTTATATCACTTAGTAGTTTGTAACTTTGTTCTTTTTCTTAATGCAATTTGCATTTTCTCAAAAAAAAAAAAAAAACTCGTCAACCTCACTTATTATCCAAACTCAACAACTGAGTAAATCTTATTAAACCCAACTCCATTAAGTCATTTAATAAAATTCCATGAGAATGAATTATCAAGATACAACAACCAGGTCCCATATAAAAAGAAAATGCATTTCATTGCCCAGCTAAATTCTTACCTATTAAATATTCCAATACAATAAAAAGAGAATAATCCTAAAAAATAATTTTAGGAAAATGATCTGTACAAATGGCTTTTATTTCATCTCTTCCAACACATCTAAATGCTAAAGAATTAACAAACCAAATTAGCCAAGAAGTTACTACAAAGACTGGGACCGCATCAGAAGTTTCCCCAAGATTCTTTAAGAAACCAAGCATAGAAAAAGAAAAAATATTTTATCCAATAATTCTCATGGTAGCCTCTCAAATTATCCCTTCTTTAAAAACAATAAGGTGAGGAAGGATAACCACTACAATGCGCAAAATAAAAATTCATATGCATGCATTTCTTTTCATATATGCTGCCATCAAAACTGCTCAAAATCCCAAAGAAAACATCCATGAATAAGACAACCTAATTTTGAGAAGACTTCTAGTAAGACATTTCTTGAATTAAATTTATTTAGTCCTCAATTGAAGGCAGAGGGAAACCACAACCTTCAGAAAAAAATTATTTTGACCAGAACAATCCGCATTTATAAGTCAAAATACTAAACAACCATTTCTTGAACAATAAGAGATCATTCACCAAGAAAATCATTAATCCAAACACCAGTTCAAGAAAAACATCAAACTAGAACCAATCCAAGCAACCCTTATCAAACATAATAAAAAATCTAAATCCATGAATATACGTTAGCCACACAAGGCCATACTTGAAAAACTAGCAGAACATCTACAAAATGAACATCTATCAGCCTCACCGGGCTGACGACAAACTTTCACAAAAACTGCCTTGACTGATAAACATGCAAGAAAGAAATTCAAAAGTACCACCATAAAAAAAAGTAATAACCTGAGGTCCTTAACCAGTTTTGTTTCCTTGGTGATATTTATTTTATTTATTATTTTGTACTTAGGATAAGATAGACATGTTATGATTATATAAGTCATAAGTAGTTTGTATGATTTTTGGGAATTAAATATATATATATATATATATATATATATATATATATATATATATATATATATATATATATATATATATATATATATATTGATCGATAGTTTTATTTATAATACTATTAATATTGATAAAAGAAATAAGGTAGCACTGGTTGTTGTTATTAAAAGATAAAAGAATAATTCTTCCAAATTAGATTCTTGTGCAATCGCCATATCATGAGCTATAATAGTTCCAAACAATAGATCTAAAGGATAAGAAGTTAAATCCTTTGCTTCACTAATAAATATTACATTAGCCTCGCATTCTTTTGGATAACATCTTAATATTTTATAAATTATGCCTTGGTTTTTATATTTTTTACTTAATAGTTTCAGTAAGTTTTATCAGCCGTTTGTACTGTACGAAGCGATTCGTACTATATGATTTATTTTGAACACTTACATAAATTAACCCGTGATTAGTGGAATAAATTAAGGATTAATCTCTGATTTGTAATCGTACTGTATGAAACTGTTCGTACTATACAATAAATCGATACTATATTTTATCGTCCTAGAGTTCGTCCTGGACTATCCCTTGATTTTGCCTAATTGTACTGTACGAATCATATCATACCCTACGATGTACAGGGATGAGTTTTGATCATCCCAGACTGGATGATACCTTGAATTTGACTATTCGTAATGTATAAAGTAGGTCGTACCCTACGATGTACAGAGATGAGTTTTGATCGTCCCGGCTATCATCCTGTACGAATAGAAGAGTTGAGGATCGTATGGTATGAGTTTATATCGTACTATATAATTTTATTTAGAAGTTTTTGAATTGTTCATAAACCTTCATACCAGGACGAAGCTCATTTATACGAATCGTACTGTATGATGTGCAATTTGAAAATTTTTAGGGTTTTTAGAGTCCATTTTAAGTATCAAAAAGTAATGTTTTTAATGTGTGACTAAGAGAGAGGAACGTGAGTAAAGAGGGAATCCTTGGGAGAGAGCTCTTGAGAAGATTTATAGTTTGAGAGAGGAAGAAGAGGGTGAGCTTGGTGAGGGAGAAGTAGTGTGAGAGAGATCACACAATTTCTTCGTTCTTGCTGCATTATATTCTTCCTATGGCCCGTGAAGATCTTGTGGGAGGCTCTCTAAGGGGGAGACTCTTCTACGTTCGTGTTCTCTAAGGTTCTCTGCCTTCTCCAGGAGGGAGAAAAATGATAAGGTACGCTGTCGTTTCCAGGAGGGTGAGAAAAGCATTTGGCACTCTGCCACACTAGGTTGGTGAAAGTGAGTCGTGTGAGGGCTTCTCTGCCTTGTCGAGGGGGAAAAAGGAGAACTATAGTTTTGTAGTGAAATTCTCAGAGTGGAGGACTCTAGGGAGTGGATGTAGGTCAAGTGACTAAATCGTTATAAATCTCTGGTGTGATCTTTCCCTTACCTCTTTTCACCTCTGCTTGTATTTGATTTTCATTATAACTGCTTGGTGAAATTCTCTATAGAATAAAAAGTTGCTATTTTTGTTCAAGTATTTGTATCCGCATTAGTTAAATTTTTATCAAAAAATTTAAAAACATAAAAAACTTTTAGAACTCCTGTTTAGAATTTTTTATTGCAATAAGATTTTTGCAATTCACCTCCCTCTTGGCGCATCTAGTAATTTCAATAATAAGTATATAAACCAGGAGATACATAATATTTTTTTTTTCCATTAACATCTGTTTTGCAAGATTAACAATACTAGACAATGATGTGAACTCATCGCTCGTGCACATAACAATATTATAAGTAAATAGCTTATGTTCAAGAGACATAATATCAACCATAAAGAAATCTGTTGGATATAACTCTGTAAGATAAATTAACTTTCACTTATCATAAGAAGAGAACCTATTACTCAGATTTAGACATGTCACACAAAGAAGTAACCCGATACTAGTTTCAAAGAATTGATTAATCAATTCCTGTAGTTGCATATCAATAATAGCATAGCATAAATCAACTCAATAATAATAAAAAATTTATTATTTCTTCACTTTTTTTGTACTAACCGTCCACGAGACTTGAATTTAGAATCCATATTGGGAACTTCAATTTCAAAATCATTACAAAATTATGACACTTCTTCAAGTAAAGGCACCCATCTATTTTCCCTTATCATCTGTAATTGTTGCTTTGACACTTGTACCAATTTCATTACATTTATAATATTTTGGTCCATTCTTTGTAAGGCTTATGATTATTCATTTGTAATTCCTGAAATATCAATCATTAAATGTAATGCCAAGGCAAAGTCAAATGATTCCATGGCATGTATTAAAATACTAGCTTCCTCTGATTGTTGATCATATATCTCCTCTTCCTTGATAATTTTAAGCGCTTCAAGTATAGAAGCATACATTTTGGTTGGCCTGATTAATATTTGAAAATATGAACTCCAACGGGTGTCACCAGCATGATATAAATTTATTTATTGGTTCAAACCATGACATTATTTAAATCTCTATAAGTTAAATGAAAAACTATCTTATCACGCTGAATAGATTTTAGGTTATCATTTCTTTTACATGAAGCCCCAACAGTATTGATAATTCTTGAAGTGATCTTATATAAATGCTTTACTTGCCAATGATTTTTTGTAACAGACACCAAGCATAATTATAGTTGATGAGCTAAACAATGAATGTAGAAAGCTTGTGGATTATGTTTCAGAAAAGACTCACATTTCTGTCTTACCTTGTTGTGTGCATTGTTATGTTCTCCTACATGACCCAATAGCTTCTTTTTATTCTTCCAATTCTTAAATCCCTCACCAACAAATGTGTATCCACCGCCTTTGCTAGTATTAACTTGCTTTTGAGGCTTAAATAAGTAGCAATAAAGACAAAATACTACATCTTTATGTATACTATATTCCATCTATTCAGGTAATTCTTTAAACCATTTTGAGTTAAATATATGTGCAATGTTTCCTTTCATTGTTTGAGGGAATTAATGATTTTTTGGTTGATGTGATCCCTTCAATAATTAAGCTCTTTGAACTCTATCATGATCATTTACATCATAACTCCAGATGGATGGTCGAAGACCAAGATCAGTAGGTAGATTGTCAATATCAATCTCGACAAGTTCTTTTCGCTTCAAGAATCATTCCATTTCTCAAAAGGGTAATAATGATCAATCCAAATTAGCTAACATTATTATTCTACTAAAAAAAGACAAAATAAAGTGATTGTAGAAATGCTAATTAAAAAAGTAATAATAGTAATTTAACATATTTATTTAAAGTTTAAATATTAATTTTCCAATAAAAACATTAAACTATAAATATATTAATATAAATTCCTGATAGAGTAAAAAAGTTAATGCTAAATGGTGACGATAGGTCCTCCAATTCCTAAAGCAAATACCATCATCACAAACATATTTATTAACTATGGATCTTATATTCAAAGAAGTGCAGGTCAACATAAAGAAAAATCACTTCCCTCTTTCCTATATTTGGCTATATCCCTTGGTTGTTCTTCTTGTTTACGTGATAAAGAAGATAAGAGATGTGTTGTATATTTGGTGATGTGTAAGTAACATAACCCACATCAACTGCATCACTGCTCTCTCTCTCTCTCTCTCTCTCTCTCTCTCTCTCTCTCTCTCTCTCTCTCTCTCTGGTGCTTTTATAATTCTTAACAGTCACCATTAGGTTCATTACCCTACTATTTTTTTCCCATGTAATAAATATTTCTCAATGTATTTATTATTTTCCTAATGCTTAGTTTGGTTATCTCTTTTCTGTCTGTAGGAGGAGAAGTGCAAAAATGGGAATTTCAATACTGATTCGCCTATTCTTTGAGTTCCATATCAAATAATTACAACGCAATTACCTAATTCAAGCAACCAACACAACAGATTTTGATAAAACAAAATACTATATTATACCAAATATTTTCAAGAAAAAACTAATGTAAACACCAAGTGTAGATAAGGAAAAATGGAATATAAAGAAAAACTTATTGTATATAAATATTTTGAAGATGCGGATAAGGAAAAATGGAAGCAAGAAATAGAATAAGTGGAGTAGTAAGGAGTCACCAAATAAATAAAACTTACCTTCAAAATGATGAAGGTGGCTGCAAAATGGGAAGACAGGGCTGCGTGGAGGCGGTGACCTCTTCACGAAGAAGCTTAGATGCAAATATGAAGGCTGCTGTGACTGTGAACAAGAGTGCTATGTCAATGGCCCGTCTGGGGATCTCTTCATAAAGGTGGCTACAAACTTGGAAGTTTTGAACAGGTATGTGACGCAAAGAAAATGAGAAAGAAGATGGGGCAACCTGGATGCGATGTCAAAAGTTAGGGCAAATAACTTTTTTAAAGGGAGAATATTTCGGAAACTGCCCCTCTGCTTCAATTTTTTTATTTTTTTAGGGTGGGTGGGCATTAGCCCACCCTCAACTATGCGTGGATCCACCCGTGGTCCTCATGTAGTTGTGATAATGACATAATGAAGTGAGAGAATATAAATATTAAATTATAAAATTAATAAATTAGTAGCCAATAAACTATATTAATTAATAAAAAACCTATCAATAATAAAACACTTATATATTACATCTTTTATACCCTTAAGATTCACTCCTTATAGGAGGGCATAGGTGTATTGGAATTGAAAGCTTTTAAGGATAAAAATATTTGATTAAAATGAAGTACTCTATTCAACCTATCTACCCAAGTTTTGGAGGATTGGTAGCATTATAAATATGAGTCTTAGACTTGTTAATCAATGACTTCTAGCACTTAGAATTTATTGAGCACTATGTTCTTTAAAACCTAAAGTTAAACCATTTTAACAATTAAACACCCCTTAAAAAAATATTCGAAACTTCTAGAATATTAAAACATAAATTCAAACCACCCTTTAATATCCCTAAAAAAATAAATTAATTTATAGATGGCTTTCAACTAATAAAACCTAAGACTTATCCAAGCCACACACCTTTATACACACGCTTAGATTGTTTGCTAGGAACACCAAGTCTAGCCTAGACTAGGTTGGTTATTTAGTTTGGTTTGCTTGGAGTGCCTTGCCTAGAGGGTACTAATGTGTGATTGCTTAATTTCTATAATCTGGATGTCATATTTGTATTTCTATTAGTGTACATTTTAAGTAGGCTCTTAGTTCGCTTTACTTTCCTATATACCTTCACACTCAACATCATACTTATATATATTTCTTTTCTATATCAACTGCTTTTTTATATTCATACAGAGTAAAATTTATTTATACAATGAAGAAAAAGTAAATGTAAAGGAAAATGTAAATGTAAATGTAAATATATTAGATACTTGTACAACTATATTGAGTTGTATAGTGTCAAGAGTTGAAAAAGATTGAAAATAATTATTTATATACACTTGTAGGTTCCAAAAGGAAATTATTCTTCTTCTTTTAAAAATCAATATCTTTTGGAATTCTTTAGAATATCTAAAAGCTAGGAGATTGAATTCTAAAATAAATAATTATATTTAAATCTATATTTATATAGGAATAAAAATCTAGGCTTATGGTTGATGGAGTCTGGCCACTTTTACTTTATAGATGACCCTAGGTTGTACGATAAAATTATCAATGAATAACTTTTTTATATATTTTTTTCTTTCATGCATAATTTCATTATGCAATCAAATAGATTTTTTAGAGTCTTGATTCTAAAGTTTTATAAATTATAGTTCCTTGATTCCTAGGATAGAGTATATAATCTTGCATTCATATGATAATTTATTGTACTTAGAATTATTAGTTTGCAACTCACTCAAAGCAAGTATAAGTCTAAACTGTATACACCCCTTAGCCTCTATATACCCTTTGTATTATGTTCAAAATCTAATATATAAATTTAAAATCCAAATAAAACTCCATAATTTAGAATCTAAAGTGTGTGTATTAAAAGCTTAATAACCCAAACTTTTCTTTAAATCTATGGCAATTTGAAAGCTTAGTCTTTACTTTAATAAAGAGTATTCTCTTATGAGATATAATTAACTATAGGGGCTTACCCTTACAAGAATTTTAGAAATAAGAATTATAATAAACTCTACCTTAATTTCTTTATAAAAGGTAGGGGAAAAATCTGAAGACACATACCTAAGCTTTAAACATTGGCTTAGTTTCATAATCAAAAGATAAGTGAATATTCTTTTTATCCTTAGGGGTGAATTGATTATTCTACCACATAACCCAACTTGTACCTAAGTCACAATCTTCTAGGATTAATTCTTGCTAAGGAAAAATAGCCACATAAGATTAAACAACTAGTGGCACAAAGTGCCATTGACCAATGCATTGAAAAGTTGGTTTTGAGAGAGATAAGCTCTGTGATTTCTAGAGAGAGAATTTCCCTTATTTTTCAAATTTTCGTTCTCGCGGTAATTCCATCTTATTTTGCAGAAGTGGCGCAAACATGGCGGCAAAAGGCCGCCGGACACCTTTGACATCGTCAGAATCTTCCGAACTCCGACATCTTCAACCAGTAGTGGAACGTCAAGACAAAATCGACCGTCTTCGTCGAGCAAGAGGAGAGCTGGTCATTTCAGAAAGGTTTGCTGAGAAATAAGATAAGATTGCTCTGGTGGAAGGTAAAGGTAAAAAGGTGGACTCGAATGTTCAAAAATTCTCTCCAGATCCGGGGGCTTCCTCGTCGGGAATGAAAATTTTTGTGAATCGGTTTGGGAATTCAAGTGCAATCTCTATCCCTGGCAGCAAGATAAAAGCGATTTCCTTAAAATCGGTGAATAGAGAAATTCATTTTCCTATCAAGTCACCTGGAGCTTCAGAGAGAATTATTGCTACGCATCTCTGCAGAGAAGATCCTATTAAAAGAAATCATCAGAGGAATTCAAGTTGGATTTACTGGAAGTCAGGAAATGTGATTCAGCTGATTTAGGAGGCTGTAAGGATAGTCCTCTACAGACTGGTAGAGAAGGGAGTAATCCACAGCAGTTCAAATCAGCTTTGATTGACAAGGAAATTTCATTTGCGGACAAGGTAATTGGTGTATTGCCTAAAAAGACAGCTCTTGAAAAAAAATTTAGTAATGGAATTACTAAACCTTACATCAAGTTAAATTTAAATGAAGAAGATGTAGTCATGTCTGAATATGGTAAGGCAGTGAAGCTCTGTGAAGAATCTGAAAATATTAATGCTAATAGGTTGGCAAAATCATTGGTAATAAAAATATTTGGCAAGGAGATGCCTCCACACTTGGTGGCGTGGGAAGTTAGAAAACAATGGAATAAACTGGGCAAATTCCATTTTACTACAATCGGTGAAGGATGGTTTTTATGCTCTTTCAATGATCATGAATCGATGGAAGCAGTTCTATCAGGGGGACCCTGGTTTGTCAATGATCACATAATCGGCATGGAGAAATGGAATCCAAATTTTTCAACATCATCTTTGAAGGGCTTAACTTCACCAATCTGGATCAGAATGCCACAGCTTCCTCTACAATGCTGGGATGAACAGAATATTGCAATTATTGCATCAAGGATCGGCACTCCGCTTATGTTAGATGGTAACTTATTCCAGTGGCGAAGGAGAGAATTTGCTAGAATATGTGTAAGAGTGAAGATTGACCAAAGGCTTCCAGTTGGTGTTTGGGTTCATAGTATTTTAAGGAGATTTTTTCAAAGAGTGGAATATGAAAAAATTTCATCCTTTTGTTTCCATTGTGGGAGGATTGGTCATGAGGAAGAGGACTGCAATAAGATCATTAAAGTGCATCAGAAGAAGGAGGACAGTAATGAAGGTGGAATGGAAGGTAGTTTTGCTAATGAGGCTGAGATATTGGAAACTTCTTCATACGGACCTTGGGTTATGGTAAATCGAAAGAAAGGCAGAGGATTCAATCAACAGAAAGTTTTTGCCGAAGCTTCTAATAGAAATATTGCAAAGAATAAAATATTTTTCAAAAAGACTTATCAGCCAGTACAGAAGTTGGGTAATCCTGAGAAAGAAAATATGGATACAGGGAAGAAGTATATCCAGATTTTGAATGAAGATATAAGTCAGGAGGTTAGTAACAAGAAGGAAGATGCTTTAATGAGACCTTACAACAAGAATGAGCAGGAGTTGAGTAACAAATCAGCTCAAGGAGAGGCTTTGGTGGAACATCATGATAATAACAAAGTGGATAATTCTGAATGCATTTCAGTAAAGACTATTGTTACCAAGGATGGTAACCAAATCCCAGATTCTAATATGGCCTTGGTGGGTTGCCTGCGAACTCTAGCAATTCCGGAAGGATTTCTTGCAAACTCAGGTATTCCCTATTCTATTTCAGATAGCCTAAAGAAGGTGGAGGGTGAGATTACGGAGAAAGATAATTCAATAGTAGAGGCAATAAGGGAGGAAGAATGTACTGAGGAAGGGGAAATTGTAGAAAATGATTGGGACAGCACTGGTCACTTGGACATTCCAGCATGTGAGATGACGCTGATGATGCAGGAAGCAAAGAAGGAACCTTCAACGGAATCATCTGGTAAAAAAAAGTAAAACTGCTTAAAGAACATAAATCACTGGGTTCTTCAAACATCATTGCTCAAAATAGGAAGTTGGAAGGAGGAAAATCTAAGAAGATTGGGGGTGCCACCCTCACTCTTAAACAATGACTTCCTTGATTTTTTGGAACTATAGAGGGGCCAAGAAAGTTGAGGCCGCTCTATATCTTAAAGAGTTGGTAAAAGACAACAGTACTTTGTTTATAGGCTTGTTGGAAACAAAGTTGAGCTCGATAGATAACTCCCAAATATTAAACCTATTGGGAAAGAATTGGGAATCTTTTGTGGTACCTTCTGAAGGACTATCTGGTGGATTGATGGTTTTATGGAGGAAGGATGTATCAGAATTCTCGGTGATAGAACACTCTTCACAAGTGATTATTGGAAATTTAACAATCCTTAATAAGGGTTGCTGGAAGGTGGCGTCGGTCTATGCAAGCCCAAAAGCTGTTATAAGGAAAGAATTATGGGAATGTTTGGAGAAACATTGCTCTGTTGACTGTCATTTGGTGGTTGGAGGAGACTTTAACTGTGTGCTTTCTCAGGAAGAAAATAGAGGGGGAAAGAAATTCATAATGTCTCAAGGTTCTATGGATATGAAGGATTTCATGATTCATAATGATCTACATGAAGTTAAATCTATGGGGCCCAAATACACTTGGTGCAACAACAAAGCTAGAAGAGCTCGGATTTTAGAGAAATTGGATAGATGTCTTATCAATTCTACGGCTTTGAATGCTATTCATTTGGCTCAGGTAAAACATCTCTCAAGAATAGCCTCGGATCATTGTCCTATCCTTTTAGAAATCTTTAAACCATTGGAGACTTTTAGTAGAGAGATTCGTTATGAAGATGTGTGGGCTTCCTACTATGGGGCTGCTGCTTTGGTGAAAAAAGTATGGGATAAGAACAATGATTCGGAGCCAGCCACTTCTCTCAACTTAAAATTTAGAAGAACCCTTAGAGCTCTTTTCTTTTGGAGTAGAGCTAAGTTCAAAAATCTGAACTTAATAAGGGATAAGTTGAAGGAGGAGATATTGGAGATCCAAATGGAAGAAGCAGATAGAGGTCTAACCATAGAAAAACTGCAATTGCTTAGATTTAAAGTTAATAAACTCAATGTTACATTGGCTAGACTCAATTCTTGGTGGAGGCAACAAGCTAAAGCTAAGTGGATGGAACTTGGTGATACCAATTCTTCTTTTTTCATGCATTTGCTAACTCTAGGAGGAATCAGAATTGGATCAATCATATCAAAACAAAAGACGGCTCAACTACTAAAGTTTTAGCCGAAATCCAGGATACTTCCACAGAGTTGTTATCTCAAAAATGGAAATTTAGGGATTGTCTATTGGAAGGCTAGCCAAATCTGGTTACTACCTTGGGAGATGAAGAACGTAATAACCTGGAAACAGATTTCAATATGGAAGAAATGCAGGAGGTGATGAAAAATACTGGTTCAAATATTTCTCCAGGTTTGGACGGTATCACATTCTCCTTTATCAAAGATTTTTGGATAATTGTTAAAAAAGATGTTTGGAAAGCAGTAAGCCATTTCCTTTCCTTCGGTATTATGCACCATTCGTGGAAAGAAACATTGATTGTCTTAATCCCTAAAATCAAAGATCCCCATGAGGTTTCCAATTTTAGGCCAATTAGCCTTTGCATGACTATTTACAAAGTTGTTGCAAAAATGCTTTTGAATAGAATGGAAGGAGCTATTCAAAAAATCATATCTAAGGAACAAGCTGCATTCATTAGAGGTAAATCATTGTCGAAACATGTTCTACTAGCTCAGGAAGTATTCAACAAATTCAGATACTCTAAAGCTAAAAAAGGTCTCTTGGCTATCAAGTTAGACATGAAGCAAGCCTATGACAGCATGGGGGGCTAACTCTAAGGCAAGTACTTACCCATTTTAATTTTCTTGACAAGTTTAGGGATCTTTGAATGCAATGCATTTGTGATCCAAAATATTGCATTTTAATTAATGGGAGAAAATTGGATTGGATCAATGGTAAATGTCGATTTAGACAAGGATGTCCAAAGTCACCATATTTATTTATCCTTTGTTCTCAAATTTTGTCGGATGCTATAAACCAAAAGAGGAATTATTTTGGTATTTCTATCACTCCTAATGAACCCAAGATTTCACACTTGCTTTATGCCGATGATGTATTACTCCTCTCGGAAGCCAATGTGAAATAGATTAAGGATTTGAAGAACATAATTTCCTTATACTGCAAGTGGACGGGTCAAAGAGTAAATCAATCCAAATTTATGATAATCTTTGGTAAACACACTAGAATTGGGATTAAGAAGAAAATTGGTAGAATTCTCAAGTATAAAATAGTGAATGAGATAACATATCTTGGAGTGAAGCTAACGTTAAGAAGACTTGTTGCTTCTGACTTTCAAATCTTGTTGGAATCTGTGGCCAATAAGCTGAACACTTGGGGAAAGCATTGTATTTCTTTGGAAAGAAAATTTATTTTGGTTAAATCTGCATTTCTAGCTCTCCCGATGTTCTTAACATCTCTTACCTTGGTTCCTTTAAGTATTCTCAAAGAATTTGACAAGATGTGTAGAGGGTTCTTGTGGAATAAGAAAAATAGTAATTCTGGATTACACTATGCTTCCTGGGAGCAGCTTTGCAAGACAAAAGACGAAGGAGGTCGCGGGCTTTTTTCAGCGGTCTCAAAGGTTGGACCTCTTCGTGCAAAATTTGCTTGGGACTTCTTCATGAAGAATGACTCGTTACTCTACAAGATACTTAGAAGCAAATATGGAAAGGATATTTGGAATGAACCGGTGAAAAATGCTTGTTCTACTACTTGGAAGATCATTACCACAGAAGCTTTCTCTCTTAGAAATATTGTGAGATGGAATATCTCCAATGGAAAGTCTATTAAATGGATGCTTGACTCTTGGGTCCTTGACAAGAGTTTTTCTAAATGGCCTACATTTATAAATATTATAGAACCGTCCAATTACAGTTAATGTAATTTTATTTTGGATGGAAGCTGGAATTTAAATCTACTACAAGTTTTCTTTGGAGAACAACTGGTGGATCTTATCAGCAAAATTCCTATTATAATTGATTGCAACAATGATCAATTGGAACTTAAAACAAAGAATTCAGGGAAATCAATTGCTGCATTGTCATTTGAAGCCAAGTTGGAACGTAATACAGAGAGGAACCATTGGACATGGATGAAGAAATTAAAGTTGAGACCAAGAGTTGAACTCTTTTGATGGAGGATTTATAACGAAGCTATTCCTTCAAATGCTTTCCTGTTAAAAAGAAAACTGCGTGGAAATGCAGAATGTCCGAGAGGATGTCATGCAGAAGAAGATAGTTGGCATATTGTAGGAAGCTGTATTAAAATTCAGAAGGTGATAAATATGCTGAACAATTGGGGATTTCATGTCCCATTATTCAGTAACTTCAAAATATGTTTGGATGAGCTTAAGAGGTATGCAAATCAAAATTCATTTACAACTAATCTTTATTGTACAACTATTTTTCTATTTTGGAAAAGTAGATGTAAACTAATACATGGAGGAGTGGAAGACTCAGAGGTTAACATAGCATCAAATTCTGTTTCTTTAACTACAGTGAGCAACTTTATAAATCTTCCCTCAGGCAACTGGGATGTTAACCAGGAAAAGCTGTCTAACTCTTGGCATCCTCCTCTTCCCGGGTGGATTAAAATTAATGTAGATGCTGCACTGAAAAGCAACAATATGGAAGGAGTTGGTGGCGTGGTGAGGGATGATAAAGGTCGGTTTTTATTAGCTTTTGGAGCTGATTATGTGCATTGGGATATTTCCCAAGTGGAATTAATGGCAGTATACTACCTTAAAAACATTATGAAAGATTGGATGTATGAATATCAAGGTGTGATGATTGAAGGTGATAACTTCAATATTATCAAAGCTCTCCAAAATATGTTGAAGAAGTGGAAGATCAAAGAAATAAGAGATGATAGATTGGCTTTCCTAAAAAATTTCAACCAAGTTTTATTTTCTTTTTGTAGTAGAGAATGTAACAAATTAGCGGATATTTGTGCTAATTTGGGAGTCTATAATTCCTTCATTTGGTTAGATCTTTTGAATGTTAAGATTCCTCCTTCATTCTTGTATTGCTTGAAGGAGGAATGTGATGCTTTAGGATTGTTTTGAGTTGCTTGTTTGTTCTTCTTTATATTTTTAATGCATTAGCATTATTCTCAAAAAAAAAAAAAAATGCATTGAAAAGTTCTCTTCCCTTAGTTTTGGTTAGTGTTGGAATCCTCCAAAGGGGGTTTTCCTTCATGGAAGTAATCTATGAAGGGTTCTCTAGTCAATTATCATATCATCTACCATAAGAACAATCTCACTGTCAAAAGGAAACTTCTCATTGATGAATTATACATTTATTGGGGATAATATTTATCAATCCAATACCTCTATAGAAATTGATTCTTCTTGTAATAAAACTAATTAATTTGCTAGTGTCAATAGGGAATCAACCTCAAAGTTTCTTCCATAAGGTATCATATACAAAATTATACTTGGAACCTACTAGAAACGTTTCATCATGGACTGCTAGTATAGAGAAGCTTGAGTTTTTTGTATAAGTTTTGGAAACTTGATTAGTGATAAGTTATAAATCTCCTTAGATTTTGATTTCTTTGATCTCCATTAGAAAGTTAATTCTAAATTTGTTATTACAGCTTCATATTTACCCTTTTTATTTATAGAAGGCTCTCATTGATGGTAAGAATAAGGCAATAATCTATTTTTTCAGGAGTTATTATTAAGTGAAAATTATGTAGTATTTAATTGTGTTAAATTCTAGTGAGTATGTTTTCCTTTAGATGATATTATGTAGGAATTTCTCAAAAAAATAAAGGAAAATTAGTAAGTAATGGATTAGTATTATATAGTAGGAACTATTAGCACTGCAATGTTATCTATTCCATGGAATTAGACTAGTGCATTATAGAGTCAAAGTTCCTGGAAAAATATTAATTAATTAAGCACTTTAGTGGAACAAAGGTTAGCATCACAATGCTTTATAATACCGCAATCTTAGGAATAAACATCGAATTAATGTCCTCTAAGGATTTTTTTCACCGAAATAATGAATCATATAATGTTGCAGTATTGGATGACACAGTCAAGCACCATAGTGCTAAATTTTTTCAATGCCACTGTAGAGAAGTTAAAAAAATTTAGAGAAACACTAAATCAACTAATTAATGTGGTAGTTAAGCCAATAGTCATGATATGTCATTCCAGCACTATAACAAAGCTTACTTAGATGCCTAAGGCTCTAGTTCATATTATAATGTTGTAATACTAGACTATCGATCATTGTGGTGCCTAAGTCATTTTATAATAAGTATAAATAGCTTTTTTTTATTTTTTACATGATGGATTGTAGTTTTGAATAGATTTCATAGAAGAGAGGCTAGGGGAGAGTAAGATGCATACTTTAGAGTGGTCAGCTAACATTGTAATGAGTAGGAAACCATTAAAGAGGAAAGAAGTCTAGAGAGCAAAGTTATAAGGGGATATTTACTTTAGGAAGGATTCATTTGTCGGCTTTATCTTGGATCTTTGATTCTGTATAATATCTTGTTGCTATTTTCTATTTGTACTATCTTTGTTGAGCAAGTAATAAAAACTATGTTGTTCTTTTTCTATTCTATAGACATTTAAAATCATAGTTTTTTTACAAATGAAAAGAAAACCTAAGTAATTACAAATGTAAACACTTGTGCTTAAAATTATTAATAATTATTTTAAATATCTCCCACTCTTAATTAAATCTATGTATTGGCCATGTGTAGAATAAAAACATAGTGTGATATATTACCTCAACAGAGGAGTATTGGAATAAATAGGAGATTTGGAATGGAATAAGTGCATACATAGACATAGGATGTTTAGTCTTATAAGGTTTGTTTAGATAGAACAATTGTAAGAACGCCATAAACCTTTCTTCATATCATTAGAAGCTTAATAGAGATCTATGGATGCATTTTCTTTGATTCACAACTAATTCAAAAGTGTCTACTTTGGAAAGCTTAGGATATTTCACTATCATTAGTCCAAAATACTTTATCTATTAGTTCTTTTATATTTCACCTACAATTCTCATTCAAGATAGCATACAAACCTAATTTTTAATTTATAGGATAACCTATGTAGCTAGAGTAGAAAGTACTAGAACAAATGTATAGAAATAAAATACATTCTCTTAGGATTCACACTCTCTCATAATAGTTTTAATACTTGATTGACACATACACTTGCTTTTTTATATCAATAAAAACCTAAGCATAATTTAACACATAATAAACATACTTACACAAATCTTGCATCATGTTTTTGGCACGATTGCTGGGGAGAAACATATATTATTATAATTATTTTCCATATTATTTGAAAATAATGTATATTTAATCCTACCTATATCTTGTATCATGTTTGATTGTTTTGTGCTTAAATTTTGAAAAAAGTAAAATTTTTATTTAAATAGTTTACTTTTTATTTAAGTCTTATGAGATTGGTCTATGAGTAGCATAAGTAGTAAGGAGCCTTTGTTGTTTGATTTAAAAATTCAAAGGACCCTTACAAAAATTACAAAAATCAAAAAGACTTTTTCCTTAGGAATGGTTGAAAAAAATCTAAATCAGAACCATCTTATACCTCTTTGGGTGTATGTCAATACTGTAGTAAATGGAATTCATCAGAGTATCAATTGACGTACCATTCTTTTTTTTTTTTTTTGAAGAAAGCACCAAAATGCTATATTTGAAAAAAAAAGGAAAGTTATTGCCTAATACTATCCGACTCCTTCATTAGAAATTTAATGAAGGATTCCGGAATATTACAACTAATCAAGTCCTTCCAAACGAAGGGACTAAAACAAGCATAGTTAGCACTGAGATCGGCTAACTTATTACTTTCTCTAGTTACAAAACTAAAAACAACGAAATTAAAATCCTTGAGGAAAGTAAGATCAATATCAACTGTACCTCCTTTGTCCACCTTATTTTTAATGAAATTTATAACGTTCTTGTTATCTCCTTCAATAATCAACTCTTTATACTCCTTCATCCAATCACTGATATAATCTTTCAAAGATAAGATAGAAAGAAGCTCCATAGATCCGAAATCCCAATGAACAAATTGTTTGCCGAAAGCCATAAGAAATCTCCCTCTATGATCTCTACATACATCTCCTACTCCGGCTTTGTAAGAGTTATGAACAGCTGCATCAATATTCACTTTGATCCAATCAGGCAGAGGAGGATACCAATTAATAAGCAACCTGGAAGGTTGGTTGATACCCTCAATGCCTGAGAAACTGTAGAAAGAATTCTTGTTCATAGCAGTAAAACATACTGCATTGGAAGCTATATACAAAGGGCTACAAGCTTTCCCTTCATGAACCAAAAGATTTCTGTCTTTCCAGGAATGAAACACAACATTGCAATAAAGACTTTTAACCCAAGAATTTTGAGCTTTAAACCAATTTAAGCAATCTGCCAAAGAAATAAAAGCTGGTATACCAAAGCCCCATTAATTTAAAATGTCTACTACTTTTAACAATTTAATACAACTAGAAATAATATGCTCATTGTCTTCAGTTGTCCCACAACCTCTAGGACAGTAATCAAAGTTTTGGAGCCTTCTATAACATAAAAATTTGTTAGTAGGAACGGCTTCATTAAGTAATCTCCACCAAAATAACCTGACTCTTGGAATAATTTTGATTTTATCAAGCCACTTCCATGGATTACCATCAGCATAACTTGGTTCCAAGCTTCAAAAGCTAAAGAAGTCAGCGACTTTCCAAAAAATTTATGAGTAAGTTCCATCCGATCTTCATTGCTCTCATTGATATGAACAGATTTGATAATTTCCATTAGATCTTTCCAAAGAATTTCTGCAATTCCAGTAAATCCCAGCTTCCATTTTTAATGAAAATCTCCACCAGATGATCCTCTCCAAGAGAATTATGAATAAAGGTAGGCCATTTCAACAAGCATTTATCAAAGATCCAAGTATCTTTAACAGTATTGATTAAATTACCTTTACCAATTTCCCATCTGATGATTGGTTTTAAAAAAGCTCCCCCATTTTTAATCAGTTTATAAGAAGTAGACCCCGACCTCCTTGAAGAATCTTCCAACAGCAGATGACCATATTTTGGAAATAATACTTTATGCATAAGAGATTCAGTTTCTTAGTAATACCTCCATGCCAATTTAGCTCTTAAAGGTCCTTCCTTCTTCAAACAAGAATTGATTCAAATGCCTCCAAACTCTTTCGGTTTACAAAGTAAATCCCAACTAACATAATGAAGACCCTTTTTCCCATCTCCTTTACTCCAAATAAATTTTCTGCAAGCTTTCTCAATTTCCAATAATATTTGCTTAGGTACCAAAGATAAGGTAATATGAAATATTGGTAATGCTAATAAAACCGAGTTGATCAAAGTAAGTTTCCCTGCCATAGAAAGAAGTTTACTTCCCCAAATTCCAAGCTTAATCAAAACATTATCCAAAATGAATTGAAAGTCAGTTATCTTCAACCTCCTCAAAGCCACTTTAGTACCTAGATAAGTGAATTCATGAAGTTCCTTAAACTTCATAAGATTGCATATTTTCCTTCTTTTCCTTCTATTAACATATTTACCAAAAAGAATACCAGATTTTTGAAGATTGACCTTTTGACCCGTCCAATCACAAAACTTCATGATAATCTTTCTAACAATTTTAATAAATTTCAACTTGGCTTCAGAAAATACCATAATGTCGTCGGCATATAGCAAATGGGAAATTTTAGGACTCCTTGAAGAAACACTAATACTAATATATTTCCCCTTTTGATAGAAAGCATTAGTCAAAAGTTGTGCACATAAAACAAACAGAAAAGGGGATAATGGACATCCCTGGCGAAAACCACTTTTAGCCTCAATCCATTTAGAAGATATACCATTGATAATCAAAGAAAACTTAGGATCAACAACACACTCCATGATCAAATTAGCAAAGAAATCCGGAAAACAAAAAAAACTTAGAACTTTTTTCAAAGTTGGCCAACCCATGGAGTCGTAAGCTTGCTCCATATCGATTTTGAAAGAAACCAATCCATTAGCTGATTTGGAATGCCTAAACTTATGAAAAATTTCATGGGCCACAAGAACATGATCCGAAATGGATCTGCCTTTCAAAAAAGCCACTTGTTCATTAGAGACCAACTTCGGAACAACATTCAAAAGCCTATTAAGAATAATTTTAGCAGCGATTTTATAAACAGAATTGCATAAACTAATAGGCCTGAAATGGGAAGGAGAAACTGGATTCTTAATTTTAGGAATTAAAACAATGTTGGTGTTTTTCCAATCCTCATTCATTTTACCACCAACAAAAAAGTGATCCAATGCATTCCATAAATCATCTTTGATAATGTTCCAATAGAATTTAAAAAAGGTATAAGTCATACCATCTTGACCAGGGGATATGTTACCACCAAGCTCCTTAATAACCTTCTCAAGCTCTTCAAAAGAAAATTTCCTATTGTTGCAACCCATGACCCCGAGTTTGAGATTTTGATGATGCCAAATAATGAGTGTTTTGGAACTGCTTTTCATTGATTATTATTTTATTTGTTATTTTCCTTGAGCACTAACATTTCAGGAAAATCACAAGTGACTCAGGAAGAAAGGAAGACTCAAGACCGGGTAGATTAGGAGTATGAGTCAAACATTGTATTTTCCATTTATTGTATTTTTTACTTTATTGAGTCTGGCCACATAATGCGTAAGAGTAAGAGCAACCATGCACACACACAGGGGGAGAGTTCTTTTTTAACTGCAAAATATAACTAAAATTCTTCTCTGGAGATCGTACTGTATGATTTTAATTCGTACCGTACGATCCAAGATATGTGGGCAAATCTGTGAATAGATCATACTGTACGAAGTCTTTCGTACTGTACGATATGTTCAGATCCAAAACCCTAGCCGTGTTTTAATTTAAGCAAGTGATTTTGCGCCGTTCGTACTGTACGAACCTGTTCGTACTGTACGATCCGTTTTTAATACTTACTTAAATTAACCCGTGATTAGTGCATGTAATCCAGGCCTAATCAAAATTTGAACATCGTACTGTACGATCGTAATCGTACCATACGATGAACAGAGACGACATCCGATCGTCCAGACCATCGTCCTGTACGAATAGTATATTGTTGGATCGTACCGTACGATATTATATCGTACAGTACGAATTGTTTTTGAACTGTTTGTACATCTTCGTACCAGGACGACGTCTGTTTATGAAGATCGTACTGTACGATCCCAGATCGTACTGTACGAACAGTAACGGCTACTTTTGAATTCAGAGGTTTTTGGAGCCTTTTTTAGATATCAATCAAGTTCTTTTTGGGTAAGATTGACAAAGGGTGTGAACGTGATTAGTGAGGGATTCCAAGGGAGAAAACTCTAGAGAAATTCTTGAGGGTTGAGAGAGGAAGGAGGAGGTGAGCGTTGTGAGGGAGAAGAGGTGTGAGGGAGATCACACGGTTGCTCCAAGCTTGTTGCATCTTGCTCCTCCTGTGGCCCGAGAAGGATTTGAGGGAGGATCTCCAAGGGAAAGGCTCGTTTACATCCGTTACCTCGAGGTTCTCTGCCTTCTCCAGGAGGGAGAAAAACGAGAAGGTTCTCTGCCGTCGCCAGGAGGGCGAAAACAGAGTTTGGTATTCCGCCACGCCGGGTTGGTGAAAGGGAGGTTTGTACAGGCTTCTCCGCCTTGCCGAGGGGGGCAAAAGGAGAACTATTTTTATAGTGAAAATCCCGGAGTGGAGGACTCCAGGGAGTGGACGTAGGTCATATCTTGACCGAACCACTATAAAATTCTTGGTGTGTTCTTTCTTTATCATTGTTTACTTTTTGCTTGCACTTTAAATTTGTCATATCTATTGCATGTGAAATTTTGTGAAAGTAAAATTGCATAAATCTTTTTTTTAAAATTTCAAAAATAACAAAAAATTAGAACTCTTGTTTAGGGTTAATTTTATTAAGAAAAAGACTTTTACAATTCACCCCCCCTCTTGTCGTTTAGTAATTTCAATTGGTATCAGAGCTAGTTTTTCAAAAATAGTGTTTTAAAAAACCTTGAAAAAATGATCATGTCGAACTTTGGTAATCGTAACACTGCGGAGGGTTATTCAATAACTCGTCCACCACTTTTTGATAACATACCGTTTGATTTTTGGAAAATTAGAATGTCTACATTTTTACAATCTATAGATTACCGCATGTGGATGTTAGTAAATGATGGGTATGTTGCACCGTTTAAAACTGTTAATGGTTTGAAAACTCCTGTACCGTTTATTGAATGGAGCAATGAGGATAGGGAATTAGCCCAACTGAATGCTAAGTGCTTAAACTGCTTTTTTTGTGCATTGAAATCTGAGGACTATATGAGAGTATCTACTTGTGCTTCTGGTAAGGAGATTTGGGATAGACTGTGCATTACATACGAAGGAACAAACGAAGTAAAACAGTCTAGGCTTAACATTCTACTGCATGATTATGAATTATTCCGTATGAAACCTAGCGAAACAATTTCTGACATGTACACTAGGTTCACCCAAATCGTGACATCCTTGCATGCATTAGGTAGAGAAATTTCAAATTCTGAGAAAGTAAATAAAATTCTTAGATGCCTGCCTAGTTCCTATGATGCTAAGATAACTGCTATCACTGAGTCCAAAGATCTTAATGTTTATTCTATTGATAACCTCCTCGGGTCACTCATTGCATACGAGCAAGGAGTGAGCCAAAGGCAAAGTGATGCAGGTGAAAAGAAAAAGGAGCGGACGGTGGCATTAAAAGCTAGCAACTCAGAAAGTGAAAGCTCTGCAGGGGAGGAAGAAGATGAAATAGCACTGATGACCCGACAGTTCAAAAATTTCCTGAAGAGAAAACAGAAGTGTCATCAGAAAAGCTGGAATAAAGGTAAGAGCTCAAGGTCCAATAAGGTTTCATCTGATACAATTTGCTTTGAGTGCAGGAAGCCAGGTCACCTTCGAGCCGATTGCCCTAATCTGAAGAGTCAACCAGCAAAGGAGAAAGGAGATGACAAAGGTAAATACAAGAGAGGAAAGACAAAGACACAGAAAGCTTTTTGGGCCGACTCTGCCTCAGAATCATCTGAAGAAGAAGCAGAGGAGGAGGTAACAAATTTGTGTCTTATGGCTAATGATAACCTTGATCAATTGGATCAAGATGAGGTATGTCAACTTTCTTATGATGAATTATTGCTTATTTCTGAGAATATTCATGACTCGTATAGGAAACTGAAGAAAATGCATGCTAAACTTAATATTGAATTTAGTTCCTTACAAATTGAGCATGCTAACTTAGTTAAAGAAAATTCTGGTTTAGATAAAGATCACATGTTACTTCTTGATGAGTATGATGCATTAAATAAGAAGCATATTGAACTAATTGAAGCGCATGAATCCTTGAAAACATCACATATTGAACTAGATGTAGAGTTTGAAAAACTAACTGCACTTGCATTAGAAGTAGATCATAGTGAGCACTTGCTATTGATAGAAGTTGATGGATTGACAGCTCAAAATAAAACTTATAGTGAAAAGATAAAAGAACTAGAAAATGAAATTGCATCACTCACAGTAGGCCATCCTAGAAAACCCCCAACACAGCATGCATCACAAAACCTTAGGAAGAGGCACCACCACACTCATAGATTAGTAAACCCATTTCCTGGTGTTAGGTGCTTCTCTTGTGGCATGTTAGGTCACATAGCCCGCACATGCACAATTCACCGTAGGACACACTTAGTATGGAGACCTAAACTGCATCCATCACAGCATAACATGCATACATCTCATTCATGCAAGCATAAGGAGGAACCCAAACTCACTTGGGTTCCCAAATCTAATCTTTGAATGAAAATGTAGGGCTGCTCTCACAAAAGACCTAGTGAGAGCATGTGGTACCTGGATAGTGGCTGCTCGCGACACATGACTGGAGATATGAAGAAGTTCATCCTATTGGAGACCAAAACTGGAGGCAAAGTAACGTTGGGAGACAACACTACCAAGAAGGTGATAGGCTCAGGTATCGTTGGTAATGCTAAGAACTTTTTAATTGAAAATGTTTTACTAGTTGATGGGTTGAAACATAATTTGCTTAGCATTAGTCAACTGTGTGACAAAGGTTTTGATGTTAAATTTTTTACTGATAGATGCCTGATTAGTTTATTTGATGAAGTAATTCTAGAAGGAAAACGAATGAACAATGTTTACATGTTAGACCTTGATCGTGTAGATAACTCAAAATCATTTTGCTTGAAAACAATAGTTGATGACTCATGGCTATGGCATAGGAGACTATGCCATGCTAGCATGAAAACTCTTAGAAACATCACTCAGAAAAACCTAGTTAGAGGTGTACCTAAGTTAGAATTCACCAAGGATCACTTATGTGATGCTTGTCAACAAGGAAAACAAGTCAAATCATCCTTTCACTCAATTAGAGACGTGATCACCTCTAGGCCACTAGAAATTCTACACATGGACTTATTTGGACCCGTTAGTACAGCCAATCTAGGTGGAAAGAATTATGGATTTGTGATTGTAGATGACTTCACTAGATTTACTTGGGTAAGATTCTTAGCACACAAGAATGAGTCTTTTGAGGAATTTAAGATTTTCTCCACATGGATTCAACGAAAATTAGGTTGTGAAATATCAACAATCCATAGCGATCATGGTGGAGAGTTCCAAAATGATAGATTTGAGTCATTCTGCCAAGAGATAGGAATAGAGCACAATTTCTCAGCTCCTAGAACACCCCAACAGAATGGCAAAGTAGAAAGGAAAAATAGAACCTTGGTAGAAGCTGCTAGGGCAATGTTAGCGGAGTATACCCTTCCTAGATATTTTTGGGCAGAAATAGTCAACACAACCTGTTATGTTTTGAACAGAGTAAACATTAGATCGAAGCTGAATAAAACTCCATATGAACTCCTTAAGGGTAGGACACCAAACCTTTCACATTTACATGTCTTTGGGTGTAAGTGCTTCATCTTAAATAATGGTAAACATCCCTTAGGAAAATTCGATCCCAAGTCTGATGAGGGTGTCTTCTTAGGCTATTCTTCTGTAGGTAAGGCCTATAGAATTTTTAATAAGAGAACCCTTGTAGTAGAAGAATCCACCCATGTGGTATTTGATGAATCAGATATGCCCTCAGAAACTAAAATTGAAGATGATGAAATAGAGGCAATTCAAGGAGTAGAGACTATGACCTTAGGAGAAAGGGTCGAATCTCAGGAAGATTTGCCTAGAGAATGGAGATATTCTTCTAGTCATCCTAAAGAGTTAATTTTAGGAGACCCTTCAGAAGGTGTAAGAACTAGGCATGGACTTAGGAAGGAGGTTAGTCACTCAGCTTTCATCTCTATGATAGAACCTACAAGTATAGATCAAGCCTTAGGAGATGAATTTTGGATTCTAGCAATGCAAGAAGAGCTGAACCAATTCACCAGGAATGATGTTTGGGAGTTAGTTAAGAGACCTAAAGAGCAGAGTGTTGTTGGAACGAAATGGGTCTTCAAGAATAAGGTGAATGATTCAGGAACAATAATAAGGAATAAAGCAAGGCTAGTAGCTAAGGGGTACAACCAGATTGAGGGAATAGACTTTGAAGAAACCTTTGCCCCGGTTGCTAGACTAGAAGCCATAAGAGTGCTCTTAGCTTTTGCTTGCTTCAAGAACTTTAAGTTATATCAAATGGATGTAAAGAGTGCATTTTTGAACGGGGTAATTAAGGAAGATGTCTACGTTGAGCAACCCCCCGGATTTGAAAGCTCACAATTTCCAAACCATGTATTCAAATTAAAAAAGGCACTATATGGATTAAAGCAAGCACCTAGAGCATGGTATGAAAGACTTAGCTCATTTCTTTTGGATAGAGGATTTCAAAAGGGTAGTGTAGATACTACACTCTTTTTACAAAAAGTCAAAGAAGAAATTCTCATTGTTCAAATATATGTAGATGACATCTTGTTTGGATCCTCGGATAAAAACTTATGCGATGAATTTTCAAAAACAATGAGTAATGAGTTTGAAATGAGCATGATGGGAGAGCTTAACTACTTTCTTGGCTTTAGTGTAAAACAAATGGATAATGGAACCTTTCTTAGCCAATCAAAGTACATTAAGGATATTTTAAAGAAATATGAAATGGATAGTGCAAAACCCATGAACACCCCAATGAGTTCGACAATCCAATTAGATAAGGATCCTAGTGGAAAATCAGTAGATCAGAAAAAATATAGAGGAATGATTGGATCACTTCTTTACTTGACTGCCAGTAGACCGGACATAATGTTTAGTGTGTGCCTTTGTGCCCGTTTCCAAGCCGATCCTAAAGAGTCTCACTTAACTGCTGTTAAAAGAATTCTTAGATATCTACTAGGCACCCCAAACTTAGGAATTTGGTATCCCAGACACAGCACTTCCTTTGAAATCCTTGGGTACTCAGATTCTGACTTTGCAGGATGTAGGATAGATAGAAAGAGCACCTCTGGTACCTGCCAATTCATCGGACAATCATTAGTTTCTTGGTCCAGTAGGAAGCAAAACTCAGTAGCACTTTCCACAGCCGAGGCAGAATATATTGCAGTAGGAAGTTGTGTTGCACAGGTACTATGGTTAAAACAACAAATTCTTGATCTTGGACTACCTGTTGGAACCATCTCGATCATGTGTGACAACACAAGTGCAATTTGTATCTCTAAGAATCCAATTCAGCACTCTCGAACGAAACACATAGACATTAGACATCATTTCATTAGAGATCACGTCGCTAAGGGAGATATAGAATTACATCACATCGCTACAGGAGATCAATTGGCAGACATATTCACAAAACCATTAGCTTTTGACACCTTTAGCACCTTGAGGACTAGATTAGGTGTCATAGATATAAATGCATAAAAATTAAAAAAAAAATAAAAAAAGAACATTAAAAAAAATTAAAAAAAAAACATTAAAAAAAAATAAAAAAAAAATCTTTAGGGCTGCTCCTGATCACCACACACTCACCACACCAACATTCACATTGACTGTTCATCGTACTGTACGATATATATCGTACTGTACGACATATCACAATCTAACATCCTCCAATAGGCAGATTTCAGCTCTGTTGATCGTATTATACGATACACATCGTACTGTACGATAATCATCCCGCATAATTGCCTACCGTACTGTACGATTCCTCTTCTTCGTACAATACGATCCACGTCAGCAACGGATTGGGACGAATTAAAGCCAGTTGGTACGACATTATTGAGTATCGTACTGTACGATCCATTCGCTTCGTACGGTACGATCCACATCAGCACAAAGGACAAATTCGAGTTAAAACGGTTTGGTACGATATTTATTATGTATCGTACTGTACGATCCACATATTCGTACAGTACGAAACTTTTGGTCAAAAGTCGTACTGAGGGCCTCGGGACGATCGATATTCGCCTGATCGTACTGTACGATAACTATCGTACTGTACGATTTGACTGCCTTTTCCCGAAACGATTGGTCAGAACATTAATTGTATATCGTACTGTACGATCACATATTCGTACTGTACGATTTACGGAAAATCCTATAAAAACCCTTGCCTAGGCTGTTCAATTCACTCAACCCTCTCCTCACTCAGCCTTCACTTCGTTTTCGCGCCCTCCTGCAATGTCTAAACGAGGTCGGATGACTGCCGAAAGCTCGTCCTCCTCCAGTCGTCAACCCGATCGCTTTCTGAATAGTGAAAATGAGGAAGCCAACTACCGCTACAAGGCTTGCAAAATTTCTCCCTCAAAAATGCTTAATCAGGCCGCTCTAAATTTCGAGGTAATGGGCCTTTTTGCCTCCACCACCTTTCAATTCCTACTCACCCTAGTTTCCATAAAATTCTGAACTCCTTTTTGAATTTCTTGCCAACCTCACCTACACCGTCGATAACACCACTTTTCACTCCCTTGTTTGTGGCCGCCCCGTTGAAATAACTAGAGCCGACATCACCCAACATATTGGGCTGTCCACTGAAGGACCTATGGTTCGCTCGTTTCTTACCGATGATTTTGATTGGAGCGATGTAAATAGAGTCCTTAGGAATACTGTTTTTCATCATCACCAGCCTCTAGTCCAATCCTTAACCCGCAATGCCCGTATAATTCAACATGTTCTTCGAACCTCTATCATACCCAAAGGTGGCGACCGCATCAATCTGACCCCTACCCTGTCAGTCGCTACCTACCTGATTATGTCCAACATTAAGTTTGATGAGGTCGATTTGATTAGCAACTATATTCGGCACATGACTTTTGTTCGTCTTCCCACCACTCGACGGAAACAAAATCTGGCTCTTGGTCACCTCATAGGATATATCCTCTACCATAAATATCAATTATCCTATCCTGGTGAACCCGACATGCTTCCTATTTTCTATACGGATGCTTCCTTCCGTATCCTCTTTCATCGGGGACATGAGCCTGAAGAACCCGTCTTTGATGAAGAAGAAGGAGAAGATGCACCAGCCGCAGCTCCAGCTCGACCACGACGCCATGCTGCACCCCGAGCACCTGCACCAGCACCAGCTCCACCACACCCAAATGATGATTTAGTCGCCCGCTTCGACCAGCTGCAGACTCGCCTCGACATACATATTCAAGAACAACATCAGCAACACGAGGCTGATATGCAATGGTTTGGAGAGCGTTTTACAGCAATTGATCACCGCTTCGACGCTCTATTTCAATACTTTCAGCCAAATCCACCTCCACCACCACCTGATCAGGACCCGTCTGACTAGATTGTCTATGTTTGCATTGTAGTTTTTTCTGTTTTTCCGCTTTTGTGCTTTTAGTTGCTCCTCCTTTTTGTGCTGTCAAAAGGGGGAGAAGTTTGTTGTAATGTTGTAATGCCCATTTATCTAAATGCAGTATCTTTTGTTTCGTACTTGCTTGTAGTATTTTTTTTCCTTCTTGTGTTTAATTTTTTTTAAAAAAAAAACAAAAAAAAAAACAAAAAAAAAATAAAAGAAATATTTTTCTTTCTTACTTGCAACAAATTATTTGACATCATCAAAAAGGGGAAGATTGTTGCAACCCATGACCCCGAGTTTGAGATTTTGATGATGCCAAATAATGAGTGTTTTGGAACTGCTTTTCATTGATTATTATTTTATTTGTTATTTTTCTTGAGCACTAACATTTCAGGAAGATCACAAGTGACTCAGGAAGAAAGGAAGACTCAAGACCGGGTAGATTAGGAGTATGAGTCAAACATTGTATTTTCCATTTATTGTATTTTTTACTTTATTGAGTCTGGCCACATAATGCGTAAGAGTAAGAGCAACCATGCACACACACAGGGGGAGAGTTCTTTTTTAACTGCAAAATATAACTAAAATTCTTCTCTGGAGATCGTACTGTATGATTTTAATTCGTACCGTACGATCCAAGATATGTGGGCAAATCTGTGAATAGATCATACTGTACGAAGTCTTTCGTACTGTACGATATGTTCAGATCCAAAACCCTAGCCGTGTTTTAATTTAAGCAAGTGATTTTGCGCCGTTTGTACTGTACGAACCTGTTCGTACTGTACGATCCGTTTTTAATACTTACTTAAATTAACCAGTGATTAGTGCATGTAATCCAGGCCTAATCAAAATTTGAACATCGTACTGTACGATCGTAATCGTACCATACGATGAACAGAGACGACATCCGATCGTCCAGACCATCGTCCTGTACGAATAGTATCTTGTTGGATCGTACCGTACGATATTATATCGTACAGTACGAATTGTTTTTGAACTGTTCGTACATCTTCATACCAGGACGACGTCTGTTTATGAAGATCGTACTGTACGATCCCAGATCGTACTGTACGAACAGTAACGGCTACTTTTGAATTTAGAGGTTTTTGGAGCCTTTTTTAGATATCAATCAAGTTCTTTTTGGGTAAGATTGACAGAGGGTGTGAACGTGATTAGTGAGGGATTCCAAGGGAGAAAACTCTAGAGAAATTCTTGAGGGTTGAGAGAGGAAGGAGGAGGTGAGCGTTGTGAGGGAGAAGAGGTGTGAGGGAGATCACACGGTTGCTCCAAGCTTGCTGCATCTTGCTCCTCCTGTGGCCCGAGAAGGATTTGAGGGAGGATCTCCAAGGGAAAGGCTCGTCTACATCCGTTACCTCGAGGTTCTCTGCCTTCTCCAGGAGGGAGAAAAACGAGAAGGTTCTCTGCCGTCGCCAGGAGGGCGAAAACAGAGTTTGGTATTCCGCCACGCCGGGTTGGTGAAAGGGAGGTTTGTACAGGCTTCTCCGCCTTGCCGAGGGGGGCAAAAGGAGAACTATTTTTATAGTGAAAATCCCGGAGTGGAGGACTCCGGGGAGTGGACGTAGGTCATATCTTGACCGAACCACTATAAAATTCTTGGTGTGTTCTTTCTTTATCATTGTTTACTTTTTGCTTGCACTTTAAATTTGTCATATCTATTGCATGTGAAATTTTGTGAAAGTAAAATTGCATAAATCTTTGTTTTAAAATTTCAAAAACAACAAAAAATTAGAACTCTTGTTTAGGGTTAATTTTCTTAAGAAAAAGACTTTTACAATTCACCCCCCCTCTTGTCGTTTAGTAATTTCACCTATCCAGGAAATCTTTGTCTTCCTGAGCTAAAACTGAAAATGGGTCCGGCCACCCAAACAGAACAAACGATCTGTCTTTCCATTTACTGTTAAAAAACTGAAATAAAACATCCTCTATACCTTTTGATCTTCCACCAGATCTCCTTGCATATCTATGATACTATGAATATAGTTGGAGTTTCTTCTAGCATTAGCAAAGGCTTGATAAAATCTGGTATTAGAATCCCCATCTGAGAGCCATTTAATTTTAGCTCGCTGCTTCCAGATTGTATTTATATGAGTTAAAATAATGCTGAGTTCTTCCATATATGTTTTTAAACTCCATTGCTCCTCATTAGTAAGTTCCACTCCTTTCCCTTCATTTTCTTGTAAACCAAGAATTTCCGTTTTGAGTTTATTTTTGGACAGATTGAGTTCATTGAACTTGGCTCTGCTCCAATAATGCAGATTTCTCAGAACTCTCTTCATCTTCTGATTTAAAATTTGTGCTGGATCTCCGTTTGCATTTTTCCTCCATGAAGATAACACTATAGAAGTAGCAACTGGAATAGAAGTCCAAACTTCCTCAAATTTAAGAGATTTCCTATGAGGGCTGAAGTTTAACAAGTTCAATAGAATCGGAATATAGTCCGAAGCAAGCCTTGCTAAATTCTTAACCAACAACCTGTGAGAAGAATTGAAAGCTGGAGAATTTATAACACATCTGTCCAATTTTTCCAGGATCCTTTCAGCACCATCCTTGTTATTACACCAAGTAAACTTGGGGCCAATACTAGAAACCTCATGTAAATCATTACATGAAATGAAAGCCTTCATTTCCTTTGATCCCAAATTGAAAGAAAACTTTCTCCCTCCTTTTTTTCCTCTTTAAACAACAAGCAATTGAAGTCCCCTCCAATGATCATAGGGGTGTTTTTAACCAAAACGCGCTCAAGACCATTCCAAAGAAGCCTACGTTTATAAACATCTTAACTTCCATAAATTGTAGCTATTCTCCAACAACCCTTATTGAGAACCTCTAGATCTCCAACAGCAAATTGAGAAGAAGCCTCCACAACATTGAATTTAGCAAAAGCAAGTTTCCAAATCAACAAAATTCCCCCCGACAATCCTTTAGAAGGAACAAAAAGAAATCCCAACCATCTCCAAACATCTCTTTAACAAGTTTACTATCAATCAACATCAACTTATTTTCCGACAAACCAAGAAAAAAAACATCATTATCTCTGATAAACTCAGCATATAGAGAAGCTGACTTTTTCCTAGCTCCCCTACAATTCCAAAAACCGATAGAAGACATTACTGATCTAAGGGAAAGAGGTTCCCTGCCCTTCCTTTCACTTCACCTTCACATTTCCTACTTCTAGGAACTAGCTTAATAGGACCCAAGCCCTTGAGTTTCTTTGCACCTTTCTTTTTTGATTTGCCAGACTCGTTATCCATACAATTATCTTTAACATCCCGAGAGCTATCAAAAGAAGTACCAATTCTACTGTCTTCAACCGCATCCTGAACAAAGAATTCATCCAGCTTTCCCTTAACATTTCTGTCGTCATTTGCATCAGCTTCACCAATAATCTCACCTTCCTCTCCCATATTGAATAAAACTTCAAACTGATTAGAGTTACACATAAAGTTTTCTACTTTACTATTCTGTCCTGCATTATTGATGATTGGAAAGTCAACATCTTTATCCGCAACTTCTGATCTATCATCACACTTCCCTTCAGTTTGATACTCTGTAACTGGTAGCAAGGAATTATTACTGTCTCCATTTTGAGTTCTAATCACCTCCTTAGCTGCTTTAGTTTTATTATCTTGTACAGGGATCCTTCTCCATGTATTCTGAAAGTTGTTAATCTTTCTCCTTCTTTTCCCATAATCGACGTGGATCCAAGGACCATAACCTTCTCTGTTGACATTGGAATGTAAGTTTTCCACCAGATTGGAATTACTTGTAAAACTATTTAACTTCCCATCCTCTTTAGCAACTTGGGATTCACCATGGCTAGGACCAGTTTCAAAACTGACAATGCCACAATTTTTCTCCACATGTCCAACTTTACCGCACTTGAAACATATGTGAGGAATCCTCTCATAACAAACTTTCTGGAATAATTTTCCCATTGCTCCTTCAACCCAAACTCCCTGTTGAAGTTTATCATCCAAATTGATCTTGACACAAACTCTAGCATATTCCTGCCGGCCCCATTGGAACATGTTTTTGTCTATGAGAAAAGGTTTACCAACCATTGAAGCAATTCTACAAACATTAACTCTATCCCAGCTTTGTAAAGGAAGGTTTGGTAAACAGATCCACACCGGAGCTGTCAAACCTTTCAAAGAAGATGGGACAAAATTCGGAGACCACTTGTCTATCCCGATAATACTCCCGTTAACATACCAAGGTCCACTGTTTAGAACGGACTCCATTGCTCCAAGTTTTTCGAAAGCACATAAAACCCAACCATTACCAAGTAAGGTCATATGAAATTTACCAAACTGATCCCATTGCCTTCTTAACTCCTGCCCAATTATGTGATACGTGGCAAATCCCAACACCTTGACTACTAACGACTTATGTAGTCTAGAACTGTTCTCAGATTCAAATTGTTGATGTAATTTAACCACCCCATCAACAAGGAAATCCTCACCAAGATCGAAATCCACAATTTTAAAACTCTGCTTTAAATTCCAGACATTCCCTTCAGTATTTATTCTTTGGGTAAAAGAATCAGAGTTTTTGATACCATTAGAACAATTTCCCAAAGCAGCCGAATCACAAATTCGAACATTGTTCCACCCTTCTTTAACAGCCAAAATTTTAGAAATATCTTCTTCGTTAACATGATCATTCAAATTCTCACCATTAACAAAAACTGAAGGCCGAACCTTTAATAAATCTTTCATAAGATCTCCACCAGTAGTGCCAATTGCAGATACAACTCTTCCTCCTTCCCTCAAATCTTCTCTTAAAATAGGACAAGAATCGATTTTATCATTCTTCGTGGCTCCAACGATCTCAATTACCTGTTTCCCTTTTCCAACACATTCCACATTCCTTTTTGGAGATGTGTATCCTCCCTCATTAATAACAAGAGGTTTAACAGATTTAAACCTCAAAACAACCTCACGATCAAACACCTTGTCAACGTTCCCAAATGCAGGAGGAGATAAAGATTGATTCTTACGATTAAGAATCTTGATCGGATGGATCGAAAATGAACGAAAATCTCCAGCTCCGACAGAAGGAGCCCGCCGGCCCTCCACCGTCATCAGTGAAGAGATCAAAAGCGGGAAACCAAAAAATCAAAATACAGAAATTTCTCTCTCTAGAAAAACGGACCTTCTCTCTCTACAAGTCATCCTGGTTAAGAATTTGTTGGATCAATTGACGTACCATTCAAGAAAATAACTTTGAGCTAAAACTTGCCATGATTCAGTTGTTTCAAAATTCTTCGTTTGGGGGAACTCTTTTAAGGATCCCAACTTAAACTAAGTTAGTTTCCTAGAAATCTATACAACATTCAAGTTTAATGGAGTCAGTGATGATATTATTAGACTTCATTTTCATTTTTTTGAGATTCAAAGTTAAGACATGGTTGAATTTCTAGTCCCCATGCTCCATAACCAATTAGAATGAGTTGGCACATAAGTTGATAGCTATGTATTTTCCACCTTTTAAAACTGCCATGTTTATGAATGATATAACTTCTTTTTTCTAATTTGAAGGAGAGTCAATCTATAAGAGTTGGGAAAGATAAAGGTGATGTTTAGAAACTTTATCATCATGCTTTACTTGATTTGTTGGTTATTCAAACTTTTTTATAATGGTCTTATAGAATCTCATATGTCAATTATTGATGCTGTAATTTGAGGTTCTTTAATATCAAGGCCCTATGAAGAGGCTTATGTATTGATAGATAAGATGGTAAAAAATAATTTCCATTGGCCTTCTAATATGATGAATCTTAAGATAATAGTAAGTGACTATGAGTCAGCTGCTTTACCAACTTTAATAGCTCAGGTAGTAGCCATGTCTAAGAAGATGGACAATTTTAGAGTTGGTTCGTTTCAGGATTAGCTATGCATTTGGATGAGAATGATTTGAATTTTTCTAGTGATCTTAGTGCTCAAGGGATTGAGAATATGAAGTTAATTGGATGACAAAGTAAACTCTATTCACCCTAAATTTATATGGAATAATAATAATGGTGGAAATAATCAGTGGAATAGTGGCCAATCAAATTCTGTGGTAAATTGTAGTAATCCTTAACAAACTATAATAAACCCTAGACCTTCTTATCCCCTAAGCTTTAATTAAAAAAATTAGTTCAAAGATAAAAAGACACCTTTAAAAAACTTACTAATTAAAATGGGAAACTATTTATGGACCTAAGCTGTTTCCATTAAGAATTTGGAAAATTAATTAAGATAACTTGTAATATCATTTAGCACTAGGCCCCCTAGCACCTTACATAGTACTATTAATGTTAATCCAAAAGAAAAATAGAAATATCATAGCTTGGACAATTTGAGTAGTAGTGATACCACCCAACCAAAATGAAATATCTAGGAAAGTCTAGCTAAAGACTATAAACTTCGCACTACTGGAAGGCAACCCAATTATGTTATGTTATGTATTGCATATGTTTAGTTTATTTGCAAAATTTAGTTATATCCTTTTTGAAAATTATGTATGTTATTTTATAGTTGATAATTTTTATTTTTGTTATTAGTTAAAATTTTCATTTATTAAAATTTCACACATGCTTAATTGTTGAATTGTTCTCTCCATAACCATTTCCCTTTGATCGCTAAGTTCGCTAAAATAAAAAATGCAATTAAAAATTATTTAAAAATTGAGAATAACAAAACCCTAGTTGCTAAATTTAAAGAACAAAGGAGAATAATTTTTTAATTTGAAAATCATAACAATCAACTAAACAAAGAATCTAAGTAAATATCTCATCTTGAACTTAAATGATAAACACTTAAGCACTAACTATTGCTTTCAATATTGAATAAATAGTTTTATGAAAATGGATTATTTAGATTAAATTATGAAAATTATAATAAACTTTAATATATAATTTGTGACCTTACAACAATCCTTATATTAATTCAATTTAAGGTTTTTTGAAGGATGAGGACAATCAGATGTTCAAAATCATTATTGTAGTACTCAAATATGTTTGAAAAAAAGTAATGAAAAACAATAAAATTAAAATAAAAAAGGAAAAAGAAAAATGTGTACTTTATAAATAAAAAATTTGTAGCTGATGTAGCTATATTCCTAAAAGAACTATAATACTTAAATCAAATAGGAGAGTGTAAGTAAACTAATACATATGAAGGTTTTCAAATAAATTTCTAATTTAAATAAAGGTACAAAGAATTTTTGAACAAAATATTATTCAACTCTAAACTTAGTAGTTCAATTTGAATATTAAGAATGATGATTTAATAGGATGATTTCTTATGATTATTTAAATTAAAATTATAACACTTTTATCATTCCAATTTACATCTAAATGATAACATATTGTCCTACATTTTTAGTTAATTTTAAATTACAAAATTTTTATTTGTTAAGTGAAAATTATGTAGTGTTTTATTGTGTTACATTCTAATGAATATGTTTTCCCATAGGTCATGTTGTGCACATGTAATAGAGAAAAATTCACAAGTAATGGACCAGCTCCATAATGCCAAAACTATTAGCACTACAGTGTTATCAATGCCCTGGTGCAAGACTAGGACATTGCAATGCAAGAGTTTTTAGAAAAATGCCAATTAATATAATACCCTATAAAATAAAGGTTAGATCCATAGTGCTTCATTACACCATAGTGCCCGAAATCAATAACATAGTTTAAAAGTTTCAGAAATTTGAGCGCTTGAGAACCAATATGCACAATGTCTTAGCCCTAGATGACTCATTAAAGTACAACAACACTCAATATTTGTAGTACCATAGTGGAGCACTTAACAAAAGGTGAAGCAACATCGAATTAGCCAAGTGACATGTCAATTCAGCCAAAAAACTATGTTAGGTCATTCAAGTGCCACACTGGATCCTACTTAGCCGTGCCAAGGCTGTAGTTCATATTGTAATGTCGTAGTGCTAACCTATCGAGCACTGTGATGCCTAAGTCAATCTATTATAAGTATAAATGGATTTCCTATTTTCTCTGAGAGTGATTAGTTTTGAATGGATTTCTTAAAAGAGAGTCCAAGAGAGAGAAAGGTACAAAATGGCTAAGGGATAGTAAGGTATATTCTTCAGAGTGGCTAGCTAACATTATAGTGAGAAAGCAAACATTTAGAGAGGAAAGAAGTGTGGAGAGTAAAGTTATAAGGGAGAATTCACTTCAGGAATGATTTTTTTCCAAACTAAGTTTGGGATATTTCATTCCGGATGATATCTTATTAGTCTTTTCTATTTGTACTATCCTTCTTAAGTATTGGAAATTGTGTTTTTCTTTTTTTTATTATGTGGCTAGTTAAACTAATAGTTTTGGGCTAATGTTGTGAAAACCTTAATAATTACTAAGGTAAACTCTTATTCTTTAAATTATGAATGGTTATTTTCAATATCTCTGGCTCTTAATTTAATCTACATAGTGGCCATGTGCAGAAATAAAATATAGTGTGACAAGTTACCTCGATAGAGGAATATTGGAACAAATAGGAGATTTGGAAAGGAATACTTGCATGCCTAGATGTAGGATGTTTAGTCTTCTAGGTTTTATTGAGATAAAATAACTATTGGAATGCCATAAACCTTTCTTCACATCCTTACAAGCTTGGTAGTGATCTATGGATGCAATTTTCTCTTATTCACAAATAATTCAAGAGATTCAACTTTAGAAAGCTTAGGAGATTTCACTGTCATTAGTCCAAAACACTTTTATCTATTGGTATCTTTACATTTCTCCTATAATTCTCATTTTAGACATCATGCAAACATGATTTTACATTTCATGAGGGTAGACAGTGCTAGAATAATTACATAGAGGTAGAACACTTTATCATGAGATTAACAAAATCAAATGACACTTTTACTTGATCGACACATGATCTTGCATTTTTAGTGGGGATTTATATCAAATAAAAGCTAAGAATAATTCAACCCATAATAAACATAATTACACAAAACTCACATCATGTTTTTGGCACCATTGGCAGGGATATAACATATATTATTATAATTATTTTCTATATTATTTGAAAAGGTAACATATTTAATCCTGCATGTATCTTGTATTTTATTTTCTAATTTTATGTTTAAAATTTAAATAAAAGTAATTTTTTTATTATTATTGTGAGTTTTATTTAATTTTTTTTCTTTTTGTTTAATTCTTATGCATTTGGTATATGCATAGTAGAACTAGTAAGGAGTCTTTGTTATTTAATTTAGAAATTGAAATGACTCTTACAAAAATTAAAAAAAAAAAAAAGACTTTATCATTAGTAATGGTTGAACCAAAAAAATATTAAAACCATCCTAGACCTCATAGGGAGCATGTTAATCCTATGGTTGATGGAATTCATTAGAGTATCAATGTACCTACCATTCAAGAAAATAACTTTGAGCTAAACCTATCATTATTTAGATGGTTCAAAATTCTCAATTTGGGGGAACTCTTGTTGAGGATCTCAATTTACACTTTATTAGATACATAAAAATTTATGCAACATTCAACTATAATAGAGTCAGTGATGACACTATTAGACTTCATTTATTTCTATTTTTTCTAAGGGAGATAGCTAATAAGTGGTTGAATTCCATGCCCTTAGGATCCATAACCACTTGGAATGAGTTGGCACATAAGTTCCAAGGTAAGTATTTCCCATCTTCTAAAATTACCAAGTTTAGGAATGATATAAATTGTATTACCTTGTTTAAAGTAGAGTCTATCTATGAAAGTTAGAAAAAATTAAGGAGATGCATAAAAACTACCATCTCAAATTACTAGATGGACAAGAGGGGGGTGAATTGTGAAAGATTTATAGCAATAAATAAAACCTAAACAAGAGTTCTAATATTTTTGATATTTTTAAGATTTTAACATGAAAATAAAGTGCAATAATGGAATCTTATTCAATCACAATATTTCACCAAGCAAATATACTGAAAATGAAAAATGCACCCAAGAATAAAAACGATAAGGAAAAAGCACACCGGATTTTTATAGTGGTTCGGTCAAACCAAGACCTATGTCCACTCCCCGGAGTCCTCCGCTCTAGGAATTTCACTACAAGCAATAGCTCTCCTTTTGCCCCCCTTGGCAAGGCGAAGAAGCCCTTATAATACTCCCTTTCATCAACCCGGCGTGGCGGAGTGCCAAACTCTGTTTTCACCCTCCTGGCAATGGCAGAGAACCTTCTCATTTTTCTCCCTCCTGGAGAAGGAAGAGTACCTCAAGGTCACGGATGTATAAGATCCTTCCACTTGGAGATCCTCTCACAAATTCTTCTAGGGCCACATAAGGAACAAGATGCAGCAAGTTCAGAGCAACCGTGTGATCTCCTTCACACCTCTTCTCCCTCACAATGCTCACCTTCTCCTTCCTCTCTCAAACCCTAAAGAACTTCTCAAGAGCTCCCTCCCTCGGAAACCCTCTCTAACCACGTTCTCCTCTCTAATTCACACACAGAAAACATAACTATTTTGACACCTAAAAATGGGCTCCAAAATCCCTGAAATTTCAAAGTAGCCATTACTATCTTACAGTACGACTTCTAATCGTACAGTAGATATGTATACCAAGCTTCGTCCTGGTATGAAGATATACGAATAGTTCAAAATCAATCGTACAGTACGATAATGAATTGTACGATATAATCCTCAACATTACTGATTGTATAGGATGATAGCCGGGATGATCAAATGTCGTCTCTATTCATCATATTATATGATACATATCGTACAGTATGAATGGTCAAAATCAAGGCATCATCCAGGATGAATTCCGGGACGATCAAGAGTCATCTCTGTTCATCATATAGGACGAACTACATCATACTGTACGATGAGGAAAAAACAATGGATCATCCAGGACGATCTCCGGGACGATCAGAATTCATCTCGGTTCATTATATTGTATGAACTGGTTTGTACAATATGATATTCAATTTGAAATTAAGCCTTGAATTATTCCACTAATCACGGGTTAATTTAAGTATTTAAAATAAATCGTACAGTACGAAATACTTCGTATAGTACAAACGGCGGAGAAAAACTTACTTAAGTTAATTTGACGACTAGGGTTTTGTATTTGAACATATCGTACAGTATGATTTTGATTCATACGATACGATCTATTCATAGAATCGTCCTACATGCTCAGATCGTACGGTACGAAATAACTTCGTACAGTACGATCTACAAAGAAAGAAAATCTCCAAATTTTTCTTTAAAAAAACCCTCTCCCCTGTGTGTGTGCATGGTTGATCAGACTTTTATGCATTTTATGGCCAGACTCAAGAAAATAAAAATAAAATAAATAACAAAATACATTGTCAGACTCAAACTTCTAATCTACCCATTCTTGAGTCTTCCTGTCGTCCTGAGTAGCTTGTGATCTTCCTGAAATGTTAGTACTCACGGACAATTGCAAACAAAATAATATTCAATTAATAGATAATTTAGACGAAATTATTTGTCATCATTAAAATCTCAAACTCGGGGTCATGGGTTGCAACAATCTCCCCCTTTTTAATGATTTCAAATAATATTTGTTGTAGGCAAGTTTGAAGAACTTTTTTTATTTTTTTTATTTTTTGAAATAGAAATGTAATAAAAAAGGAAAATATAGTACGAGATAAAAAGAAATGCATTTAACCATAGAACAAACTACAACAACCTTCTCCCTCTTTTGACAACACCAAAAAGAGGAGAAAACACTAAGAAAGAGAAAAAAAACTATAATACAAAGATAATTTAAAATTGAGGATCCTGATCAGTTGGTGGTGGAGGTGGGTTTGGTTGGAAATACTGAAGGAGAGCGTCAAATCGGTGATCAATTATAGTGAAGCATTCCCCAAGCCATTGCATGTCAGTCTCGTATTGCTGATGTTGCTCTTGAATGTGAGTATCGAGATGAGTCTGAAGTTGGTCGAAGCATTCGACCAAATCATCGTGAGGGTGTGCTGGTGCAGGTGCTCGAGGTGCTGCATGTCGTCGTGGTTGTTCTTGAGCTGCGGCCGGGCATCTTCTCCTTCTTCTTCGTCAAAGACAGGTTCTTCAGGCTTGTGTCCCTGATGAAAAAGAGTACGGAAAGAGGCATCCATATAAAAGATATGAAGATTGTCGGGTTCACCAGGATAGGTTAATTGATATTTATTTTGGTGGATATATTCTAAAAGTTGACCAAGAGCTAGATTTTGTTTCCGTCGAGTAGTAGGGAGGCGAACGAAAGTCATATGGCGAATGTAGTCAATAATTAAATCGGCCTCATCAAATTTTATGGTCATGATAAGATAGGTAGCGACAGATAAGGTCGGGGTCATGTTGATACGGTCGCCACCTTTGGGTATTATGGAGGTTCGAAGAATATGTTGAATTATTCGCGCATTTCGAGTTATTGATTGAACGAGAGGTTGGTGTTGATGGATTGCAGCATTCCTAAGGACTCTATTAACATCACTCCAATCGAATTCGTTTGTAAGAAAGGAGCGAACCATAGGACCTTCAGTGGATAGCCCAATATTATGGGCGATGTCGGCTCTAGTGATCTCGATGTTTTGACCACAAACAAAGGAATGAAAGTGGTATTGTAGACAATGTATGTGATATTTTCAATAAATTCTAAAAGAAGTTCAGAGTTGTAAAGAAAGGCCAGGGTGAGGAGGAATTGGAAGGTGGTAGAAGCGAAGAGGCTTAGTACCTCAAAGTTTAGGACAACCTGATTAAGCATTTTGGAAGGTGTAATTTTGCAGGCCTTATACCTGTGGTAAGCTTCTTCATTTTCAGTGTTTAGAAAACAACCACTTGGATAACTCAAATAGAATAAGCTTCCAACAACCAACCGACTTCGCTTGCTAGAACCAGACATTGTCAAGAGGGCAAGAAGACTAGGTGAAGGAGTGAGTGAGGAAGGTGTGAGTGAAAAGAACTGCCTAGCAAGGGAATTTATAGAGAGTTTCTCACATCATACAGTACGATCTAGAATCATATAGTACGATATGCAATAAATGTTTTGATGGGTCGTTTCGGGAAAAGATAGTCAATTCGTACAATACAATAGTTATCGTACAGTATGATCAGAAGAATTTTGATCGTCCCAATGATCATCTGTACGACTTTTGACAAAAAGTTTCGTATAGTACGATCAATAATAATGTCATACCAGACAACTTTAACTCGTGCTCATCCGTTTTAGCTGAAGTGGATCGTACAGTATGAAGATAGGTATCGTATAGTACGAACATCAATAATATCATACCAATTACAATTAAGTCATCCCAATCCATTTGCTGATGTGGATCATACAGTACGAAGAAGAGATATCGTACTGACGATGATCAATAAATCTCGTACCAGACAGATTGAATGCCTGTCTTGCTGTATCGTACAGTACGATAGGGATCATACAGTACGATCAACAGAGGCAGAATTTTAGCTCATAGGTTGTGCCGTGTAGATTTAGATACATCATACAGTACGAACTGATGTCGTATAGTATGATAATAAATGTCATATTTTTTGTGGTTTTTTTGTAGTGAGTGTGTGATGATCTGGAGCAACCCTTTTTTTTGTGTGTTTTTTTTTTTATTTTATGCATTAATGTCAATGACACCTAGTCTAGTTCTCAAGGTGTTGAAGGTGTCAAATGCTAGTGGTTTTGTGAATATGTCAGCCAATTGATGCTCTGTAGTAATATCATGCAATTCTATATCTACCTTAGCAACGTGATCTCTTATAAAATGGTGTCTAATGTCAATGTGTTTCGTTCGAGAGTGCTGAATTGGGTTCTTAGAGATGCAAATTGTACTTGTGTTGTCACACATGATTAAAATGGTTCCTACATGTAGACCCAGATCAAAAATTTGTTATTTTAATCATAGTACTTATGCATCGCAACTTCCTACTGCAATATATTCTGCCTCGACTGTGGAAAGGGCTACTGAGTTTTGCTTCCTACTAGACCAAGACACTAATGATTGTCCTATGAATTGGCAGGTACCGGAGGAGCTTTTTCTATCTATCCTACATCCTGCAAAATCAAAATCTGAGTACCCTAAGATTTCAAAGGAAGTGTTGTGCCTAGGATACCAAATTCCTAAGTTCAGGGTGCCTAGTAGATATCTAAGAATTTTCTTGACAACTGTTAAGTGATACTCTTTAGGATCGGCTTGAAAACAAGCACAGAGACACAGACTAAACATTATGTTCGGTCTACTGGCAGTTAGGTAAAGAAAGGATCCAATCATTCCTCTATACTTTTTCTGATATACTATTTTCCACTAGGATCTTTGTAAAATTGAATTGTTGAGCTCATTGGAGTGTTTATAGGTTTTGCATTCTCCATTTCATATTTTTCAAAATATCTTTAATGTACTTTGTTTGGCTAAGAAATGTTCTGTTATCCATTTGTTTTACACTAAAGCCAAGAAAGTAATTTAGTTCTCCCATCATGCTCATTTCAAACTCATTACTCATTATTTTTGAAAATTCATCACACAAGTTCTTATCCGAAGATCCAAACAAGATATCGTCCACATAAATTTCAATAATGAGAATCTCTCCTTTAATTTTTTGTAGAAAGAGTGTGGTGTCTACACTACCTTTTACAAATCCACTATCCATTAAAAATGAGCTAAGTCTCTCATACCAGGCTCTAGGTGCTTTCTTTAATCCATAAAGTGCCTTTTTTAATTTGAATATGTGATTTGGAAATTGTGAACTTTCAAATCCGGGGGGTTGCTCAACATAGACATCTTCCTTAATTACCCCGTTCAGAAATGCACTCTTTATATCCATTTGATATAATTTAAAGTTCTTGAAGCAAGCAAAAGCTAAGAGCACTCTTATGGCTTCTAGTCTAGCAACAGGGGCAAAGGTTTCTTCAAAAGCTATTCCCTCAATTTGGTTGTACCCCTTAGCTACTAATCTAGCTTTATTCCTTATTATTATTCCTGAATTATTCACCTTATTCTTGAAGACCCATTTTGTTCCAGCAACACTTTGTTCTTTAGGTCTCTTGACTAACTCCCAAACATTATTTCTGGTGAATTGGTTCAGCTCTTCTTGCATTGCTAGAATCCAAAATTCATCTCCTAAGGTTTGATCAATACTTGTAGGTTCCATCATAGAGATGAATGCTGAATAACTAACCTCCTTCCTAAGTCCATGCCTAGTTCTTACACCTTCTGAAGGGTCTCCTAAAATTAACTCTTTAGGATGATTAGAAGAATATCTCCATTCTCTAGGCAAATCTTTCTGAGGTTCTACCCTTTCTCCTAAGGTCATAGTCTCTACTCCTTGAATTACCACTATTTCATCATCTTCAATTCTATATTTAGAGGGCTTATCTAATTCATCAAATACTACATGGGTGGACTCTTCTACTACTAGGGTTCTCTTATTAAAGATTCTATAGGCCTTACCTACATATGAATAACCTAAGAAGACACCCTCATCAGACTTGGGATCGAATTTTCCTAAGGGATGTTTGATATTATTCAAGATGAAGCACTTGCACCCAAAGACATGTAAGGGTGAAAGGTTTGGTGTCCTACCCTTAAGGAGTTCATAATGAGTTTTGTTCATCTTAGATCTAATATTCACCCTATTTAAAACATAACACACCGTGTTGACTGCTTCTGCCCAAAAGTATCTAGGAAGGGTGTACTCTGCTAACATTGCCCTAGCGGCTTCTACCAAAGTTATGTTCTTCCTTTATGCTATACCATTTTGTTGAGGTGTTCTAGGGGCTAAAAAATTGTGTTCTATTCCTTTTTCTTGACAGAATGATTCAAATTTATCATTTTGAAACTCTCCACCATGATCACTATGGATTGTCGAGATCTCACATCCTAATTTTCATTGAATCCATATGGAGAATACCTTAAATTTCTCAAAAGACTCATTCTTATGTACTAGGAATCTTACCCAAATGAATCTAGTGAAGTCATCTACAATCACAAATCTATAATTTTTCCCACCTAGGCTGGCTATACTAACAGGTCCAAATAAGTTCATGTGTAGGATTTCTAATGGCCTAGCGGTGATCACATCTCTAATTGAATGAAAGGATGATTTGACTTGTTTTCCTAGTTGGCAAGCATCACATAAATGGTCATTTGTGAAATCTAACTTAGGTACGCCTCTAACTAGGTTTTTTTAAGTGATGTTTCTAAGAGTTTTCATACTAGCATGGCATAGTCACCTATGCCATAGCCATGAGTCATCAACTATTATTTTCAAACAAAATGAATTTAAATTATCAATGCAATCAAGGTCTAACATGTAAACATTGTTCATTCATTTTTCTTCTAAAACTAGTTTATCATTTAAACTAATCAAGCATTTATCAGATAGAAATTTAATATCAAAACCTTTGTCACACAGTTGACTAATGCTAATTAAGTTATGCTTCAAACCATCAACTAGTAAGACATTTTTAATTAAAAAATTTTTAGCATTACCAATAATACCTGAGCCTATCACCTTCCTGATAGTGTTGTCTCCCAATGTTACTTTGCCTCTAGTTCTGGTCTCCAGTAGAATGAACTTCTTCATATCTCCAGTCATGTGTCGCGAGCAGCCACTATCCAGGTACCACATGCTCTCACTAGGTCTTTTGTGAGAGCAACCCTACAATTTCATTCAAAGGTTAGATTTGGGAACCCAAGTGAGTTTGAGTTCCTCCTTATGCTTGCATGAATGAGATGTATGCATGTTATGTTGTGATGGATGCAGTTTAGGTCTCCATACTAAGTGTGTCCTATGGTGAATTGTGCATGTGCGGGCTACATGACCTAGCATGCCACAAGAGAAGCACCTAACACTAGGAAATGGATTCTCTAACCTATTTGGGTGGTGATGCCTCTTCCTAAAGTTGTGTGATGCATGTTGTGTTGGGGGTTGACTAGGTTGGGCTAATGTGAGTGATGCAATTTCTTTTTCTAATTCTTTGATTCTTTCTTGAAAAGTGTTATTTTGATATGTTAATCCATGAATTTCTATTTTTAACAAATGCTCACTGTGAACTACTTCTAATGCAAGTTTGTCTAATCTATGGAAAGCCTCTTCTAGTTCAACATGAGTGGTTTTCAAGATTTCATGCATTTCAGTTAGTTCAATATGCTTCTTATTTAATAAATCATACTCATCAAAAAGTAGCATATGATCTTTATCTAAATCAGAATTTTCCTTAAACAAGTTAGCATGCTCTGTTTGTAAAGAACTAAATTCAATATTTAGCTTGGCATGAATCTTTTTCAATTTCCTGTACAAGGCATGGATATTCTCAGAAATAAGTAACAATTCTTCATATGAAAGTTAACATACCACATCTTGATCCAGTTGATCAAGGTTATCATTAGCCATAAGACACAAATTTGTTACCTCCTCTTCTGCTTCTTCTTCTGATGATTCTGAGGCAGAGTCGGCCTAAAAATCTTTTTGTGTCTTTATCTTTCCTTTCTTATATTTGGCTTTGTCATCACCTTTCTCCTTAGCTGGTTGGCTCTTTAGATTGGGGCAATCGGCTCGAAGGTGACCTGGTTTCTTGCACTCAAAATAGATTGTATCAGAGGAAACCTTATTGAACCTCGAGCTCTTACCTTTATTCCAGCTGTTCTGATGACGCTTCTATTTTCTCTTCAGGAAGTTCTTGAACTGTCGAGTCATCAGTTCTATCTCATTCTCTTCCTCCCCTGCAGAGCTTTCACTTCATGAGTTGTTTGCTTTTAATGCCACTGTTCGCTCCTTTTTCTTTTCACCTGCATCACTTTGTCTCTAACTCACTCCTTGCTCGTATATAATGAGTGACCCAAGGAGATTATTAATAGAATAAATGTTAAGGTCTTTAGATTCAGTGATAGCAGTTATCTTTGCATCATAGGAACTAGGTAAGCATCTAATAATTTTATTAACTTTCTCAGAATTTCAAATCTCTTTACCTAATGCATGCAAGGATGTCATGATTTGGGTGAACCTAGTGTACATGTCAGATATTATTTTGCTAGGTTTCATATGGAAGAGTTCATAATCATGTAATAAAATGTTAAGCCTAAATTGTTTTACTTCACTTGTTCCTTAGTATGTAATGCACAGTCTATCTCAAATCTCCTTACCAGTGGTACAGGTAGAAACTCTCATACAATCCTCATACTTTAATGCATAAAAAAAGCAATTTAAACACTTAGCATTCAGTTGGGCTAAATCCCTATCCTCGTTGCTCCATTTGTTAAAAGGTACAAGAGTTTTCAATCCATTGATAGTTTTAAAAGGTGCAACATATCCATCATTCACTAACATCCACATGGGGTAATAAATAGACTGTAAAAATGTAGACATTCTAATTTTCCAGAAATCAAATGAAATAATATTAAAAACAGGTGGACGGGTTATTGAATAACCCTCCGTAGTATTGCGATTACCAAATTGCGACATGATCATTTTTTTTCAAAGTTTTCTAAAACACTATCTTTAAAAACAGGCTCTAATACCAATTGAAATTACTAGATGGATAAGAGGGGGGGTGAATTATGAAAGATTTATAGCAATAAATAAAACCTAAATAAGAGTTCTAATATTTTTGATATTTTTAAGATTTTAACAAGAAAATAAAGTGCAACAATGGAATCCTATTCAATCACAATATTTCACCATGCAAATATACTGAAAATGAAAAATACACGCAAGAATAAAAATGATAAGGAAAAAGCACACCGGATTTTTATAGTCGATCAAATCATGACCTACGTCCACTCCCCGGAGTCCTCCGCTCTGAGATTTTCACTACAAGCAATAGCTCTCCTTTTGCCCCCCTTGGCAAGGCGGACAAGCCCTTATAATACTCCCTTTCACCAACCCGGCGTGGCGGAGTGCCAAACTCTATTTTCACCCTCCTGGTGATGGCAGAGAACCTTCTCATTTTTCTCCCTCCTGGAGAAGGCAGAGTACCTCAAGGTCACGAATGTAGAAGAGCCTTCCCCTTGGAGATCCTCTCATAAATTCTTCTAGGGCCACAGGAGGAACAAGATGCATCAAGTTTGGAGCAACCGTGTGATCTCCCTCACACCTCTTCTCCCTCACAACGCTCACCTTCTCCTTTCTCTCTCAAACCCTAAAGAACATCTCAAGAGCTCTCTCCCTCGGAATCCCTCTCTAACCACGTTCTCCTCTCTAATTCATGTACAGAAAACATAACTATTTTGACACCTAAAAACGGGCTCCAAAATCCCTGAAATTTTAAAGTAGTCGTTACTATCATACAGTATGATTTCTAATCGTACAGTATGATATGTATACCAAGCTTCTTCCTAGTATGAAGATGTACGAACAGTTCAAAATCAATCGTATAATACGATAATGAATCATACGATACGATCCTCAACATTACTGATCGTATAGGATGATAGCCGGGATGATTAAATGTCATCTCTATTCATCGTATTGTACGATACATATTGTACAGTACGAATGGTCAAAATCAAGGCATCGTCTAGGATGAATTTCGAGATGATCAAGAGTCATCTCTGTTCATCGTATAGTACGATCTACATCGTACTGTATGACAAGGCAAAAATAATGGATCATCCAGGACGATCTCAGGGATGATTAGAATTCATCTCTATTCATCGTATTGTACGAACTGGTTCGTATAGTATGATATTCAATTTAAAATTAAGCCTTGAAATATTCCACTAATCACGGGTTAATTTAAGTATTTAAAATAAATCGTACAGTATGAAGTACTTTGTACAGTACGAACGGCGAAGAAAAACTTAAGTTAATTTGATGGCTAGGGTTTTGGATTTGAATATATCGTATAATATAATTGTGATTCGTACGATACGATCTATTCACAGAATCGTCCTACAAGCTCAGATCGTATGGTACGAAATAACTTCATATAGTACTATCTACAGAGAAAGAAAATCTCCAAATTTTTCTTTAAAAAAACCCTCTCCCCCTCTGTGTGTGCATGGTTGCTCAGACTTTTATGCATTTTATGGCCAGACTCAAGAAAATAAAAATAAAATAAATAACAAAATACATTTTCAGACTCATACTCCTAATTTACCCATTCTTGAGTCTTCCTGTCGTCCTGAGTAGCTTGTGATCTTCCTGAAATGTTAGAACTCACGGATAATAGCAAACAAAATAATATACAATGAATAGATAATTCAGACGACATTTTTTGTCATGATCAAAATCTCAAACTAGGGGTCATGGGTTGCAACACCATCAACATGATTTTCTAGATTGGTTGGTTATTTAAACTTTTTATATTGGGCTTGTATGACCCCTTAAGTTAATTATTGATGTTGCAAATGAAGGTTCTTTGATGTCAAAGTCTTTTCATGAGGCTTATTCCTTAATGGATGATGGAAATTATTGACTACATTTTTTATTGAGGTCAATTTTTGACATTAAATATCCAATCTTCATACAATAATTATTAAACTTCACTCCAAACTTTAAATCCAATCCATCACCTTGCTATGGCATTGAGATCAAATCAATAACTTAGAATCCATCCTTTAATAATCACCCTTGATTATCATTTGATCATCTGATCAATCACCTGATAATTACCATATGATTGATTATCACTACTTTGACCATTTCAAAATTAAAACTCCCTTTAATCATTAATTTCCCCAATTAGTTCATAATCCATGCAAAATCAAACTTAAAATCCTCCAGATGACAGCCCCCACTAACTATCACCTGATTATATATTCAAGCATTGACATTCATTGTTAATTGTCAAGGATCTAAGCAATTCAAAACCCAAAACCCTTCAAATCATTAACAAAATCATATACAGATCAAACTCATTGAAAATCTAAAACTCTAAAACCTAGTGTTAAAACCAAACCCAAAATCCCTTGATCCATAACCTATTTTTGAAGAAATTTTATCACCTCAAAACCCAAATAAATGACATTGGATTCATGACGAGTCAATTGCATATTTATTAGGCATATAATTGTGATCAACCACATCAATTTAGGGATTTTTTAAGTTCCCTAACCAAATCTAGATCAAAACCATCCTATATATCTTAAGGAGTATGCAAATCCCTTCATAGACAGAGTTCATTAGAGTTTCAATTAACTAGCAATCCAAGCTAATAATTTTGAGTTAAAACCTATCATTATCCAAATCATTCAAAGGTGAAGTATTTTGCAAATCTTTTTCATGACTTATGTTTTGATGATTGACAAACACTATTGATTCTCTTGGACTGCCTGTTACTTCTAACTTTTCAGGAATCAAAGATCATACGAACAAACAAAGCCAATTTAAGATTGCGTAGGTTAAGGGTTTAGTCAGTCTGTACTTTGGTTTTTCTCTTCTTGAGTCTATTTATAATATTCAAAGAGACTGATGCTAAGTAACCCTACACACACACACTTGAAACACTTAGAAATTCTGTTTTTACTCAAATCGGCCAGGACGATATTCACATCGTCCAGGACGATCTGGCTTAAAATAGAAATTCTAATCAGGGGTTCTTAATTAAGGCATCCATCATTAACAAATCGGCATGGATGATACATGTATCGGCCAGGACGATAGGATCAAAACAGAAAGAAATTATCGCCATAAATGATTAAGGTATTCTGTATTTTTGGCAATCGGCCAGGATGAACTTGGATCGGCCTGAAAAATATTCACAATTATGCCTTAATTGATAAGACAAATCAAGGAAGTAATTAAGGATGATTGATACAATCACATCGTCCTGGACGATCGTAGGATCGGCCAGGATGATTTATTCAAAAACCTTAGTTACTTCTAGATGATAAATATCGGCCAGCATAAATTCAGGGCGATGCTCTGGACGATTTTCCTCTGGTTTGAACTAATCGGCCTGGACGATCGTGATATCGGCCTGGACGATCAAGCCAATTTTTAATCGTCCAGTTTGCATTCAGGGCGATGCTCTGGCCGATCTCATGGGATTTGTACTGATCGGCCAAGACGATTTAAATATCGTCCTGGACGATATTGTTGGCAACTTGCAATTAATGAGCTCCTTTAAAGCTCTTCTATTTAAGAGCTCATGTTTAACATTTTTTAATGATCTTTTGCTGCTGCCTTGATCTGAGAAGACCTTGAGGAGAGAAAGAGAGAGAGAGAGAGAGAGAGAGAGAGAGAGAGAGAGAGAGGATCTTGTGAGGGGATTCACAAGGGTTGCTTCAAGGATCGCTCTACTTCTTCTTCATCTAGAGTTTCTCATCCAAGGAAGGGTCGGTAGAGGTAAGGATTCAGTAACTGATAGTGGTTCTCTGCCAGCTTCAGAAGGAAGCAAAAGGAGATAGGTTCTCTGCCTTGCTGGGTGGCAAAAAGAGGTTCTTTGTAAAGGCTTCTCCGCCTAGCTGTGGGAGCTAAAGGAGAGTCACGATTATAGTGCAATACTCGGAGGGCGCCTCTAGGGAGTGGACGTAGGTCGAGTTGATCTAACCACTATAAATTTCTGTGTTCTTGTTTCTTGCTTCCGCACTTATTTTTTTTATGGTGTGATTTTGGTTTATGTGATTTTACTTCTTTATGAAAAGAATTTTTTAAAATACCAATTCACCCCCCCCCCCCCCCTCTTGGTTAGCTTGGGCCAGTTCTATAGGGCTTAACATCCCTAACGAACTTTCAAATGGTATCAGAGTGGGATTCAAATAATTTAAGTTTGAAAACTTTTTGAATTTGATCCATGGCTAACTTTGGAAATAGAAATACTACTGAAGGTTATTCAATTACACAACCTCCCTTGTTTGACAACTTACCTTTTGATTTCTAGAAAACCCTCATATCAACATTTTTACAATCAACTGATTATCGTATGTGGATGCTTATCAAAGAAGATTATTCTCCACCTTCTCATGAAATTAATGGTGTTAAAATAGAAGTTGCTTTTACTGAATGGACTTTCGATGAACGAGATTTAGCTCAATTGAATGCAAAATTTTTGAACTGTTTTTCCTGTGCTTTAAAATATGATTATTACATGCGTGTCTTCACTTGCAAAACGGGTAAAGAAATTTGGGATAAATTATGTATCACTTATGAAGGAACCAATGAAGTAAAATAATCTCGTTTGAATATTCTCTTGCATTACTATAAACTTTTTTGTATGAAACCCTCTAAATCTATTTCAGACATGTATACAAGGTTTACTCAAATTGTTACTTCATTGCATGCCTTAGGAAGAGAACTTTCAAATTTTGAAAAAGTAAACAAAATTTTGAGATGCTTGCCTTCATCTTTTGATGCTAAAATTACTACTATAACTGAATCTAAGGATTTGAACACGTATTCGATTGACAACTTACTTGGCTCACTCATTGCTTACGAGCAAGGGGTGAATCAAAGAAATCTTGATGCAAGTGAGAAAAAGAAGGAGAAAATGATAGCACTGAAGGCACACAAATCTGACTCCGATTCTTCCGGGTTTGAGAGCGATGAAGTTGCTTTCATCACAAGGCAATTCAAAAGCTTTCTAAGGAAGAAGCAAAAGCATCATTGGAGAAAAGGTAAGGATCATAAATATTCTAAAGGATCTTCTGATATTGTTTGTTATGAATGTAGGAAGCCTGGACATGTGAAAGCCGATTGTCCTACACTTCAAGATCACTCGAGCAAAGAAAAGAAAAAGGGTGAGGAGAAACCTAAGTTCATAAAGGACAAGAAGAGAGTCCAAAAGGCATTCTGGGCAGAATCTGGTACTGATTCCTCTGAGACTGAACCAGAGGAAGAGACAACAAACCTGTGCTTAATGGGGGAAGATCATCTTTAGCAAAGTGATGAGGAAGAGGTATGTAAACCAATATATGATGAATTGTTTGAGATTTTTGAGAAAATCCATGCATCATACAAAAAACTTAAAAAGACTCATGCTAGCTTGAAATTAGAATTCTTGAATCTACAAAAAGAGTATGAAATTTTGACTAAAGATCATCAAACAATTGATTCAAATCATATGACTTTACTTGATGAATTTGATGAGTTAAATAAAAATCATTGTGGATTAGTTGAAAAGCATGATGCATTAAAAGTTTTACACACATTATTTGAATCTAAATTTAAGAAGTCTAAAGAGATTGAGAAAAATTTGAGGATTGAAAATGTGATCTTAAAGAGCACTAATTTGAAGATGCAAAATGAATTAGAAATATGTAAGAAAACTAGCATGACACCTGCTCTTGATCAAAAGCCAAGACCTAGGAAGAGGCATTATAACTCAAATCATTTAAGAAATCCTTTTCCTGGAGTTAAATGTTTTTCATGTGGCATGCTAGGACACATCTCACACACTTGCACTGTTCACCGTAGTACACATTGGGTGTGGAGACCTAAGGTACATGATTCACAGCATACCACACCTGCATTGTATTCTACTTTTCCTAAGACAGGACCCAAACTAGTTTGGGTTCCTAAATCTGACTGCTATTGAGTTTTATAGGTGTGCTCTCACCAAAGACCTCGTGGGAGCATAGGATAATTGGACATATGGAGGCTCGCAGCTCATAAATGCTTATACTTGCTGCTTCATAATTTCTTGAAATATTTTTTAATTAGTTTTGTGTTTTTTTTTTGTTGTTGTGTGCTAGCTCTTTGTTGTTTTAGATTGTTTTGTTTTCATTTTGCTTTTATGATTGGTTTTCTATATGATTATTTTTTAAGCTTTTAGATTTTAGAGATTTAAAGCCATTGATTATCATATCTAAATTGGTTAACGGGAGAAACACCGTTGATGGTTTCCCTCCCTCTAACCTCTTTTAGTGACATAATTTTCTTTTCTAGACAAAAAGTCTATCTCATATTGACAACTGGTTTTGAAACTAAGATTTTTTATCTTGCTACAATAATCTATCTTGTGCATAATATCCAAAGTTCTTATATATCTTTCAAGTTAATTGAAATCTTGCCATTGCATTTATCACATGATTATGATTGTGTTTTGTGACTTGTTCTTCCTTATGTTAGAGAGAGCTCCTATTCTCTAATATTTGGAGGATATACTCACAACTAAGGTGTTTTTTTTTAAGGTTTTGTTAAAGAGTTTTTATCTTGTAAAAATTAAAAAGGAAAGAGGCCAATGACGTCAAATTGAAAAGAGAACTATATACACAAAAGTGTATCAAAAATCAAAAGATGCTCAAAGAGCCAATCAAAGTGACAAGAGGCATAAAATGAGCCCACTAAATGCAAGCTATCCTCTCTTTTCAAAACTTTTAGAACTTAGAGAACTCATTAGTTATTTGATGCTTTCAAAGGCTTGATTTCAAATTCCATGATTGAGACAAATTACTTTGCTATATTATTTATAAGATATTTTCTTTGTAACCAAATTTTAATTGGATCTTCTTTTTACCCAGTAAAGTTTTTTTGAGTTAGACCTTTTATTTTTAAAAAAAGATGATTATTGCCCTGAAAGAAGTCCGAGCTAGGGATTAATAAGATCGGGCATTCGACCTTTTTCAGATTTTGACTTGTTAACTCTTTGATTTTTTGAATCTCTAAAATTTAATTATTTGAGAAATTTGTCATATAGATACTTTGCTAAAAAAAAATTTAAAACCAAAAATAAGAAAATCTTTTTTTTCTTTTATTTTTTGTTTTCTTTTTGCCTTTTTTATTGTTGGGTCACTTATTTTTGAGGGTTTTTGATCATCAACATCTTTTCCTTGAATTCAAGTTTCTTGTCACATCGTCCTGACCGATTCTTATATCGTCATGGACGATAGGACAAATTCTTCTCTAAATTCCATCTGCTGAACCTTCTCTGAGCTTTTTATAACTCATCATCCCGGACGATCCCATATCATCCTGGACGATATGATCGAATTCTGTTGCAATCATGTTGATAGTCTTGGCCGATAACATATTTCATCCTGGCCGATGCATTTTATGGTCATCTTCTTGGCCAAAACACTAGATCGTCCTGGACGATCCACGTGTCAGCACGTTTAAATCTTTAAAACCGGCCCCAGACGATCCATTATTGGACAATCGTCCTGGCCGATCCACTGTTCATCCTGGACGATACATGTGGCACAGATTTAAAACATTTTAACTTCGGCTGGTACGATCAATTATTGTGCATCATCATGGACAATACACCTAATCGGCCCGGACGATCAATTTTTTCAACGGTCGTCCGGCTTAACTCCTCGGGAAGATCGCCTGTGTCTAATCATTCTGGCCGATATCTGATCGGCCCGACCGATCAGACCACCTTTTTGACCAATCGGCCTGTACGCAATAACTGAACAAAATCGTCCTGGATGATTCTGCGATCGTCCTAGACGATATGGCAGTTTCTTTAAATTCAGGCCATTCCAGCCATATTTTTAACCTCCACCACCTCCATCTGATGATCATGATCCCTCATTTTTCTAGTTTTTTTGTTTTCTGTTTTCTGTTTTTTTGTAGTTTGTGTTAGTTTTTGTTGTGTTTTTTTCTTTTTTTTATGTGCATATAGGACCCTCTTTTTGTGATGACAAAAGGGGGAGTATGATGTGGTAGGAAAAGTTGATGTGCTTGTAACTTTGAAATTTTAATGAACTGCTGTTCTTACTGAGATTTTCCTACTTGTGTTGCCATTATCAAAAAGGAGGGGATTGTCGCAAATCTTTTTCATAACTTATGTTTTAATGATTGACAAATACTATTGATACTCTTGGACTGCCTGTTACTTATAACTTTTCAGGAATCGAAGATCGGACGAACAAACAAAGCTAGTTCAAGATTATGTAGGTTAAGGGTTTAGTCAGTCTGTACTTTATTTTTTCTCTTTTTGAGTCTATTTGTAATATTTAAAGAGACTGATGCTAAGTAACCCTACACACACACTTGAGAGACTTGGAAATTCTGTTTTTACTCAAATCGGCCAGGACGATATTCACATCGTCCTGGATGATCTGGCTTAAAATAAAAATTCTAATCAGGGGTTCTTAATTAAGGCAGCCGTCATTAAAAAATCGGCCTGGATGATACGTGTATCGGCCAAGACGATAGGATCAAAACAGAAAGAAATTGCCGCCATAAACGGTTAAGGTATTCTATATTTTTAGCAATCGGCCAAGACGATCTTGGATCGGCCTGAACGATATTCACAATTATGCCTTAATTGATCAAACAAATCAAGGAAGTAATTAAGGATGATTGATACGATCACATCATCCTGGACGATCGCAGGATCGGCCAGGATGATCTATTCAAAAACCATAGTTACTTCTGGATGATAAATATCGGCCAGCACAAATTCAGGGCGATGCTCTGGACAATTTTCCTCTGATTTGAACTGATTGGCATGGACGATTGCGATATCGGCCTAGACGAACAAGCCAATTTTCAAATCATTCAGTTTGCATTCAGGGTCATGCTCTGGCCGATCTCATGGGATTTGTACTAATTGGCCAGGACGATTTATATATCGTCATGGACGATATTGTCGGCAACTTGTAATTAATGAGCTCCTTTGAAGCTCTTCTATTTAAGAGCTCATGTTCAACATTTTTTATGATCTTTTGTTGCTGCCTTGACCTGAGAAGACCTTGAGGAGAGAGAGAGAGAGAGAGAGAGAGAGAGAGAGAGAGAGAGGATCTTGTGAGTGGGAGCTTGTGAGGGGATTCATAAGGGTTGCTTTAAGGATCGCTCTGCTTCTTCTTCGTCGAGAGTTTCTCGTTTGTGGAAGGGTCGGTAGAGGTAAGGATTCAGTAACTGATAGTGGTTCTCTGCCAGCTTCAGGATGAAGCAAAAGGAGATAGGTTCTCTGCCTTGTCGGGGTGGCAAAAAGAGGTTCTTTGTAAAGGCTTCTCCGCCTAGCTGTGCGAGCTAAAGGAGAGTCACGATTGTAGTGCAATACTCGGAGGGTGCCTCCGGGGAGTAGACGTAGGTCGAGTTGATCGAACCACTATAAATTTCTGTGTTCTTGTTTCTTGGTTCCGCACTTTAATTTCCTCACTTATTTTTCTTGTGGTGTGATTTTGGTTTATGTGACTTTACTTCTTTGTGAAAATTTTTTTTTTAAATACCAATTTACCCCCCCCCCCCCCCTCTCTTGGTTAGCTTGGGCCAGTTCTATAGGGCTTAACATCGCTAACGAACTTTCAAAGTCCTGTTGAGGATCTCAAGTTACATTTAGCTAGTATTTTAGAAATTTAAACAACATTCAAGTATAATAGAGTCAGTGATGATACTATTAGACTTTATCTATTTCCATTTTTAAGGTATTAATCTAAAATATGATTAAATTTGAAAGTTTGTTAGGGATGTTAAGCCCTATGAACTTAGTCCCAAGCTAACCAAGAGGGGGGGTGAATTGGTATTTTAAAAACTTCTTTTCACAAAGAATAAAAATTGCATAAACCAAATCACACCACAGAAATAAATGCGGAATTAAAAAGTGCGGAAGCAAGAAAAGAACACAGAGATTTATAGTGGTTCGGTCGACTCGACCTACATCCACTCCTTGGAGGCACCCTCCAAGTATTGCACTACAAAACGTGACTCTCCTTTAGCCCTCATGGCTAAGCGGAGAAGCCCTCACAAGAACCTCCTTTTTGCCACCCCCGCAAGGCAGAGAACCTACCTCCTTTTGCTTCCTCCTAAAGCTGGCAGAGAACCACAACCAAAAGCAAACTCCTTACCTCTATCGACCCTTCCACAGACGAGAAACTCCAGACAAAAGACAAGCAGAGCGATCCTTGAAGCAACCCTTGTGAATCCCCTCACAAGCTCCCCCTCACAAGATCTTCTCTCTCTTCCTCTCTCTCTTTCTCTCCTCAAGGTCTTCTCAGGTCAAGGAAGCAGCCAAAGGTCTTGAAAAACATTGAACAAGAGCTCTTAAATAGAAGAGCTTCAAAGGAGCTCATTAATTGCAAGTAGCCGACTTTATTGTCCAGGCCGATGTGGACATCGGCCTGGCCGATCAGTACAAAACACAGAAGATCGGCCGGAGCATCGCCCTGGGTACAGTCCTGGACGACTGAATTTTGGCTTGATCGTCCTGGACGATCTCACGATCGTCCTGGCCGATTAGTACAAATCCCATCAGATCGGTCAAAGCATCGCCCTGGATGGACTCCTGGACGATTGAAATTTGGCTTGATCGTCCAGGCCGATATCACGATCGTCCTGGCCGATCAGTTCAAATCAGAGGCAAATCGTCCTGAGCATCGCCCTATTTTGGAGCAGGCCGATATTTATCGTCCTGAAGTAACTTAAGGTTTTTGATAGGATCGTCCAGGATGATATGATCGTATCAATCATCCTTAATTACTCCCTTGATTTCCTGATCAATTAAGGCATAATTTGGAAATTTCGTCCAGGCCGATCTTTGTATCATCCTGGCCTATAATTTAAAAATACAGTATACCTTAATTGACTATGGCGGCTACTTCTTTCTATTTTGAGCTTATCGTCCTGGCCGATACATGTATCGTCCAGGCCGATATGTTAATGACGGCTGTCTTAATTAAGAATCCTTACTTAGACTTTCTGTTTTAAGCTGATCGTCTAGGACGATATAAATATCGGCCTGGCCGATGTGGGCAAAAATAGAAATTCTAATTCTCTCAAGTGTGTGTGTGTAGGGTTACTTAGCATCAGTCTCTTTGACCATTACAAGTAGACTCAAAAGGTGAAAAACAAAAGTACAGACTGACTCAACTCTAAACCTACGCAATTTTGAACTTTGCTTCTTCTTGATCGTCCGATCTTCGATTCCTAAAAAGTTAGAAGCAACAAGTAGTCCAAGAGAAATAGTGTTTGTCAATCATCAAAACATAAGACAAGAAAATAGGTTTGCAACAATCTCCCCCTTTTTTATGATGGCAAAACACTACGAAAACAGTTAGTAGCAAAAGTTCAGGATTTGATGAAAAAAATAACCTCATAAACTTCTCCCCCTTTTGATATATCAAAAAGGAGGGAACCAAAAAGCAAAGCAAAGAGATCCCTCTTCCCCTCCTTTTTTTTTTTTTTTAACCAAGGCATGAACATGATATAGTATTCCATGTGATTGATTTAAAAATTTGTGAGTTAATGTGTTAATAAGCTCATCAATCTATAGAATAATAGAATATCCGATCATGGTTACCCTTAGCTCAGACGTTTTCTTAGGGTAGAATTGTCTTTTGAAATCAATAACCTAACTCAAAGAATTAATTGGATATGAGAAAAGGGATCCACCCATCACTTGGCTTAAGGAAAAACATCTTTATAAAATAATGTAAAGTAAATTTGTCACGATCGTAAAATAATCGGAATTAAGCCTTTGAGAACCAAAACTTCTAAGTTCTAAAAGATTTAAAAAGGGAGAATAGATTGCTTTTGAGTGGGCTCATTTTATGCCTCTTGTCAATTTCGTGGCGCTTTGCGCATCTTTTTATAGATTTTTCAATTTTTGGCGTCTTTACGCATCTTTTGTTGGCATCATCAGCCAAGTTTTATTCTTTTTGCAAGCTATATTCTCTTTTATAATCTTTAAAAAAAAAACAAAGTTGTGAATATATCTCTCAGATATTAGAGAATAGGAGCAATCTCTCTAACATAAGGAAGAGTTACCATAAGCAGAATTAATAATCAAAGACAAGAGTAACGAGAAATCTTGATGTGACAAAAAAACTTTAAACATTATAAGTATAAGATAGCTTTGCTTAAGCAAGCTTAAGAGAAGATCTCAATTCCATAACCAATCTTTAATTTGAGATAGACTTTTGATTAGAAAAGAAAACTATGCCACTAAAATAGGTTAGAGAAAGAGACACAATCACAAAATATTCCTACCATCTAAGAGATTGAGTAGATAAAAACATATTGACTACAAATTTCCAAAGGCAAGGACAAGAAATATAATACCATATTAGCGATGATTTTGAAAACTAAGTAAAGAGAGACAAAAGGAAAAAATAAAACACAAAAAAAAGTTAAAACAACAAAAAGGAAACAAAAGCAAAAGAAAATAAAAAGCAAAAGAAAATAAAAGGTTTCATGCATTTATGTCAATCACACCCAATCTGGTCCTTAAAGAACTGAAAGTGTCGAAGGCCAGTGGTTTAGTAAAGATGTCCGCCAGTTGGTTTTCAGTTGTCACATGGTGTAACTCAATATCGCCCTTAGTCACATGATCTCTAATGAAGTGATGCCTAATGTCAATGTGTTTAGTCCTTGAATGTTGGATAGGATTCTTAGAGATGCATATGGCACTAGTATTGTCACAAAAGATGGAGATGGTACTTACATGTAATCCTAAATCCAATACCTGTTGTTTCAACCAAAGAACTTGGGCCACACAACTTCCAAGAGCAATGTATTCAGCTTCAACAGTGGAAAGTGCAACAGAGTTTTGCTTCCTACTAGACCAAGAGACCAAAGATTGTCCAATGAATTGACAAGTTCCAAAAGTGCTCTTTCTATCCACCTTGCATCCTGCAAAATCAGAGTCAGAAAAATCAATAATCTCAAAAGAAGTACTATGTCTAGGGTACCAAATCCCTAATCCTTGTGTCCCCAAAAGGTATCTAAAAATCCTCTTAACAGCAGTCATGTGGGATTCCTTAGGGTCAGCTTGAAACCTAGCACAAAGGCAAACACTAAACATGATGTCAGGTCGGCTCGCAGTCAAGTAAAGTAAAGATCCAATCATGCCTCTATATTTCTTCTGATCAACAGACTTACCACTTTGGTCCTTATCTAATGGAGCACTAGAAGTCATGGGAGAGTTAATTGGCTTGGCTTTGTCCATCTCATATTTCTTCAAAATGTCCTTTATGTATTTTGTTTGATTTAGAAAAGTTCCATCCTCCAATTGTTTAATGCTAAACCCCAAAAAGTAGGACAATTCTCCCATCAAACTCATCTCAAACTCTCTACTCACTATTTTAGAAAAATCATCACACAAATTTTTATTAGAAGATCCAAAAAGTATATCATCCACATAAATCTAAACAATGAGTAAATCATCTCCAACTCTCCTAAGAAAAAGGGTGGTGTCTACGCTTCCCTTGACAAACTCCCTCTCTAGTAAGAATGTGCTAAGCCTCTCATACCAAGCTCTTGGTGCCTGTTTTAAATCATACAATGCCTTTTTCAATTTAAACACATGATTTGGAGATTGGGAGATCTTAAAACCTAGAGATTGTTCTACAAATACATATTCTTTTATCTCCCCATTTAAAAAGGCACTCTTGACATCCATTTGAAAAAGCTTAAATCCTTTATAACAGGCAAAGGCTAATAGTACTCTAATGGCTTCCAATCTAGCTACAGGGGCAAAAGTCTCCTCAAAGTCTATCCCTTCTATTTGATTGTACCCCTTAGCCACCAATCTTGTTTTATTCCTCACCACCACTCCTGAATCATTCACTTTGTTCTTAAAGATCCACTTTGTCCCAACTACACTTTGTCCCTTAGGTCTTTCCACAAGTTCCCAAACATCATTCCTAACAAATTGATTCAACTCTTCTTGCATTGCTAAAATCCAAAACTCATCAGAAAGGGCTTGGTTAATGGTGGTGGGTTCAGTCATAGAAATAAAGGCAGAGTGGTTCACCTCCTTCCTAAGTCCATGTCTAGTCTTAACTCCACTAGAAGGGTCTCCTAAGATCAAATTCTTGGGGTGACTTGTAGAGTATCTCCAATCTCTAGGCAAAGTGAGTAAAGGTTCTCCCCTTTCAACAAAGTTCTCTACTCCTTGGGTGACTTCTTCTACTCCTCCATTACTTAGGTGCTCACTCCCCTTCCCTAAATTCTCTACTCCACTAGTAATCTCTCCAACATCATCATCTTTTACTCCATGTTTCTTAGGATCAGACTCATCAAAAACTACTTGGGTTGTCTCTTCCACCATCAAAGTTCTCTTGTTAAACACCCTAAAAGACTTCCCAACACTAGAATATCCCAAGAATACTCCTTCATCAGATTTAGGATCAAATTTTTCCAAGTGAGACTTCCCATTGTTGTGAATGAAAACCTTACAACCAAAGACATGAAGGTGGAAAAGATTGGGTGTCCTACCCTTAAGGATCTCATAGGGTGTCTTCTCTAATTTGGATCTAACATTCACCCTATTCAACACATAACAAGCTGTGTTAACCGCTTCAGCCCAAAAGTATTTTGGAAGTGAATACTCAGCAAGCATGGCTCTAGCGGCTTCCACTAAGGTCCGGTTCTTCCTTTCAGCTACCCCATTCTGCTAAGGGGTCATAGGGGCTGAAAAATTATGGCTAATCCCCTTGTCCTCACAAAAATCTCCAAATCTTTCATTTTCAAATTCTCCCCCATGATCACTATGGATGGTCAAAATCTTACAACCTAGCGTTTTCTGAATACAAGTAGAAAATGTTTTAAACTCTTCAAAAGACTCATTTTTATGTGAAAGAAATCTAGCCTAAGTGAACCTCGAGTAGTCATCAACAATCACAAAACCATAGACTTTCCCTCCCAAACTAGCCGCTAATGGGTCCAAACAAATCCATGTGAAGGACTTCTAAAGGTCTAGAGGTGCTAATGTCCTTAATGGGGTGAAAAGTAGAGTGGACTTGCTTTCCTAGTTGACAGGCATCACAAAGGTGGTCTTTTGTAAACTTAAGTTTGGGGACACCTCTAACTAGGTCCTTTGGGTTAGTTTCCTAAGGGTTTTCATACTTGCATGACAAAGCCTCCTATGCCACAACCAAGAATCATCAATCACAGTTTTTAAGCAAAAAGAAGCAGCACTTTCAATGTTATTTAAATCAAGCATGTAGACGTTGTTGATCATCTTTCCCTGCAAAATAGTGTTGTTACTTAAACTTACAATGCATGAATCCGCAAAGAATTGCATGATGAAGCCTTTGTCACAAAATTGACTGATGCTAAGCAAGTTGTGCTTCAATCCATCTACAAGCAAGACATTTTCAATCATAAGGTTCTTGGAATTACCAATTATACCTGCTCCTACCACCTTCATGGTGGTGTTGTCTCCAATAGTAACCTTGCCTCCAGTCCTGTACTCTAGTACAACAAACTGGCTAGCATCACCAGTCATATGTTGAGAGCATCCACTGTCCAGGTACCACATACTCTCAAGAGGTCTTTTGTGAGAGCCCTCCTGCAAAATTATCAAATGTTAGATTTAGGAACCCAAGCAGGTTTGGGTTCCTTCTTATAAAGAGAAGAATGCAATGCATGTGTGATATGCTGTGGATCATGCACATTAGGTCTCCACACCCATTGTGTACTATGGTGAATCGTGCAAGTGTGTGAGATGTGTCCTAGCATGCCACATGAAAAACATCTAACTCCAGGAAAGGAATTTCTTACGTGATTTGGGTTATAATGTCTCTTCCTAGGTTTTGGCAATTGATCAAAAGTAGATGTCATCCTAGTTTTCTTACATGCTTCTAAATCATTTTGAATCTTCAAATTTGTGCTTTTTAAAACTTCATTTTCAATCCTCAAAATTTTCTCTATCTCCTTAGACTTCTTAAGATCAGATTCAAGTGATGTGTGTGATATTTTTAATGCATCAAGCTTTTCAACTAACTCACCATGATTTTTATTTAACTCATCAAATTCATCAAGTAAAATCATGTGATTTGAATCAATTGTTTGATGGTCTTTAATCAAAATTTCATGCTCTTTTTGAAGATTTAAGAATTCTAATTTCAAGCTAGCATGAGTTTTCTTTAATTTCCTATATAATGTATGAATTTTTTTCTGAAACTTCAAGAAGTTGATCGTAGGAAAGTTCACATACCTCTTCTTGATCACTTTGATCTTTTCCCATGAAACACAAGTTTGTAGTTTCTTCCTCTGGTTCAGTCTCAGAGGAGTCAGTACCAGATTCTGCCCAAAAACTCCTTTGATTTTTCTTCTTGTCCTTCCTAGACTTAGCTTTCTCCTCACCTTTTCCTTTGCTTGAGTGATCTTTAAGTGTAGGGCAATCAGTTCTCACATGTCCAGGCTTCCTGCATTCAAAACAAACTACATTAGAAGATCCTTTAACATGTTTGTGATCCTTACCTTTTCTCCAACTTTGATGATGCTTTTGTTTCTTCCTTAGAAAGCTTTTGAATTGCCTTGTGATGAAGGCAACTTCATCACTTTAAGACCCGAAAGATTCAGAATCCGATTTGTGTGCCTTCAGTGCGATTGTTTTCTCCTTTTTCTTCTCACCTACATCAAGATTTCTTTGATTCACCCCTTGCTCGTAAGCAATGACTGAGCCAAGTAAGTTATCAATAGAATAGGTATTCAAATCTTTAGATTTAGTGATTGCAGTGATTTTTGCATCATAAGATGAAGGCAAGCATCTCAAAATCTTGTTAACTTTTTCATAGTTCGAAAGTTCTTTTCCTAGTGCCTGCAATGAAGTAACTATCTGAGTAAACCTTGTGTACATGTCAGAAATCGATTCAAGAGGTTTCATACGAAAAAGTTCGTAGTCATGCAAGAGAATGTTCAAACAGGATTGTTTAACTTCATTAGTACCTTCATAGGTGATGCACAATTTATCCCAAATTTTTTTACCAGTTTTGCAAGTTGAAACACGCATGTAATCCTCAGATTTCAAAGCACAGAAAAAATAGTTCAAACATTTTGCATTTAATTGAGCTAAATCTCGTTCATCAAAAGTCCATTCAGTAAAAGCAACTTCAGTTTTCACACCATTAATTTCACGAGAAGGTGGAGAATAACCTTCTTGAATAAGCATCCACATGCGATAATCAATAGATTGTAAAAACATTGACATGCGAGTTTTTCAAAAATCAAAAGGTAGGTTATCAAACAGGGGAGGTCGGGTAATGGAATACCCTTCCGTAGTGTTATGATTCCCAATGTTAGCCATGGATCAAATTCAAAAAGTTTTCAAACTTTAATTTTCGAATCCCGCTCTGATACCACTTGAAAGTTCGTTAGGGATGTTAAGCCCTATGAACTTAGTCCCAAGCTAACCAAGAGGGGGGGGTGAATTGGTATTTTAAAAACTTCTTTTCACAAAGAATAAAAATTGCATAAACTAAATCACACCACAGAAATAAATGCGGAATTAAAAAGTGCGGAAGTAAGAAAAGAACACAGAGATTTATAGTGGTTCGGTCGACTCGACCTACGTCCACTCCTTGGAGGCACCCTCCAAGTATTGCACTACAAAACATGACTCTCCTTTAACCCCCACGGCTAGGCGAAGAAGCCCTCACAAGAACCTCCTTTTTGCCACCCCGGTAAGGCAAAGAACCTACCTCCTTTTGCTTCCTCCTGAAGCTGGCAGAGAATCACAACCAAAAGCAAACTCCTTACCTCTACCGACCCTTCCACGGATGAGAAACTCCAGACGAAAGACAAGCAGAGCGATCCTTGAAGCAACCCTTGTGAATCCCCTCATAAGCTCCCCCTCACAAGATCCTCTCTCTCTTCCTCTCTCTCTTTCTCTCCTCAAGGTCTTCTCAGGTCAAGGAAGCAGCCAAAGGTCTTGAAAAACATTGAACAAGAGCTCTTAAATAGAAGAGCTTCAAAGGAGCTCATTAATTGCAAGTAGCCGACTTTATCGTCCAGGCCGATGTGGACATCGGCCTGGCCGATCAGTACAAAACACAGAAGATCGGCCAGAGCATCGCCCTGGGTATAGTCCTGGACGACTGAATTTTGGCTTGATCATCCCGGACGATCTCATGATCGTCCTGGCCGATTAGTATAAATCCCATCAGATCGGCCAGAGCATCGCCCTGGATGGACTCCTAAACGATTGAAATTTGGTTTGATCGTCCAGGCCGATATCATGATCATCCTGGCCGATCAGTTCAAATCAGAGGAAAATCGTCCTGAGCATCGCCCTATTTTGGAGCAGGCCGATATTTATCGTCCTGAAGTAACTTAAGGTTTTTGATAGGATCGTCCTGGCCGATCATGTGATCGTCCAGGACGATATGATCGTATCAATCATCCTTAATTACTCCCTTGATTTCCTGGTCAATTAAGGTATAATTTGGTAATTTCGTCCAGGCCGATCCGTGTATCGTCCTGGCCGATAATTTAAAAATACAGTATACCTTAATTGACTATGGCGGCTACTTCTTTCTGTTTTGAGCTTATCGTCCTGGCCGATACACGTATCGTCCAGGCTGATATGTTAATGACGGCTACCTTAATTAAGAATCCTTACTTAGACTTTCTGTTTTAAGCTGATCGTCCAGGACGATATAAATATCGGCCTGGCCGATGTGGGAAAAAATAAAAATTCTAATTCTCTCAAGTGTGTGTATGTAGGGTTACTTAGCATCAGTCTGTTTGACCATTACAAGTAGACTCAAAAGGTGAAAAACAAAAGTGCAGACTTACTCAACCCTAAACCTACGCAATCTTGAACTTGGCTTCTTCTAAATGGAATGAAATTTCAATGGTGTGAAACCCTATATTCAATGCTCCCTGATTGTTGTATTGACGGGGTGAAGCATTACAAATAACTTTGAGTCTCCATATACTCTAATGAATGCTCAACCATTGAAGCATAACACCCATACTTTAGAACCATCACTTGTGTAGCACAAGGGTGCACACAAACACAAAGTCTCATTGAGAAATTTTTTATAATCATTTTACACGATGCTAAAATGGGTATTTGAATGATTCATACCGAAGGAATGCATTGAATCAATTAAATTTGAATTAATTAAATTTTTTTGAGAAAAAACCAAGAATTGTCCTTTGCGTATGGATTGTGTGTGCAATGCGCCTTAAACGTGTACTACATGCGTATCGCGTGCGTACTTTGCATACCCACATGAAAACCTTCTTAATCGAATGGAATGAAATTTCAATGGTGTGAAACCCTATAAAATCATACCCATAAGAGTATAGAATGCGCACTTTGCAAAATCACATGAAATCATTCTTAATTACACGGAAAAATACCAGTGAGAGGATTTCTTGAATCATTTACTTAAGTTTTACTTAACTAATAATTAGTTCTCATAATCAGTTAGTGAATGATTTATTTTTATTTTCTCTTCAAGATTTTAACAATAAAAAAAGAGTAAGTTATTATGAGTTCTTTACATTGTATAGTTATTATTCTCATCCCAATATAATCAAATAGCTTTATGTTTACAGCTATATGTGTGTATATTTTAAGGCTTATAAAGTTGTAGGAAAGTTTCATTGGTTTTGAAAAAGAATAAAGTTGGTTTTAATTCTATTTTTGAGTTGTATTTGGCATAAATATTGATTTGAAAGGTGAAAAGTGGGTGTATGCATTTATCTGGTGGGTCATGATTGGTAGAGTTTCGTGAGGCTTTGCAAACATCAATCTTCTCGTTGTAAACTACAAAGTGTTGAAGTTGGCCTGTAATGAATTTCATTGTGTTGGAATACTTTTGTAAAGAGTTACAAGATCTTTGTTGTACAAGTCATGGTTTAGTTGGAGTTATAGGTTTTGTTTCGTATGTATATGTTTTTGAAGGGTGACATGTGTAAATGTTGAAAAGAGAAGTGTTTTTGTGAAAAGTGTGTATTGGAAAGTGTTTAGATTTTGAAAATTTAAGAAGTGGAACTAATGTGTTTTGAAAATTGAAACTCAAGGTGATGCTTATTAAAGATGGGAAGTGGAGATGGTAGGTTTTAAAGGTAGAAGTATATGTTGGAAGGGTTTTGTGTAAGAAAAATGAAAGGTGAATTGTATGATTCTTTGGAAAAATGACACATATATTTTGAAAGGCGAATCATGTATAACTTGAAAAGTGAAATGTTTTGAAAGCAATTTTTGTTTAAAGGAAGGTGTATTTCTTTGAAAGGTAAAAATGAGTGATTTGTAATAGTAAAGGCTATGCGATTTTTGAAAGTTATAATATTTTGAGAGAGAAAGTTTGGGTGAGGAAGAATGAGTTTGTTGGATGAAAATCAAAAGCTCTATTGCTCTCTACCTTTCTCTATTTACTTCTTCTTCCCCTTTCTTGTCGCCTTAGAATGAATGTTAGAAAGATATAAAATATACTTCCAAAAGTAAAAGTTTCAGAAAGCAAGTACAAAGCTAGTGATCAAGCCCGAAGAAAGGTACGTTTGGATTTAAATTCTGTCTTTCAATTATTTCATTTTATAATTATAAAATGTGCTTCTAATACCTATTTTCTTTTCTTTATTGGCATGAACTACGATGAACGGTACCGGTCGAGGGAACAAATGTACAAGGAGCTAATGACGTCAGTCGCCTCTATCCAACCGGGTAGAGGTGTTACGGGCGGATCCACCGGGTCGTAGCCCCCGGTTACTGTAAGTATTTCTAAACTTAGAAAACCTTTAGGGACCCCTTGATGTGGTGTGCGCAAACCCTTCCTTTTTAGGTCCCTGTAGTAACTTCAATTTAATTAGGATTACTTTTTGCTCTTAGACCCCTAAACCTCTTTATACGTACGAAAAGTCCTAAGGGTTAGTGATAACAAATATTTTTACCCCATATAACAGTAGTGACACTTAAGGACAAAAATTAAGGACCGGGTCTTAGAAAACTTAGATTTAGGATGCATGTACACTTTAGGGTAGAAACATATAATATAGAATACTTAGTGACATTTATTATTATTATTATTATTTTATTTTATTTTTATTTATTTATTTAACAAATTAAATTTAATTAACTAAAAATTTTTCTTTTAAATAATAATTGATTTAGGACATATCAAAACCACATAACCTATTGCACACACTTAGATTTGTTTGCTAGGACAACCAACTCTAGCTTTAGGTTAGGCTGGTGTTTATTTCCTTACTGCACTCTGACGGGCTTTTTCTCGAGTTTTATTTCATGTTGGTTGTAAAAAAAAAATGTCGGTGTGTTTGTTTATTTATTTTTACCGCACTCTGTGATGTGATTTGATTGACGAGTAGATTACCCATAGGTTAGGAGCGATCTGGTTGTTAATAGAATTTTCTGCAGGTGGCCACACTCGTGCAGGGCAGTAAAGGGGGGGCTAACTAATTAATAATTATATATATGTGCTACAGGTGCTTCAGCTGCTTAGCCCCCAAATAAGAAAGAGTGTGGCCAAGTGTGGCTGAGTGATTTAATTTAAATGCTTATATATAAATGCTTGGGATGATTTTTGCTTAGGATAACCCTGCAGGTGGTCTAGATTTTCTTTTTCTTTCTGTGATGTAAATGTGAATGTAAATGTAATGTATTAAAAGTCAAGATATGTGAAAGTGATTTTGAAAGTGGGATATCACATCCAATTTGGAATCCAAAGAAAAGAGAATATACCTTAAAGGATTATTCTCTTTTATTTGGAAAGCCAAATTAGGATGATTTTAATATCCAAATAGAAAAGAAAATACCCCTCTTAGGGATGAGTTTCTTTTCATTTGGATATCCAGACCCGACGGATTCAAGAAATTCGTAGAAGAAGAAAAGATAGAACGAGAAGATTAAAGAAAGAAGATGAAGAAATGAAGATTCAAGGAACAGTATATCCCATTTCAAAAATCACTTGCGTCACTCTTAGGATTAGAATCCGAGTTTGTTGTTAGTGGTGCCCGGCCACTTTACTTTTCTGTAAATTCTGGGTGTAATATGGACATTGGACATTGGATATTATATCTGGATTATTAAAATTTGTTTGTTTACATTGTTTGTGCAGTAGAATTTTTTAGGACTCTTGCATGCCGTATTTTGTTTTAGCCTGGATTCGAATCGGAGAGATTTTTTTTTGTAAGGGTACGCTAAAAATTCTTCTACTTATAATTTTAAATAAAATTTTGAGGCTCACATAGTAACTCTAACGATTTAAGAAGTAAGCTCGGGACCGCCGAGAGTCAGCATAAGCATATTAATACTTTCTCTTCCTTGTTAGGCACCTCCACGCCTGCGGGTTCTGGCAGACCACTTGACCTATGAGGGTGCAGTTCTGTCAAGGGGAAGTTGTGCAATCTCTAGGGAAAAACCTATTTTCTAAGCCTAATTTTTAAACTGCTTCATATTCATTTTATGTATTCGAGTCAATTAGCATGCATTGCATTAGATTCAAATTAAAAAGAGTCTAAAATATTATTTGCATTCTTAGACATTTTTCACCATACATAAGTTGAGGGGCCAATTAGGATCTGTCTTAGATATCGGCCCCCAATTCCTTAAAACTTAAATAACATCCCTACCCATCTTTCATAAGAGACTGGACACATGATTTTAAAGCGCCTAGGTGGTTAGCTGGCTCCCCAATCCAGGCCGGGGTAAGTCCAGATTTGCACTTCATTAGTTAGGTTCGGGTCACTATTTTATAGTACCCAAATTAGATTTAGGTTCTGAGGCGGATTCTTTTTAGATCTTAAGTCCTCACCCTCCGGGAATATAAAATCCCAAATTTCTAATAAAATGTCAACTTAAATATAAAATTTTCTCCTAAAATGTAAAGCCCAACATATGATAGATTGAGGTTGTCTCTGGGCTTCTCAGAATCCGACACCTCCTACTTTTCTTCCTTTGACCCGCTGATAAATGTTCAACATTGAGCTTTCTCTTTGAAAAATTCCTACTTCTGTTTTCTTGTCTTTTACTTTGTACTCAAAAGGGTATGAAATCACTGCTTTAATCGAGAGTTTTCTTAGGAGCTTTCTCTCCTAGGATGTAATTAACTATAGGGGCTTGCCTCTATAGGGATTTGAGAACCCCAGACTAAAAATAAACCTTGTTTTATTCGTATAAAACAAGGGAAGAATATTTGAGAACGTAGATATTTTTAAAACTTCATTTTTAATTTTGAATAGACTTGTAGAATATTATTATTATATTTTCAGATAATATAATATTATATTTGTTATATTCAACTTTAGAAATGATGAATTTTATATAACTCATTCTCGCTTTTGGATATCTTGAAGAAAGTTATGTTCATCTTTTAAGATGATATAATATTCTTCTTGCTATATCTAAATAAAAGAATGAATAAACTTTTTCAAAAAACGTATTTCTATCTTTAAACATATTCTATAGGATTTCATGTTCATCTTTTAAGATGATATGTTATTCTTTGAACTATGTTTGATTATAGAAATATCAATTTTCAAAACCCTATTTTGATATTGAATCCATTGTAGAATATTGTGTCGGCCTCTCGAGACCGTACTTTATTCTCAATGCAGTATTCGATTACAAAATAGGAGAAATCAAAATCTGCGTGGTGATACATAATTTTTCCCACCAAGGTTTTTCTGGCGACTCCGCTGGGGATCAATCCTCTCTCCATCTTTAGCAGTGTTTTATACCCTTTAATCGGTAGTATACTTGTGCTTAACATAGGTTGTAACTACCTTTCTTCCACCGGTTCTTTTATTCATTTCATTCTTGAATAATTCGGCCGGTATCTAAAATTTTTTTTTTTTAGAGGTCTTATTTTGGACCCCGTTAGAAAACTAACGGGAAGTTCCTTTATAATGACCTATTTGTAAAGTAAATCCCCGTGTTAATTCGAACGTTGTAGTTACATTATTCTTGTAGCTTGATGTTTGAATTAACACTGGGTCCAAAATTTCAAAAGTTGAAATTAAAACACTAAATAAAATTCATCCTTATCTCAATATTATGTATTTTAGTTATATTTCCATATAACTCAATATATATGAAATGAGATAGGATTTAGTTTATTTAGTTGGATTAATTAAACTTTTACAATTTAAATAAATTTTCAAAGTCTAATTAAAAAAATCTCTTTTAAATTTCAGGAAAAATGACGGGTAAATTAATTTTCTCCCTATCTGACAACATGAACCTGTCCTACAATCCATTTGCTGAGGGTAGTATAATCAAGTTTGGAAAAGGATTTGAAGATTTGCAGTTGTCTGTTAGTGGACCTGAGTTCACTATTATTCCACCCAGTGAGGTTGCTAATCAGAAACCTATCCTAGAATTCACTTTGGGATGCGGGTCTCAAACTGCTCCTGTAGACCCTAGGCCCTCTGTGTTTACTAGGATTGAGCAATCTAGTCAGGATCAGAAACTCAAGTCAGTTGTGGTAGCAAATAGTTCAGTCCCTTTCAGGGCACCCAGCCAGTTTGAGATTGGATCTTCTTCCAATTTATCGGCGATTATGACTAAGACTCAGAGAAGGAATAAAAATCGTCGTATAAAAAGGAAAATGGAAAAATTAGGAAAATCAAAGAAAAATGAGCTTATCCCTCCAACCTCTCCACATCTTAGTGGTAGTAGGTTCCATCTTCTCTCCGCTGCTGATGGAGAAGAAGATACGAGGTTGATTGCTCGATCAGCCCCTACTACTGTTAGAAAGTCTATCACTGAGCCAACAAAAAGTAAGGAAACACATGTTCAGAATTTGGTAAAAGCTATAGTACAAGATTGTGCTGATGGTCCTCCACAGACTAGAGAAGAATTTTTAAGAAAAATGAAAAGATTGATCAGTGATAGGATTGAAGAAGAAACCCTAAGGCAAAAACTTATTAAAACTAGGGTAGGAGGTCAGTTGAGAGCAAGAAATAGCAAAAGAAAATTCAAACCAACTGCCATATCTGCTCTCACTGATGGATACCCTAGGGAGCCAAGAAGATCCAGTAGGAAGACAGACAGTATTGTATTGACTGATGCTTCAGTGAAAATTAAAAGTACTCAGCAGATTCCACAGAAAGTCAGTCGTCAGTTGTCCCCTTCTTCTGCACCACCACAGAGTCCTAATAAGATTCAACATAGTTCTCATACCCATTCTTCTCCCCGAATAGATAGGCACCTCCTCGCCTGCGGGTTTTGGCAGACCACTTGACCTATAAGGGTGCAGTTCTATCAAGGGGAAGTTGTGCAATCTCTAGGAAAAAACCTACTTTCTAAGCCTAATTTTTAAACTGCTTCATTATCGTTTTATGCATTCGAGTCAATTAGCATGCATTGCATTAGATACAAATTAAAAAGAGTCTAAAATATTAATTGCATTTCTAGACATTTATCACCCTACATAAGTTGAGGGGCCAATTAGGATCTGTCTTAGATATCGGCCCCCAATTCCTTAAAACTTAAACAAAGTCCCTACCCATCTTTCATAAGAGACTGGACACATGATTTTAAAGCGCCTAGGTGGTTAGCTGGCTCCCCAATCCAGGCCGGGGTAAGTCCAGATTTGCACTTCATTAGTTAGGTTCAGGTCACTATTTTATAGTACCCAAATTAGATTTAGGTTCTGAGGCAGATTCTTTTTAGATCTTAAGTCCTCACCCTCCGGGAATATAAAATCCCAAATTTCTAATAAAATGTCAACTTAAATATAAAATTTTCTCCTAAAATGTAAAGCCCAACATATGATAGATTGAGGTTGTCTCTGGGCTTCTCAGAATCCGACACCTCCTACTTTTCTTCCTTTGACCCGCTAATAAATGTTCAACATTGAGCTTTCTCTTTAAAAAATTCCTACTTCTGTTTTCTTGTCTTTTACTTTGTACTCAAAAGGGTATGAAATCACTGCTTTAATCGAGAGTTTTCTTAGGAGCTTTCTCTCCTAGGATGTAATTAACTATAGGGGCTTGCCTCTATAGGGATTTGAGAACCCCAGACTAAAAATAAACCTTGTTTTATTCGTATAAAACAAGGGAAGAATATTTGAGAACGTAGATATTTTTAAAACTTCATTTTTAATTTTGAATAGACTTGTAGAATATTATTATTATCTTTTCAGATAATATAATATTATATTTGTTATATTCAACTTTAGAAATGATGAATTTTATAAAACTCATTCTCGCTTTTGGATATCTTGAAGAAAGTTATGTTCATCTTTTAAGATGATATAATATTCTTCTTGCTATATCTAAATAAAAGAATGAATAAACTTTTTCAAAAAACGTATTTCTATCTTTAAACATATTCTATAGGATTTCATGTTCATCTTTTAAGATGATATGTTATTATTTGAACTATGTTTGATTATAGAAATATCAATTTTCAAAACCCTATTTTGATATTGAATCCATTGTAGAATATTGTGTCGGCCTCTCGAGACCGTACTTTATTCTCAATGCAGTATTCGATTACAAAATAGGAGAAATCAAAATCTGCGTGGTGATACATAATTTTTCCCACCAAGGTTTTAACAAAACCTATAACTCCAACTAAACCATGACTTGTACAACAAAGATCTTGTAACTCTTTACAAAAGTATTCCAACACAATGAAATTCATTACAGGCCAACTTCAACACTTTGTAGTTTACAACGAGAAGATTGATGTTTGCAAAGCCTCACGAAACTCTACCAATCATGACCCACCAGATAAATGCATACACCCACTTTTCACCTTTCAAATCAATATTTATGCCAAATACAACTCAAAAACAGAATTAAAACCAACTTTATTCTTTTTCAAAACCAATGAAACTTTCCTACAACTTTATAAGCCTTAAAATATACACACATATAGCTGTAAACATAAAGCTATTTGATTATATTGGGATGAGAATAATAACTATACAATGTAAAGAACTCATAATAACTTACTCTTTTTTTATTGTTAAAATCTTGAAGAGAAAATAAAAATAAATCATTCACTAACTGATTATGAGAACTAATTATTAGTTAAGTAAAACTTAAGTAAATGATTCAAGAAATCCTCTCACTGGTATTTTTCCGTGTAATTAAGAATGATTTCATGTGATTTTGCAAAGTGCGCATTCTATACTCTTATGGGTATGATTTTATAGGGTTTCACACCATTGAAATTTCATTCCATTCGATTAAGAAGGTTTTCATGTGGGTATGCAAAGTACGCACGCGATACGCATGTAGTACACGTTTAAGGCGCATTGCACACACAATCCATACGCAAAGGACAATTCTTGGTTTTTTCTCAAAAAAATTTAATTAATTCAAATTTAATTGATTCAATGCATTCCTTCGGTATGAATCATTCAAATACCCATTTTAGCATCGTGTAAAATGATTATAAAAAATTTCTCAATGAGACTTTGTGTTTGTGTGCACCCTTGTGCTACACAAGTGATGGTTCTAAAGTATGGGTGTTATGCTTCAATGGTTGAGCATTCATTAGAGTATATGGAGACTCAAAGTTATTTGTAATGCTTCGCCCCGTCAATACAACAATCAGGGAGCATTGAATATAGGGTTTCACACCCTTGAAATTTCATTCCATTTAATTAAGAAGGTTTTCATGTGGGTATGCAAAGTACGCACGCGATATGCATGTAGCACGCGTTTAAGATGTATTGAACACGCAATTCATTTGCAAATGACAGTTCTTGGTTTTTTCACAAAAAAATTAATTAATTTGAATTTAATTGACTCAATGCATTCCTTCGGTATGAATCATTCAAATACTCATTTTAGCATCGTTGTAAAATGATTATAAAAAATTTCTCAATGAGACTTTGTATTTGTGTGCACCCTTGTGCTACACAAGTGATGGTTATAGAGTGTGGGTGTTATGCTTCAATGGTTGAGCATTCTATAGAGTATATGGAAACTCAAACTTATTTGTAATGCTTCGCCCCATCAATACAACAATCAGGGAGCGTTGAATATAGGGTTTCTCACCATTGAAATTTCATTCTATTCAATTAAGAAGGTTTTCATGTGGGTATGTAAAGTACGCAAGTGATACGCATGTAGTACGTGTTTAAGACGCATTGCACACGCAATCCATACGCAAATGACAGTTCTTAGTTTTTTCTCAAAAAAATTTAATTAATTCGAATTTAATTGATTCAATGCATTCCTTCGGTATGAATCATTCAAATACCCATTTTAGCATCGTGTAAAATGATTATAAAAAATTTCTCAATGAGACTTTGTATTTGTGTGACAAGTGATGGTTTTAGAGTGTGGGTGTTATGCTTCAATGGTTGAGCATTCATTAGAGTATATGTAGACTCAAAGTTATTTGTAATGCTTCGCCCCATCAATACAACAGTCAGGGAGCATTGAATATAGGGTTTCTCACCATTGAAATTTCATTCCATTCAATTAAGAAGGTTTTCATGTGGGTATGCAAAGTACGCACGCGATACGCATGTAGTACGTGTTTAAGACGCATTGCACACGCAATCCATATGCAAATGATAGTTCTTGGTTTTTTCTCAAAAAAATTTAATTAATTCAAATTTAATTGATTCAATGCATTCCTTTGGTATGAATCATTCAAATACCCATTTTAGCATCGTGTAAAATGATTATAAAAAAATTCTCAATGAGACTTTGTGTTTGTGTGCACCCTTGTGCTACAGAAGTGATGGTTCTAAAGTGTGGGTATTATGCTTCAATGGTTGAGCATTCATTAGAGTATATGGAGACTCAAAGTTATTTGTAATGCTTCGCCCCGTCAATACAACAATGAGGGAGCGTTGAATATAGGGTTTCTTACCATTGAAATTTCATTCCATTCGATTAAGAAGGTTTTCATGTGGGTATGCAAAGTATGCATGTGATACGCATGTAGTACGCGTTTAAGATGCATTTCACACGCAATCCATACGCAAAGGACAGTTCTTAGTTTTTTTCTCAAAAAAATTTAATTAATTCGAATTTAATTGATTCAATGCATTCCTTCGGTATGAATCATTCAAATACTCATTTTAGCATCATGTAAAATGATTATAAAAAAATTTCTCAATGAGACTTTGTGTTTGTGTGCACCCTTATGCTACACAAGTGATGGTTCTAGAGTGTGGGTGTTATGCTTCAATGGTTGAGCATTCATTAGAGTATATGGAAACTCAAAGTTATTTGTAATGCTTCGCCCCATCAATACAACAATCAAGGAGCGTTGAATATAGGGTTTCACACCATTGAAATTTCATTCCATTCGATTAAGAAGGTTTTCATGTGGGTATGTAAACTTTTATATAGAGAAAATTAGTCAAACCAATAATAGTGGGCAATAAATCATTCAAAACAATAATGAATTCCATCAGTGTCACTTCAACCTACCACAACCAAATAAAATAAATGCCTGTCATAGAAAATACGATCAGTTTGCACTTTGTATACGCGCTGTATACGCTCTGTATAAGCAGGCCTTACGTAAATCAAAATTTACAGCTAAAACAAATATTCTTTATTAAATATTCATCATACAAATATTCTTATAACATAGAATTTTCTGATTTAATGATACCCATCATCAACTTCATGTATGTTGCTGATGGCTTTTTTGAACGTACACCTTTTATGTGTTCTTGAGTGAAGCATTTGGGAATGCTTGTGAAAGTAGAATGCTTTGCTCGCTTTACTGATGGCTGACTGGACGGTTTCTCGGCTATGAAATCATCTGTCATGCACTTAGTCATGCTTTTGAACTGTTGTACTGATGCCTGACTAGACGGGCATGCTTGTGATATGAAGTCCTCCGTTAACCATTCGGGCATGCTTCTGAAATTGTACTGCTTAGCTGGAGATGACTGACTGGAATGTACAGCATTTATGAAGTCCTCAGTGAAGCATTCGGGCATGCTTGTGAAATTACACTACTGAGCTGATGGTTGCTTGGAGTGTACAGAATTTATGAAATCTTCCGTTAAGCATTCGGAGATGCTTGGAGGAGTCTTAATTTTTGTTGTGTATTTCTTCACTGGTGGTTTCCCTATTAAAAAAATTAATAACAATATGTCACAATAGGCAATAAATCAAATTAGTCAGAAAATAAAATCATACTCTGTCTTCTTTTCCCAGTGGCTTTTCAGCCTAGCATTGGATATGCCTTTAGGCCTACGCTTTAGAGGGTCTTTCAGTTGTACAATGCCACCCTGTATAGACTTGTATGTCTTTCTCTTCCCAAAAACAACCAAATCGAGTTTTTCAGATGTATCCTTCATCGTAGTCAATAGGAATTCTTCACCACCCTTATTCAGCTGCGCTCGTGTGATCATTTCATATGCAAACCTGCTGATATAATTTCTGAATATGAATCCATTACTAGCTTCAGAGCTATTCTGAGAATTTTCTTTCAAATTTAGACCAGAATATATATCTTGTCGAGCTCGTGCTGACCATCGCAACAATAGGTCATTCTTGGGGATTTTCCCAATAGCCATTTGCCTCAAAACTATTATGCAGTGAGAACACAATAAATCCATTTTTTCAAAGTTTCTGCAGGAGCATTGAATGTTATCATTTTGTGCATCAAAATCAACAACCTATGATTTAGAGTGATCCTTTTTCTCTGTGTAATAGACAAAAAAATTAGAAGAATCACTAGACTCAAGCTCTACACTCATTACACCAACACCTTATAAAAATTCTTGTTTAAAAAATGAATATATTTTCTTTGAATAAAATTGAGCAGCTTGCTTTAATATTGAGCAGTTTTTTATTACATGTTCTATTTCAGACTGGTTGCATCTATAATCTTCATCATGTTCATTCCAGCGCCAATTCCTCATCACCTTCTCTAAACCCAAAAAGCAATCAGTTATATAACTTGTGGGCTTAGAAATGCCATGACACACATTATTAGTAGGCTCGCTACATTGTGTGGATAGAATGTCCATGCTAAAACAATCCTTATTGAACGTTGTTGACCACTTATTCCTTATCCTATAAAGATCCTGCAACCAAACATGATCTTGGAGGTTCCCTTGTATAATCAATTTAGCCCATGCATTCTCAAACTCCTCCTCAGAGTCACATCTGCTCAAACACTTATTGAAGAGGCCTTTGACTTTGTTGTTGGTATTGTAGCACGATACTTTTGATGGAGCCTTTTTACGGATATGCCATTGGTACAGTCTATGGTGACTGTGAGGTAGTGCAACTTCTATGGACCTAGTCATTGCCTGGTCTTGATATGTATATATTGTTTTTGGCTGTTTATCACCCATCATTCGAACAAAAGTTGTAAACACCCACGTAAATGATTCAATTGTCTCTTCGGACAAGAAGGCCACCCCAAGCAAAATGTTTTGCCAATGATTGTTAACCCCGACAAATGGTGCGCATACCAAATTATATTTATTAAGCCTATAACTTGTATAAAAAATTATCACATCACCAAAGCAGTCATAATCTATCTTATCAATCCCATCAACCCAAAAAAAATTTACCAATCTATCAAATTCATCCTTCTGGACATCCCAAGAGAACATGTGATCATTAAGTTGACGTTCTTTAAATAATTCAATCAAAGTATTAGTATTCCCAAGTTCAATCTTTGCTCTTTTTATTTTTTGAACAAAGTTGTACGCATCCCTCATTGTGAATCCAATATTTTCGACATCTCCAACTTCATCAGCAAGGAAAGAAAATGCATCAATGGTTCTTATCCCAGCATCTGTCATTGCTTTAAGAACAGAAGCTTTTTCATCACACATATTCCTGCATGATCTAAGAAGATGCTGGTCTCTGGCCTAGGCAAATCATGATTGTGATTTTCAATAAATTTTTTCACCTTCCAATATCCAGCTTCATCCACTGTAAACCTAATCATAGCTGGACAACCAGTTCGGGTATTTGATCTTCGATATTTCCTTTGGATATTAAGATCAGACAACTTCTTGAAACCAGCTTTTGAACAAACAAAGTCCTTGGATTTTAAATTTCTGGAATTTGGCCAGTAACTGTGATGATCCTTACGAACACTAAAACCAAGATTATATCCATAATTACGATAAGCCTCGTATGCCTCTTTCTCATTAACATAAACATCCTGATAAATACACAATAAATGAATTATCCAATACACAACACATATGCAACCAATAAGCAGTAAGTAAGCAAAGCATTACGCAACCAATACGCAAATAATACGTAACCAATACGCAATTAATGCGCAATTCATACTAAATAAATACGCAGATAATACTCAAAGTATATCAAACAGATAAGCAATACATACGCATTTAATACCCAACAAAACTTTGCAATAAGAAAATCGAACTATAAATTCGTTATTGTAGCCTAGCTCAATAATACTTTAGAAGAAGAGAACATATACATGCACATAAGCCTCAAGTGGCGTCCCGCATAGCTACGTCCGGTCGGCACCTAATAATTTTTGGAAGTCTTGCCAGAGCTTTCTTCCGATGATCAGTGACAAAGCTTTGAAGATGAAGTGAAGGTAGAGATTTAGGTGAACTGCTGTCACATAACTGTTGGATTCCGCAAATCAGAAATCTGTAGATCTAGCCGATGTCAGGTGCCCTAGCAGGACTTCAAGATCATCTCAAGCTCGCGAGGGACTACGCGCTCGAAGGCCTTTATGACACTTCTATTATTTTTTTTGATGGCGTCATTGCACAGATCAACAAGTAATCTTTCTGTTTTCTCTTTTATTGCCCTAGAAAAGGATGCGAATATTTGATTGTGCAATATGTTGAAGTTTATACCTATCCTTGGTCCACATTCTGGTTAATATGTTCTAGTGCACAGCTCTCTAGAAAGCTTCATTAGGAGCCTTAGTTGATTACTGCAGAACCAATGGACAGTCCTGATAGGTTTTCTATGCTTTTTGCTCAATATATGAGTTAGAATTAGAATCTCTCTAAAATGTTATTTCCTCAATCTGCAAGCAAAATCTCTCCAAGAAATTTGTCTTTTAATCTATCTGAAGCTACTCAAACATGAAATAAGCCTGCCTACGATTCATGTAAAACAGTCTTTTTGCTTGGAAGATTTTTAAAGCATGTAAATATGCAGTTTTCTTTGTCCGTATCTGTATTTGGTTAGCAAGAAACAATCAGCTCTATGATGCTGATTTAGTAGGGACTCCAGATTTAATTTCTATTTAACTATTCTCTAATCATGATAATGTTAAATGACTTTGACCAAGGTTTTCCTGAATAAAGAGTGCGGTGATTTGTCTCAGGCATTTGAATGCTCTTGATGATGCTGTTATTCGCACAAAATGGGTGGACTGCAAAAAGGCCATTTCTGAGGAAATAGAAATTGTAAAACAATTGGATGCTGAAATAAGGGCCTTTAAGGAAATTCCAGGATCGAGGAGGTCCTCATCTCCACCACTTCCAACAAAATCCTTTGTTTTCCAACCATTGGATGAATATCCAACATCATCAAATGTTCCCTTGGATGATCCTGATGTGTGGAGACCACCTAGTCGAGATAGCCAGCAATATGGAAGTAGAAGATCAACCAGGAGCAGTCCAGCTGGTGCACGGAAGTCTTCAGATGCAACATGGGCACGTGGTTCATCTAAGTCAGGAACTGTTGGCCGTGGAGCCAAGTCTAATGCTAGTAAAGGTGGCTCAAGTATTAGATCCTCAACCTCCTCTGGGTTGATAGGGAAAAAAGGCAAATCAACTAGCAAGTCAGATTCACAGGTAATTTCCTCATTTGATTATTTATTTATTTAGTTTACAATTTCTTATTGGTGTATGATCATGAATAGTTTGGTTCTCTTCATTTTATATTCTTAATATTATGACTATTTAGATTTTTGGACTAGCTTTTTTACCTGGATTTTGAGAATTCTGGTTACTGACTGATTTGAGTATTTTTAGATTGGTGATGCTGAAGAAGGAAAGCTAAAAAAGGGGCAGTATGAAGGACCGGATCCTGATTTAGCTGCAATGCTTGAGAGAGATGTCTTGGAGACAAGCCCAGGTATAAGGTGGGATGACGTTGCAGGGCTAAGTGAAGCCAAAAGATTGCTAGAAGAAGCTGTTGTGCTCCCTCTTTGGATGCCTGAATATTTTCAGGTACGTTATTTTGATTTCATGTTTAAGCATAGCACCATTACCTTTTTGTGCACTTGCAAAAATTTTCTGCTATCAAAAGCCAAAAGGATGTTTGATTGTCAATGATATAATTCAGTCATTTTGGGCACTTTTGCGATGCTGCACAAGTGGTTGGCCTCGTATAACATAAATGTTCTTAAATGTGTTTAAGTGTTCAAGTACTAACTAGTTCATATTAGGACTATACGGACATCTTCTTTTAATCTGTGTCAAGCACATGGCCATCAACTAGTATTTTACAATATAGGCAAATGGAGGGCTGCAGTACATCAAGTTACTCATTGACAGGGTTCTACATTCTTATATAAACTTTTTTTTTGGTGTTAATAATAGTGGAATCTATATTATGAGGTAGGCAGTGAAGCTATGGTGAGAGGAATTTTTGACTTGGCAAAATTTTGCCAATTTCAGATAATCAATTTATTTGGTTTAGGAAGATCAACGACAAAGCGATTTTTGTGTAAAGATAAGATATAAAGGGCTTTCATATGTTTTTTTATTGGCATTGAGGATGCATATGTTCAAAAAAACATGAATGTTGAATTGGTTCGTAATAAGGAAGAAAGGCATATGTGTCAAAGGAATGTTGAAAAGATTAAGGATTTATCTTCTATATCACTGATTAGTATCATATGTAGTTGTAGAATAACCATAAAGTTTTCAATCATCGTATGATTACATTAAAGGTCAACATCGACTTAATATCTTTATGTATTGGTTATGTAGATGGTTACAAATTTATGTAGGATCTATAGGATTTTGATGGGGAAGGTATCAACTTGATTTATGGCCTTTTAGGGTGATAGAGAAAGGTTTACGTGGGTAATGGGAAAATAGATATTTAGGGTTTTCCATTAATTTGAGGTTTAAGCTTTTAGGATTTAAAAGGGTAAGTATTTCTTGGAGTAAAATGGTGAGTAACTCCAGATTTGAGGTTTGGGATTTTAGGGAACTGATGGATGGATTTATGATTAATGGTTAATGTGTTGTGTATTTTTAGTTTTATTGATGCAAAAATTGTTCTCCATGTAGTAGGATTTTGGTCAGATATCTTGGGGTTAATAGGGACTTGAGGCCTTGGGATCTTGTGGGGATTGTGGGGGTTGTGGGAGAATGTGTAAGATTGTTTTAAAGGGGTGGGAGGTGTCTTGCGATGATGATGATTATGATCTAAGATTGGCTGAGTCTAGCTTGAGGAGAGGGAAGTTTTATTGGGAGAGAGGAGGTATGTGAGACAAAAAATATAATTAAGGACTCACTAAAGCCCTAGGGGATTATCCTCCAAGATTTGCTAGATAGTAGAGTAATCATCAAGTCTTTCCACTCGAAATTTACACAAGAAAAATATAATTTTTATTTAATAAATTTGAAAGTATAATGTAAGGTCCTATTTATAGACTTTTTAAATTCAAGCTAAGTTTGGAAAATCCTTAGGAGCTAGAGCTAGTAAACTACTATTTCATGGATTTATTAGTTGGCATAATATAAAGGAAAGAAAATAAGAAAAATATAATTAAATTTAAAGATTCCACAAGCAATAAAATTTTGCTATGCCAAATAAGGCGGCTGGAGTGGTCTTAAAATCAAGCAATCTATCTAGTCTCCGCCTCTTGAATTGGTGTGGCTGATCTATCCAATAAAGGATTTAAAATTAAGCTTCTTAATTATTTTCTATTGATTTAGAAGGAAAGAGGGGTTGTCCACGAGTTTTGTTGGATGGTTGTGGATCATCAACAACCCAAATTTTGATGCAGTATCTTGGATTTTAACCTTTTTCTTGGCTTTTTGGTTTTCCTTTCATCTCAAAGGATAATTAAGGTGAGATTCTTTAATGTATATTTTTAATAGATGCCAAATGTCAAATTCGTGAGGCATTATTTGAAGTAAATGAGAGTTTAAAACAATTGATAAAATATTTAAAATATTGAATGATAAAATTAGTATGTGAAAGGTTGAGTGTATAATATATAATTTTTGAGGTGTAATATTAGTAACTATCAGTTATTATTATAAAAAAAAATTGATCTCTAAGTGTGATGGGTTTTTGAGATCTATTATATATAAAAATCGAGATGTAACCTTTGGAGTTAGGACCATATGATTAAAATGGAAAAGTGACTTAGAAGTATTGTGCTATGAAGTTATCATGTTGACTTAAAGATAAGTTTTATAAATCTGCTAGTAGGCTGATATGTTCAATAGATTCAAGTAATTGACTATTAGAAGTCGTGATAAATAACTGAGCAAAGAGAAAATGAGAATACTACCTATGAATGTGCAGCAAAATAGGGAGGATAAATTAAAGAATGATTATATTTCTAGAATAGTTTGAGAAACATATTTTGAAGATACACTAATTGAAAAATAGGCCTAAGTGATTATAAACATGTATAACAAAGAGTAGAAAATATACCTGTTAATTGGATTGATAAAAGTAATGTTAGAGGATTAGGAGGGAAATGATGTAAAGTAACATGGATAAAAATTATTCAAAAAGATTTGTGAAGAATTGGTTTTACACCTCTAGAAACAACGGTAGGAATGGATGAAAAATGATAATTTATAAGTTCACTTGAAGTAGTTGTGATAAAGATTGAAGAAATGGTTTGTCTTTTTAGGCATGTGTATTTAGTGGCATTATAATCTGACTCCTATCTTAAATTTGTTGGAGGGCCTTTTTATGTCCTAAAGGTGAGTTGATGTGCCTTTCTAGCAATCCTCCATTGGATGTTTACTTAAAAAAAATCATCTTTGAATGTTAATTAATGTTGCAATTATATGCCATTACCATACTTACCATTAACACAAAATAGCTCATGTTGTAGCTCATAACGTAGTGAGAATGCTCCCATACATTGTTATTGGCGTGGGTGTTCAAAATAGTATGCACCATTTTTGAGTTAAGTGTTCTATATTGTTGCCGAGGGAAGATTTATTTTGTTGGAGACTTATGAAAGATGCTTTACCTACTAACCTTTGGCTACAAAATAGAAAACTTCGGAGCAATAGTCTATCTCCTAGAGGATGTCAACAAATAGAAGATCCCAATCATATTTTGGTTAGTTGCTTCAAACTGAAGGAAGTCTTTTCAATCCTCAAACAATGGGGTATCATACTTCCAGAATTTCAGAATTTTTCAGAAATGATTCAACAGTTGAAGAAAAAATTTGTTTAAAAACCGGAACTTGTTCGTATTTACTGCTCAGTTTTATTTAATTCATGGAGACAACAAATGCATGTAAGCATGGAGGTAACCTCTTCTCACCTTCTACAATAGCTGCTAATGCTTTGATTTCTTCCAATAAGCCATTCAAATATCCAATTTTGAGAAACTGGAATGTCAACCTACTCTATGAGCTGAATGAATATTTTTGGCATCCCCCTCCTCTAAATTGGATTAAAGTGAATATATGCAGCAATTATTATGAATAATATGGTTGGAATTGGTGGCGTGATCAGAGATCATCGTGGAAGATTTATTTCAGCATTTGGTGAGCAGCTCCTTCATTGGGATTCATCTCAATTGAAATTTAGGGCTATTTTTTCTATAAGAAGAAGAATAGAAGATTGGATGCTTGATAAAGAAGGCATATGAATAGAAGGAAATAATCTTAATATCATCAAAATCCTGAAAGATTCGTTGAGTAATTCTCGAAGTATTGAAGCAAATTGTGATAAGTTTGATTTGAAGTTTCTTAATGATTTTAAGAATGTTATTATTCATTTTATTCCAAGAAATTGTAATAAAGTTGCTCACTATGGTGCAAAACTTGCGTTGAGTGGCAACTTTTATTTTGATTTATTTTGTAATAAGCTTTCTCCAATAATATTTTCATTGGCGAAGGAAGAATATGATAGAATAGCAATCATTTAGTTTGTACCTCTTTATTTTGAATAAAATGCTTGATGCAATTTCTCAAAAAAAAAAAAAAAAAAAAAGTGCTATAGTGCACAGTGCAAAACTCAAATACCAGTTTGGGAGATATAATGAGCATGAGGCCATTTGCATTAAAAATGAGCATGATGATTTAGATTATAATGCAGGGGATGATTCTAGTTTTTGAATATGAACGTGGGATTTAAAAACACTAATACTTCTGTTTTAAGCACAAGCATCCCCTTAAGAATATTTATGCTCTCTTTATTTATGAAAGCCTAAGATCCGTTGTTTTGCATTTTGTTGTAATATTATGTATTGTTACAATCATGATAGTTTTGTTTCTTAATCTAATTATTTTCTTTGCTACAATAGTTTACTTTCGATTTGAATTTTATTTTGAATCACATTCCATGATCATTTTTGTGTTTAGGGCATCCGGAGGCCATGGAAAGGTGTTCTTATGTTTGGCCCACCTGGCACGGGAAAAACACTGCTGGCAAAGGCTGTTGCTACTGAGTGTGGAACAACATTTTTTAATGTTTCATCGGCTACTTTGGCTTCAAAATGGCGTGGGGAGAGTGAGCGCATGGTTCGTTGCTTGTTTGATCTTGCTAGAGCTTATGCTCCTAGTACCATATTCATTGATGAGATTGATTCTCTTTGCAATGCTCGAGGGTATGTATAACCAGGAAGCACCTTTTTTTTTTCTCTTGTCTCATGTATCTTTCCATTCTCCTATTTGTTTTGGTGCATGACATACAGGAATGTGTACACTAAATTGTTGACAATCATGAAATGGGGTGGTTTTGCTTTATTGTTCTTCCATTTGATGGCTCTATTTCTGGTGACAAGACAATTAATATATTATTTTTATTTAATTGGGAAATGTGAGATTATTTGTTTGTTATTATATTAAATTTTAAACTATCAAAAGTTACTTTAATATAGAGCTTCGGGAGAGCACGAGTCCTCCAGAAGAGTGAAGTCTGAACTTCTAGTTCAGGTAGATGGAGTAAACAACAGCTCGGTTAGTGAAGATGGAGGGAGGAAAATAGTGATGGTTCTTGCTGCAACCAATTTTCCATGGGATATTGATGAGGCGCTGAGGTATAGTCCTATGATTATTCTAGGCTAAAAGTTTTGTTGATGTAGAGTTTCAAAATGTCTGGAAATTTCTTTCTGTGTTTGACATATCATTGTGAAATGGCGTACAGTTAGAAATTTTTAGCCTTTTTAAGTTGCATTCAGCCACTTGTTATTTTATGAATGCAGGAGGCGGCTGGAAAAACGTATATACATACCTCTTCCCAATTTTGAGAGTCGCAAAGAGCTTATCAAAATTAACTTGAGGACTGTCGAAGTATAACTTCTGATCTATTAGTACTATTTTTAGAATCACTTTTGGAGCTTTACAACTTCTCTTTTACCATTTCATTCCATGCAGTTCTTTTGCATGCAAGTCGTTTTGATGCTTCTACTAGGTCTCTTCGGTTTTCTGATTTTGTAGCCATTCTTCATTTGAGTTTTGCATTGTCTTTATTATTTTCTTTTCTATTGTAGTTTTAACATCCAATTCATGTTCAGAAATTTGAATGCCTGCCCAATATTTTCATTTAGATTTCTCTGCCCCCCTCCTTTGCCGCAGCAGTTTTAATTAGTGTTTTATGCATAAAAAACTAATTTTTCAGTTAGCCATCATATTGCTCATTGATGTAGATTATTAAGGTTTCCATTAAAATTCTTTGAAAAAAAAAAGGAATATTGAATGAAAATTTGGCTTTTGTATGCTCATACCATGTATAATTAGAGAAATATGCTCCTTTTTTTTTCCAGTGGAAATATGTCTGAAAATTTATTTTGAACCAAATACTTCTGATTTTGAGAATTAGGAGTTGAAGTCTCTTGACCCCTAAAATATATCAAACGGCCAAGACGTGCACGTCCAATGAGGTTGATCGTTGATCGATAAGGTGCCGCACAAGCTGATACGACATATACTGACAATACATGAAATCACTCAAAATGACATTCAATCATAAAACAGATCCCGCATTTGCCACAACGTCAAATTACTCAAATGAGACCTCTCACAAGAAAGTTGAGCAAATGCAATAAAAAATATTAAATTAATTGTGCGATGATACACGAGATTGGCCGCATGATCTCCGTTCGTAAAACGAATGGGGCAAGCGCATCCCAAAATCCTAGAAAAGAGACTCATATTGCCCGGGTGTTGGCACAAGAAAATTGACGAAAATTCCACCCTTGCGTAACATGAGATTGAATCCACTGAAATGCACCTTCGGAGCCAGTGCAGGAAAATTCTTAGGGTTCTTTCTCACACTCGACGGAATCAAAGTCAACCCTAACAAGGTATAAGTCATAATCGACATGAAGATGCCCATAACTGCCAAAGAAGAAGTCCAGTGACTCACAGACTTGCTCGCCATACTCAACTGTTTCATCCCCCGACTAGGAGAAAGATGCACCTTCTTCTTCAAAACCCCTTAGGAGTGCACAAAAATTCTATTAGGGAGAAAACTATATAGCCTCCTTCCAATAGCTGAAGAGTCTCCTCACGTCACTGTCAATCTTTCAAAACCCTCGACCATGTGAAAATTTATTCCTATACCTTGGAGTCGACGAAGACGCCATCGGTTTTGTACTTGTTAAGGAGAAAGGAAAGAAGCAATGGCTCATTTACTATGTGAGCCGCATGCTTCGAGGCACGGATCAGAGATATCCCATTTTGAAAAACCTTGCATGGGCACTAGTCAACTTAGACAGAAGATTGCAACCTTGTTTCTAGGTCTATTCTATCCAGGTGCTAATTGATCACCCTCTCAAGGAAGTTCTTGCCAAACTTGACTACTCAGGTGGTCTGTCGAACTCAGCGAGTTCTTCATAACCTACACGCTAAGGACAACAATAAAGGCTTAAGGACTCGCCAACTTTCTCATATGATGCACTAACCAAAGATGAACTTAGAAACGATGACCCAACCTCATTGGATGCTGTATGTAAACAGTGGCTCAAGCGAGTAAAAGGTTAGAGCAGGCATTGTGCTAAAAAGCCCTATCATAATCGTCATCACTAAGTCTGACAACTTCGTATTTCAAGTCCCTAGCAATCAAGATGAGTATGAAGACTTACTCTTAGGACTGTGATTTGAAAGTTCGTGAGAGGTTTTATGTCATTATGAACTAGTTTCGAGGCTAACTAAGAGTTGGGGGGGGGGTGAATTGGATAATAAAAAACTTCTTTAACTAAAAGAAAAATCTTTTTTATATATTCTTTAATTAAATCAATAATAAAAAAATAATCAGAGATTTCACCTAAAAAGTTAATCGTAGTAAAAATAAAGTGCAGGAAATAATCAGAAAGAACACACCAGATTTATAATGGTTTGGTCCAACCTGACCTACGTCCACTCCTCGGAGGCATTCTCCTAGTATTGCACTAAACCTTTAGTGACTCTCCGTTAGCCCCCACAGCTAGGCGGAGAAGCCCTTACAAAATCACTTCCACCTTCCCCGGTGTGGAGGAGTAGTTGGGTCGTTTGACATCAAAGAAATCTTTTTCCCAAAACTTCCTTCAAGACGAACCTTGAATCCGATGGTAATAAGGTGCAAACTTGCCGGAGCAACCATGTGAAACCCCCTCCACACTCCCTTGAAACCCCCTCCAAGGTTCTTCTCTCTCTCAAACTCCCTTGAAACGCCCTCCAAGGTTCTTCTCTCTCTCAAACTCCACTCTTTTCTCTATCTCTTTCAAGTTCTTTCTTCAAGTTTTCTCTAGAAGAACAAATACATAATGCCTGCCAAAGACACTTACAAATTGCCTTGACAAAGCTTAAACAGAGGGCTTTGAAAAAAACCTAAAAATTAATTTTGCCGGCAAAGATTATCCAGGATGATCCTGAGATTGTCTTGTATGATCAATACAAAATTGCCCTTCAAGTTAGATCACCCAGCATAGTCCTGGACGATCAGTTCACCAATTTGTATAGATCGTTCGGGACAATCATGCGATCGTACGGGACGATTAGTTCAAGATTGGTGGCAATCAACATATCGTCCCGAGACAGTCTCGAGACGTCCAGGATGATAGCTTGAACGATCAGAGGAAATATGGTTTTCGTCTTGGACAATTTAAGAAAATCAAATATGTCGGCAAACATTGTCCAGTATGATATATAGATTATCCAGGACGATCTGATTGAACAATTTAACCATAATTAGTACCCAAATCACATGATCAATTTAGGCATGATTGACATTGATTGTCCAGGACGATTAGAACAAAATTTGAATCTTAAATTCTGGCCTAAATTATCATTGGTAGCTATTTTTCCAAGATCACAAAGGATCGTCCTCGACGTTCAAAATCGTCTAGTACGATTAGTTTAATGAGTTGATCGTCCTGGACGATCGAAATCGTCAAATACGATTAGTTCAAAACTTGAACTTCTGATTTTGACTAGATCTCACTCCCCTGAGTGTGTATGTACATGGACACCAAGCTAACAAACACTTTTACATGACTTGACTTAAGAAATCAAAATTACATCAATGAATATTACAGTCTCTTTATAACATAAGCTTATTATATCCAATCTTAAGCTCTAATTTTTTTTTGGATGGTGCATGGTGTTCCTGAAATATTAGTATATGCACAAGCAAATATATAATGAAAATAGTAGGAGACATAAATATGTGAGCCATAATATTTGTATTATCAAAAACATCAGCTTGTGAGCTTGAGTCGCAACATGATTCACTTCCGTGATAGGCGTTACTTGCTGATAAGTTTACTCATACTCACAACTCATGGTAAATCAGATCAATAACGAATACGAAATTAGAGATGAACTGCTCTTTAGATGCTTGCCCGAAGTCAAACTGAAATTAGTAAGCTTGAATATTTCAAGATTACTCTAAACCCTAGGAAACATAATCAACTTGCCGACCTCCTCTCCAAGCAAGGAAACATTGACGGGCAACAGCTCGTACAGGTCTTTACGCCCGTCATCATGAAATAAATAGTACGAGTAGAAGCGAGCCCCCAACTCCACGACCAATGAGCTGGATGGATCCTTACTTCAACTATCGAAAGAATGGATCAATCGATTCTGAGAACAGTGACCAACGACCATCTATTTATGAGATCTGCATCCTCACTCAACTTCAAATGTGTATACGGAGATTAAAGAGAAGCCGTGCTAATTGAAATTTGTTCAGGTGAATGTGGAAGCCACTCTAGCGGACACTCTTACCCACTGGATTCTTAGGCAAGGATACTTTTAGCCTACTCTAAGAAAAGACGTCGAAGAATTTTCCAAAAAATGCATGCAATGTCAAAAGTTCGTCCTAATGCAGCTGTAACCTTCCCTTAATTTGCACTCGATCATGAGTCCTTGGCTATTCGTCGTATGGGGAATGGACATTAGGCCCATTCCCACCACCCACCGGTCAAAAAAGATTTATCTTGATCATGATTGACTACTTTACTAAATGGATTGATGTCAAAATGCCCGCCCACATAACCTTTGCTATAGTCTAGAACTTTATCTGGACCGAAATCATTTTCCGACATATTCTCCCCTTTACGATCATTACAGATAACATACTACAATTCTCCGACCAAAGCCTCAAGAAATTTTGTAACATCCAAGGCATTCGCCTCAAGTTCACATACGTTTACCATCCACAGATTAACGGACAGGTTGAAACCACAACAAGTTCATACTCAAATCTCCTCAAGAAAAAGATCAAGGGCGCCAAAAGAAAATTGGCAGAACTACTCCTTTATGTATTATGGGTCCTTTGAACATCTCCATCAATCGCCTCAGGGTACACACCTTTCTCACTCTCACACGATACCGAGGCTGTATTCTTAATAGAGCTTGAATTGCTAAACCAAACGGTATTAACCGTGACTCATGATATGATCACCGGGTCTGGAGAATAGGAAGTATCTAATCATGAAGGCTTCTATATAGCCATTGATCTATTAGAACTTTGAGCACAAGCTGCGATCTGACAATAAGAAGTAAAGTGAAGGGCCGCCAAGTACTAAAATCTACATGTCAAGAAGAAAACCTTTCAACTCGGAGGCTTGGTTTTAAAGAAGTCAGACACAACCGCTCGCTGCTCTACTCTTGACAAACTTGCAAGTACCTGGGAAGGTCATTAAAAGATAGACCTGCCTAGGAGTCTATTAATTGTAGACCCATAACTAAACCAAGATTTCTAGACTTTAGAGCATTGATGACCTCAAACTATTATTATCCACATTGGAAGTTCCTGTCCCTACTCCATGTTTTTGTTGATTTTTCCTTGAAAAAGATCACTTTTCTATGTTTATAAACATCAAAATGAAACACTCAAGACAAAACTCACCTTCTCAAAGACACTCGGGGAACTCGTATGCCGAGTTCGACTCCCCAAACCATGTGATGATGATTCCTTACGAGACTTTTTCTAGGAGAAATCTATCCTACCCCAGTCTCTCAACCTCACAATAACAAGTTGCGATTACCTGGGCTGTTCATAATTGTTAAATCCCTCTTTGGGTCTGAGCTCATTGAAAAGATTGGACTTTTTCCTGCGAAGAGTCGAGGCCCCAATGTACTTAAGACTTGCGCGAGCGCAAGAGCCCCAAGCGTGAAGGAAAGTCATCTTTGTAGCTAGATCCTCTCTTTATCCCTTGTCGAGTGACTGCCAATAGACTACATCTTTGAACACTAGAGGAGATTACCTCCGAACGAGTTTGCCCCTTTTTGAAAACTATTAACTTTCGGTCTGTTGACCTCGTCGTAACCAGCCTTAATCACCTAAGCAGCACAAATCATCAAACCCCTCTCCGATTCTAAGCTGAAAGAAAAGATTGGACTACTCCCTGCGATAGCCGAGGCCCCCAAACACTTAGACTCGTGCAAGCACTAAAGCCCCAACGTGAGGGAAAGTCATCTTTTTGGCAAAATCCTTCCTTTACTCTCTAACAAGTGATTAGGGAGAGATCATATTTCAAACCCTCAAAACATTTCTATGCGAACTTGCTTATAGCATACATAAAGAAAAAAACATTGATCCATTTACCTATGTTTTACTCATCCTACGGTCGGGAAACTCAATCGTATGATCCTTTGAACACATATAAACATACTTGTCTATTTAATAGGAACAACACTCCACTCACCCTTAAACAGGGCTTGGAAGAAAAAGAAATTCTTCTGAAAGGCTTGCTGGACAAATCATTAACATGAAAGCGATAATCTTTCAAGAGAATTGCCCTCAAAATGAAAGGGATAAAAACGATCATCTAAGAAGCGCGAGATCGTGAAATCCCCCTCTGAGTCTGAGCTGAAAGAAAAAAATTGGATGGCTCCCTGCGGCGATTAAGGTTCCCAGGCACTCAAGACTTGTGCGAATGCTAAAAGCCATCTTTATGGCAAGATTTGTCCCTTGTTTCCTATCGAGTTGAATAAAAGAGTTTCATTGAACTTGCCCTCACTCACGAAACCTTTCGCTGAATAACATGTATGGACAAACAAACGTTGGTACATATATATATTTCAAGCAAACATTCTCATAGAAAGAGATAGATGTACCAACATACAACTTTTGTTTCATGCCTCTAGGTATTACAAATAACTTCTCGCATTGTAAGCATTTACACTTATTCATTCAAAGGACTTGACCTATTTTTTTATTGGAATACAAGGCGACCAAACAAGAAATTTCAATAAACGGAGTCGAAATGGGCTAGATACCTCGACCCCCATTTCACCCAACTTTGCGAGAACTCTTCTCAGGCCGATGTTCCAACAATAACGACAACAACATCAAGCCTTTGTCCCACTGCGGGGTCGGCTACATGAATCTTTTTTCTACATTGTGCCATATTAAAAGTTAAATTCTCATTTAAGTTTAGTAAAGAAATGTTATTTATAATATTTTCTAATCAAGTCTTTTTTGGTCTACCTCTACCTATCTTAACATAGTTAAATCTAATACACGTAATTTCCTAACCGAGTCATCAGAAGGCTTCCATTTTATGTGACCAAACCATCTAAGGCGACTCTCTCCAATCTTATCTTCCACTAGAGCTACTCCAAACTTTTCATGTATGTGCTCATTTTGTGTCCTGTTTTCTATGAGTAAAGCCACTTATCCACTTGAGCATCCTCATCTCTGCTGCACTTAATATTATGCTTCTCTTTTAATGGCCAACATTCTGCACCATAAAGAACTATAGGTCTAACCATTATCTTATAGAATTTTCCCTTTAGTTTGAGTGGGACTTTTCTATCACACAAAAAGTCTGATGCCATTCCTCCACTTCAACCATCCAACTTGAATTCTACTAATAATATCTCAATCTATTTCACCATCACTCTAAACAATATACTCAAGATATCTAAAATGTGTACTCTTATTAATGACTTGATGACCCAATGTTATAATCCCCCCACAAGAACTATTATTATTAAAATTACACTCCATATATTCAATTTTAGATCTACTCAAGCGAAAGCCTTTAGACTCTAAGGTTGACCTCCATAATTCAAGTTTACCTTCAATACCCTCTCTAGTCTTATCAACAAGAAGAATATCATCAGCAAAAAGCATACACCAGGGTACAACCTCTTGCAAATGTATAGTGAGAACATCCATGCTAAAGCAAAAAGATATGGTCTTAAGGTTGATCCTTGATGTAATCCAACTGAAATAGGAAAATACTTGGTCAAACCATCTTGTTTCCAAACACGGACACGGACACGGGACACGCCAATTTTTAAAAATATAAGACATGGGTGCGGCGTGGACACGGCATAATAATTTTTTAATATAATATATAGAAATTAAGGTGATATTATAGTAAAAATGACAAGCAATAATAAATCAATTTCATGATAACTTGTTTAGCTTATAATATAAATATGTTTAGTACAAAATGTCTAGTACACATTTTTATTCCATGGTCAGAAATTTTAAGTAGATGTGCCTTCACCCTAGAATAAGATCTTTTGTAGGTGCCACCACAATAATTGCATTTGAATGACATATTCTTTCCTCCTTTAAAAGTTTTTCTTAACTTTGTAACATGAATCCATAAAAGCTTATCAGTTTCTACATATGGCTCTTTTGAACCTTCACCTAATCCACTCCCGTCAGCAGGAGAGCTCATTTTGCTAACAAACCCATCATACATATGAATATATCAAATTAAATTGATATGCAGTGAAATCAAAATATCCTAATAATAAGACAACATGAATACAACAATATACCGGTCTGCCGGGGGTTGCCCCCGGAACAAAATTTTATTGTAAGAGTAATTTTGAAGTTCTGCTTGTTTTTAAAGATCATAAGTTGTTTGTATGGGAAGATACCGAGTGGTACCAAGCATGTACCTAGCGGTACCGAGCATGTACCAAGCGGTACCGAGCATATATTGAGCAGTACCGAGCATGTACCAAGCGGTACCGAGCATATATTGAGCTGTACCGAGCATGTATTGAGCGGTACCGAGCATGTACTGAGCGGTACCGAGCATGTACTGAGCGGTATCGAGCATGTACTGAGCGGTACCGAGCATGTACCTAGCAATACCGAGCATGTACCTAGGGCTTCTCGTTCGCAGAAAAAGGTTAAATAGAACGGACGATTTTATCATTTAATAACCGAACACGCGTGTCCGACTTGCGTGTTCGATTTTAATTTTAATTTTTTAAATTGCGACATTCCAATGCCGTGTCGGACACGTGTCCATGCCGTGTCCGACGCGTGTCCGTGTCCGACACGTGTTCGACACTGCATACCCTCTTTAAGCGGAGTGTCGGTGCATCCTAGGTCTTTCTGTGTTCACACCCCACAAAAAAGTTATTGAAAGAAAAAATGACCACATTCTTGCCTCCACCCATGCACTTCTATTCCATCAGAATGTACACAAATCGTACTGTGGGGAAGCCCTTTTAACTGTCACATATCTTATAAACTGACTACATTAAAAAACTTTCGATCTATAAATATCAATGAATATTCTATCTACTTTTTACCCTGAATTTCAAACCCATAACAACCCCACACACAGATTCTTTTGGTGCACTGCCTATGCGCACATTTTAAACCAAAATAGAGGAAAATTGGATATCCACGAGCCCTCAAATGTTGCTTTGTCAGATATTCATCCAACCAAAGAGGTTAAAAGTGTTATCACCCCCCACAATGAAAACCCTTGTATTTGTTGACGTTATTTTCGATGAACAAAAATCTTATTTCACCAAACCTCATCTTTATGAGGAGATTAAAATTGAGAAAGATGAGGAAAGTAAGCTTGCCTCTCTTGACCTTCTAGCTCCACCTAAATCTAAAATCAAAGTTTGAGAAACTAAGGACAAAGCTATTATGGATAACAAGAGATTTGAAAAACTATATGCTAGGCATACAAATCGAAACTATGCTTCAGAGTAGATCCAAGAATTTGAACCGTCTCCTGAAATTGAGGTAAATAGAAGTTCACCAAAAAAAATCTCCTGTGTACCCCATAACCAACTTTGTATCATTCCATAACTTCTGACTTCCACACAAAAATTTTTCGTTCATACTAAATGATATTCTTATTGCTAATAAAATTTATGATATTTTATCTAATTTGCAATTAAAGATGAAATGCTGGCCCTAGAGAAAAATAATACCTAGTAGATCACTGACTTGCCAGTAGGAAAAGTCTAGTTGGTTGCAAATGGATGTTCTCTATGAAATATAAGGCTGATGCTACACTAGAAAGATATAAGGAAAGACTGGTAGCGAAAGGGTACACTTAAACAAACATCATTGACTACTAGGAAACTTTTGCACCTATGGCCCAGATGAACACTGTAAGAATCTTGCTCTCACTAATAGCTAATTATAACTAACATCTGGAACAACTGGATGTAAAAAATGTATTCCTATACATGAACTTAGAGGAATAAATATTTATGGAGATTTCACCGTGATTCAAGGAAAAATCTTATGGTGACAAAGTGTTTAGGTTAGAAAAGACTTTATATGGACTAAAGCAGCCACTTAGAGCTTGGTTTAAAAGATTCTCAAAAGTAATGCTACTTAATGGATATCGACTGGATGTAAAAAATGTATTCCTATACATGAACTTAGAGGAATAAATATTTATGGAGATTTCACCGTGATTCAAGGAAAAATCTTATGGTGACAAAGTGTTTAGGTTAGAAAAGACTTTATATGGACTAAAGCAGCCACTTAGAGCTTGGTTTAAAAGATTCTCAAAAGTAATGCTACTTAATGGATATCGACATAGCCAAGGGACCACACATTATTCTTTAAGCACTCAAACTCAGAGGTAGTGACAGTTTTATTAGTTTATGTGAATGATATCATGATGCAAGCAAAAAAATTAGAAAAACTCTAATTTTTTGCAAACAAGAGACATAACCTTCATAGGAAATAGAAGTTACATAGAATACTAAAAATTAGACAAAATAGATAAATTACAACTTTTATAAGGTGGTTTGACCAAGTATTTCCCTATTTCGGTTGGGTTACATCAAGGATCAGCCTTAAGCCCATATCTTTTTTCTTTAGTCATGGATGTTCTCACTAGACATTTGCAAGAGGATATACCTTGGTGTATGCTTTTTGCTGATGATATTCTTCTTGTTGATAAGACTAGAGAGGGAGTTGAAGGTAAACTTGAATTATGGAGGTCAACCTTAGAGTCTAAAGGTTTTCGCTTGAGTAGATCTAAAACAAAATATATGGAGTGTAATTTTGGTAGTAATAGACCTAGTGAGGGGATTGTGACTTTGGGCGATCAAGTCATTAATAAGAGTACACGTTTTAGATATCTTGGATCTATTGTTCAGAGTGATGGTGAAATAGATGGGGATATTGTCAGCAGAATTCAAGTTGGATGGTTGAAGTGGAGGAATGCATCGGGCTTGTTATGTGATAGAAATGTACCCCTCAAACTTAAGGGAAAGTTTTATAAGATGGTAGTGAGGCCTGCAATGCTTTATAGTGCCGAATGTTTGCCATTAAAAGAGAAGCATAATACTAAGTTAAGTGTGGCAGAGATGAGGATGCTCAGGTGGATGAGTGGCTTTACCCTTAGAGATAGGATACGAAATGAGCATATACGTGAAAAGGTTGGAGTAGCTCCTGTAGAAGATAAGATTAGAGAGAGTCGCCTTAGATGGTTTGGTCACATAAAACGGCGGCCTTCCGATGACCCGGTTAGGAGAGTAGAGGTATTAGATTTGACTTATGTTAAGAAAGGTAGGGGTAGACCTAAAAAGACTTAGTTAGAAAATATTAAGAATGACCTTTCTTTATTAGATTTAAACGAGAATTTGACTTTTAATTGGACACAATGGAGAAAAAGGATTCATGTAGCCGACCCCACGTAGTGGGATAAAGGCTTGATGTTGTTGTTGTTGTTGTTGTACAACTTTTATAAAAGAAAAAGGACTCTTACAAACTTTGACACTTACAAACGCAAACATAAACAACACCTAAAGAAGCTTTGCCAATCGTTGAGAAGAAGGATACAAGTGGTGTTGAACTTGCGGATAGAAGAAGTAGATTTGAAGCTAAGACGAAATGGTGGAGAAGCTCGCAAGCTTTCCTAGAAGAAGAGGAAGAGGTGAAACAAGCTCTTAAGCTTTTCCACGATGAAACCCGCAGGTTTAGGCTCCAAAAATTACATCATAACACTCTTTTTTTAAGACAAAACACCTAATATTTATAGGAGAGAAAGGGGAGCCAAACAGCCAACATCAACCTCCAACCGAATCAATCATGTAAGGGGAAGAGGAAGGGCAACAATTATCACAAATAACTCCAAAAAATCAGCACAAGAACCGGGTAGGAGAAGCCACGGGAACACAGCCAGGGAGGGACCCGAAGAGCCAACATAGAAACCGGGCTGAAGAAGTCACGGGAAAGCAGCCAGAGTGAAAACCGAAAAGGCAACCAACACTCTGTATTAATTCACGGGAACAACACAATGAAGAAACTGAGGAGACACAAGAAGGGGAAGAAATAAGCTCCACTTAATGAGCTAAAACAGCAGCTCAAACATTAATTTGAATAAAACAAAGCATTTCCCAAAAAACACAGCTCAAAACCAAGCAGCCAAGCCCAACCCGAGAGCAACCAGCAGCCCAAAGACCAAAGCAAATTTTGGAATCTCCCTTGCCTACATCATATCATCTTAACTAGAAATGATGAAAAGGAGAAGGTGATTCTAAGGAAATGTATTGCCAAGGAATTTGAGATCAAAGAAGGCTAGAGGAGTGGCATCTACACCATTGCGAGGAGCTAAAGGATGGTGAAGGCATCTCTTCCATGTAGGAGGGTAGGAGGGAGGCGTCCTTGCCGTGTTGGAAAGCAAGGAGTTTAGGCTTTTTGGGAGAGAGCTTGTAAAGGTCATTCGCAACCTGGGAACGTAGAAGAGCGTCTCTATCTTGTTGAGGGCAAATTAAATGTTTGCTAGTGAAATTCCCAAGTAGGAATTTGGGGAGTGGACTTAGGTCAAGTTGACCGAATCATTATGAAAATCTTGGTTTGCATTTATTTTACTTTCCTGCATTTTTATTTCTTATAGTTTTTATATTGCATAGATCAGTTATTCAAAAAATTATTGTGATTGCACCTATGGAAACATTATAAAAATAAATCTTCATAATATTTTTCTACATAATATAAATATTTGTCTTTAATTCTTTCTTTTAAATTTCTCTTAAGGTAATTGCAATTGCTCTAAAAAAATAGTACTTATCTAAAATTTTATTATTATTTTCAAATAAAAAAAAAATATTTTTCATTATTCTAAAAAAATATTTTTAGTACTTCAAATCATTAAAGATATGTATGCAAGAGCTATTACTTGTGTTCAAACACAAGGTGGTTTGACCAAGTATTTTCTTATTTCGGTTGGATTACATCAAAGATCGTCCTTAAGCCCATATCTTTTTGTTTTAGTCATGGATGTTCTCACTAGACATTTGCAAGAGGATGTACCTTGGTTTATGTTTTTTGTTGATGATATTCTTCTTGTTGATAAAATTAGAGAAATTTGAAGGTAAACTTGAATTATGGAGGTCAACCTTAGAGCTAAAGGTTTTCTCTTGAGTAGATCTAAAATTGAATATATGGAGTATAATTTTAGTAGTAATAGACCTAGTGAGTGGATTGTGACTTTGGGCGATCATGTCATTAATAAGAGTACACATTTTAGATATATCAGATCTATTATTTAGAGTGATGGTGAAATAGATGGGGATATTATCAGTAGAATTCAAGTTGGATTATTGAAATGGAGGAATAAATCAGGCTTGTGATAGGGAATACTTGAGTTTGCAAGTAATTCTATCATATTTACTTGAGTTCGCAAGCAACCCTAGCAATAAGTGGTTCAAAACAGCGAGAAAAACAAGATAAACTGGACAAATCAAACCTGAAAAGATAAGATTGTAGTAGTGGAAACAAAACAAAGTAAAACTCAAAGCAAGATACAATGGATCCTCAATTCGAGAGGAGGATCGTCTCTCTCAATTCTCTAAACAAAAGAGTCTAGAGCCCAAGTTGCCAAGAAACTCAAATTCTAATCAATCAAAACATAATCCCCCTAATCCTCTCATGCTCTTTAATACAAAAGCTTTCCTAATCTAATTTCCCTCCCAAGCCCTTGCCGCCCCTCCTTTTCAATTTAAATTCAAGTAGACAAGTGGGGCCCACCCTTTGGGCGGACAAAACCAAGGGAAGCAGACTGTTTTTGCCTCCTGTAGAAAAGTTGAGCGGGCCCTTGGGCCGGCTGGGCCATTTTAGGGTGAACCAGCCTAACAGCTTGTTTTTTTGAAGAGCAACAATAATTATTGCATTAACTAAAAATGAAACTCAAATACATCATAGGGACTAATCCCAACTAGTTCCTCCTTTAACAAATTAATAAGAGGAACCTTATTAAGGCTAATATCTTCCCAAATGAATCACTAAAGCTAGCATAGTTAGCATAAAGATCCACTAACTTATTGCTATTCCTATCAACACAATTGAAAATAACATTATTGAACTCTTTTAGAAAAATAAAATTTTCCATCACTTGACCTCCTTTTCTGAAAGCTTGTCGAAGAAACTGAATAACATTTGAATTATCACCTTCAATGATAATTCCCTTGTACTGCACCATCCAATCTTTGACAACCTCTTGTAACAAATGAATTGATGAGAGCTCCAGCTGGGAGATATCCCAATGAACGCACTTTTTCCCAAAAGCCATCAGGAATTTACCGTGGTTATCTCGGAATACTCCTCCAATACTAGCCTTGTAAAAAGTAAGTAATGAGGCATCTACATTCACTTTGATACAGTTGGTTGGAGGAGGGTGCCAACAATTTAATAGTCTAGACGATTGATTAACACCCTAGTGGCCCGAGCTTATATTGTCATAAGAAGAAGAAAATGAAGACCAAGATACAGCTTGAACATCAATCAACTTAGAACTTTCTATATGACCTTCATGTATGAATTTATTCCTTGATTTCCATGATAAATAAGCAGAATTACAGAACAGTTTAGCCAAGAAAATATTACGACTTGAGTTTCTGTTTAACCATTTACAACAATCTTCAAAGTTTAGAAACGTTGGTATTTGAAATCCCCAACTATTTATCAAACCAATAATTTCCATCAGCTTTCCACAAGTAGTTGTTACATGATCTATATCTTCCACCGCATTACATCCTCTTGGACATGCCAAATTCTCTTGCATCCTTCTGCAATACAGGAAATGATTTGTAGGAATCGCATTGCTGTACAAACGCTATCAGAATACCTCCACTTTTGGCATCAATTTAACTTTCTTAATCCATTTCCAGTAAGTCATGCTATATTGATTTTGCAAGACAGTTTCCGTGACTAAATAGGATAAAGATTTTCTAGAATGCATATGAATGAGTTCTATTCCATCTTGCTCCAAATTCGGCATAATTTGAATTTGAGAAATTACATTCACAGGTTCATTTCAAAATAGATTATGAAGTTTAGACAAATTTCATGTTCCGTCCAACATAAGTTTATCAACTATCAGCTCTTCATTTCCTGAGATAGCCACAAATGTAGGCCACCTATTGATACATTTATCCCAAATCCATATATTATTGAAGACATTTATAGACTTGCCATCAGCAGTATTCCATCTTACAATTATTTTAAGACATTTGGAGTCGTCATTGATGATCTTCCAGGCTGTAGAACTTCCCTTCCTAGATCCAGCTTCCACAAATCGAGCACCGTATTTAGGTTCAAGGACTTTCTGGAGCAAAGAGTTTCTGTTTTGAAGAAATCTCCATGCCATCTTGGTCCTTAAATGACCCACTTTGCTAACACATGAGTGTAATCCACGTCCTCCCCATTCAATTGGTTTGCACAACACCTCCCAACCAACATAATGAAGACCCAATCTTCCATCCCATTTATTCAAAATAAAACTTCTACATAACTTATCAATCATCTTTTAGAACACTTTTGGGAATAAGAGAGTGTGTAGAGTGGAAATTCGGATAAGATAACAGAACTATTTTTACCAAAGTGAACTTTCTTGCTAAAGATAAGAACTTACTTCCCAAAATATTCAACATCTTTAAAGCTTTGTCCACCATGCTTTGGAAATCGGATCCAACCAATCTTCTCAACACCACTTTTACTCCAAGATAATTGAACTCTTTCTCTTCTTTGAACCTCATAATATGAGTTATAGCCTTCTTCCTTCTCCTCTTAACAAATTTGCCAAACATAGTTACAGATTTATTCACATTTATCTTTTACCCTGTCCACTTACAGAAATGTGATAGAATACCTTTGATGTCCTTCACCATTTTAATGTTAGCTTCAGAAAGATGATCATATCTTCGGCATACAATAAATGAGTGATTCTTGGACAATTATGACAATTACAAATACTAATGGAATTACCTCTTTGATAAAAAACATTTGAAAGAAGTTGAGAGCAAAGAATGAAAAGGTAAGGTGATAAAGGACAACCTTGACTGAATCCGCTCTTGTCGTTGATCCATGTAGAGGAATTATCATTAATTAACAAAGAGAACCTTGGATTCTCTACACATTCCATAATAAGTTTTGAAAAACTTCAAGGAAATCCAAAGTACTCTAAAACCTTTCTCAAAGTAGCCCAACACATACAATCGTAAGCTTGTTCCATATCAATTTTGAAAGAGACTAATCCCTTGAAGCTTTAGAAAATCTGAATTTGTGGAACATTTCTTTAGCAACCAGCACATGTTATGACACCGATCTCCCTTTAAGAAATGCCGCTTTTTCATTTGAAATCAATTTTGGCAAAATAATTACCAACCTATTCAAAATCACCTTGGTCATCACCTTGTACATGGTTTTGCATAAGCTGATAGGTCTATAACTCGCTGGATTTAATAGGTTGAGTTCTTTCGGAATGAGTATAATCTGAGTTTCCTTCCATTCCATATTCATTTTACCCAATTCAAAGAACTGAAAAACTGCATTCTAGAGATTTGTCTTGACAATTTCCCAATAGGATTTGAGAAATGAGTAAGTTACTCCATCTAATCCTGGTGCAATGTTCCTAGCAGATTGAAAAACAACTCCCTCAACTTCATCCCAAGAAACTGCTCTGTTCAGCCACATTCTATCGGAGTCATCCAGAGAATATGAAGGAGTTGGCCATCCTTCCAGAACACAACTTCTATCCTTCCATTTCCCATTGAAAAACCGTATAAAAATATCTTCAATCTGATTTTGGTCTTCCACCAATGATCCATTGTCATCCTGCACCTTGAATATCCCGTTAGAATTTTTTCTAGCACTTGTAAAAGATTGAAAAAACTTAGAATTAGAGTCTCCATCCATCATCCATTTGACCTTATCTCGTTGCCTTCACCAAGTGTTCAATCTAGCTAAAGTAGCATTAATTTCGATATCTTCACCTTGAGCTGCCAACTCTCATCATCTAAAAGAAATCCCACATCTGATTCCATCAATTGTAGTTTTAGAATCTCTTTTAAAAGACAATCTTTTAAGAGAAAAATTCTTCAACTTGGACTTCAAAAAAATAAAGATTTCAAAGCTCTTCTACATTTTGTATTTAGAATTTTAGAGCAATTCCCCTTAACCTTCTTGCTCCAAACATTCTTTCTACATTTTGTATTCAGAATTTTAGAGCAATTCCCCTTAACCTTCTTGCTTCAAACATTCTTTATTATACCAAAAGATGCTGGAAAAGAAGCCCAAGCATCTTCAAATTTAATAATCCTCTTATTCACGGGTTTCATCTCTATAAGATTCAATAACACCGAACAATGGTCTGAAGCTATTCTTGCAAGATGCCTAACCACCAATCTATGATAGGAATTTATAGCAGCTGGATTCAAAAAACACCTATCGAATCTTTCCAGAATTCGAGCCCCACCAGTCTTGTTGTTACACCAAGTGAATCTGGGTCCAAAAAACCCAACTTCATGAAGATCATTGTTGATTACAAAGGATTTCATATCCTTTGACCCTTGAGAGAAAATAAACCGATTGCCACCTCTTTTATCTTCATTAAATAATAAACAATTAAATCACCCCCTACAACCATAGGAACATCTTTAGATGAGAAAGCTTCCAAATCCCTCCACAACTCTCTCTCCTCTTGTAGACATCTTTACTTCCATATACAGCTGAAACCCTCCAAGAGTCTCTGTTAGCCAACTTGAGGTTTGCCAGTTACAACTTGATAAGACGCATTTAAAACAAAGAAGGAAACCATAGAAGATTTCCACAGTACAAGAATACCTCCAGACAAACCATCAGATGGAACATGATAGTAAACCCAATCCACACCAATCAATGCATCAGCTTCCCTTTTATTCAATGAAGATAACTTGGTTTCTAATAAACCAACAAACAAAACTCCATGCTCCCTAACAAACTCTTTCAGATAGAGAGAAGCTTGCTTCTTCCTAGCTCCTCTACAGTTCCAAAATGCTATCGAAGCCATTAATTATTGAAAGGGGAAGGAGTGCCCACCTTATCTTTCATCTCCCAATCCATCTTTCTATTCTTAAGAGAAGACTTTATAAGCCCCAATCCTCTAAGTTCTTTAGTAAGTTTCTTTTTAACACGAGGAATTCTCATCCTTCTTTTCAGATTCCAAATTCATACCACATACACCATCTGGAGAAGCTATATTTTCTTCTCATTTATCAAGCAATAGAGAGATCACCACATTTTCCTTCACCTGCAAGATCTCACCTTCTTCTTCCAACTCGCTTAACACATTAAACTTATTCAAGTTAGGAGGAATGTTAAGATTTTTAGAAACCATACCAGATTCCAAAACAGAAATCTGAGCCTGTTCTGGGCCATTGATCAAGGCTTCAGCAGCTGCCGTTGAGGGGGAAATTACAACTTCAACAGCACCAACTACCACAGTTTGCTCATCCACCACAGTTTGTTCATACATCACCATTGGTTTCTTCACCTCCACAACAGAAGGTTTGGGAACATCCATAACAGTTGATTCTTTGTCCATTCTCACTGTTTTCTTCATTATGTTGAGACTAGAATCATGCACCAATGGTCTCCAAGTACCATTATTGGCCTAACATCTTGTTGTGTGATAAAAAAGTCCCCCTCAAACTTAAGGGAAAATTCTATAAGTTGGTAGTGAGACCTGCAATGCTTTAAGGTGCTCATGTTATTATAAGCGTGCTATCAGAGCAAAGAAATTTAATGCATTAGCCTTTTGTATCTATTGCCTGTAAAGTGCAAGATCGTTGCAAAGTGCACACATTATGACAATTATCGTGTCACTTCATAGCATTGTGCACTTGGCCACAACACACAACAAAATTCAAGTTCATATTTCATGGTTCAATTCAACATCTATTGTAATAACTACGGCAAGAATTTCTGCTTCTGCTGATTGGTTCTCATAATCATTGACTCATTGCTCGTTGGTTCTCGGTCTCTCTTGCTAGAGCTAGTTGCTGCTTGGTGGTTCTCCTCTTCACTCTTTATTGCCTGTGATTTTTCTTATATGCTTCTCGTTGGTTCTTACTATTGGCATTGCTAGCTTCTTGCACACGTTCTTTTAGAGAATTCTTATCAGTGTATCCAACTACATGCTTCTCTATTCCTTGCCATCACAAGCTTTACATTTCTTCTACCTCTTGTTCTCTAAATGGCCTCTTAATTTCATTAATATTTTTATTATAATTATTCTATCATCTTTTCATTCTTTACACACTCAATTTTCTTTTAAATAGTTGAAAATCAATCATTATATTTTCTATAAATTATTACGTGGTTTAATTTATATTTACTTCTAGTTAGTAAAAGCTGCTTTGGACATTGAAGCAAAAAAGAAACCATTGCAGATCGCCTTGCACCTTTGATGGGGACATCAGTTCATGGAAGGTTTATCAGAGGCGTGGTCGCAGATCTATGGCCATGATCGAGTCCTTGTACTTTTGAGTTATTTTCTTATTTATGTATTTTTCTATTTTCAGTGTCATGTATTTGTTTTCCAGTTGTACCCTTTTAGTGGGAGATGTCGTATGTAAGCCCGGAGGGCAATTGCGTCTTTTATTTTCATGGGTCCCATGTACTTGGCTATTTATAGCCTCATGCTTTTATTTTGAGGGTAATGAATGATTATTATGAAATTTTCCTACACTTGTGTTTGAGAGCGTTTGAGAGTTCTTGGAGAGAACTTTGGAGAGATCCCTAGGAGAGGGAGATTGGCGCAATACCCACCAACCTAGATAAGTCGGGTTCGTGGTTCCTTTCTTGTATCTCTTTTTCTTTCTTCCTTTTTCCTCCACCCCACTTAGCCGTCGGTTTCCCCACCTCACCCTAGCCCCCCTCCTCTCAATCCCACGGTCCAACCCCTTACCCGAACCCCCAATGCCACCGGTCCCAATTCCCTAGCCGCCGGCCTCCATCCCCTCCCTCCATTGCTCCACCTTGCCAAATTGGGATTGACATCATTGGGGCTGATTTGAAATTCAAATTTAGCAATTAGAATTTTAAAATCTTTCCTAAGTTAGTCAATCTATTTTTGGAAATTTTCTAAGCTTAAACTATTTGAAATTTAAATTCAAATAGGAGTTAAGTAATGCTTTCCTAAAATCTAAAATTTAATTAAAGCAAGCTTGGACTCTTGGCATTAAACCCCAAGCCCATGGATGCAGCCGACCTCCCCTCTCTCCTTGCCCATTAATGCTCCCCTATGATGCACCGACACGGCACTTAAAGAGGGTATGCAGTGTCGGACATGTGTTAGACACGAACTTGCGTCGGACACGTCATGGACACGTGTCCAACACGGCATGGACACGTGTCCGACATGGCATTGGAGTGTCGCAATTTCAAAAATTAATATTAAAATCGGACACGCGTGTCTGGTTATTAAATGAGGTATCGCTAGGTACATGCTCGGTACCGCTCAGTACATTCTCGGTACCGCTCAGTACATGCTCGGTACCGCTCAGTACATGCTCGGTACAGCTCAGTACATGCTCGGTACAGCTCAGTACATGCTCGGTACCGCTCAATACATGCTCGGTACCGCCAGTACATGCTCGGTACCGCCAGTACATGCTCGGTACCGCCAGTACATGCTCGGTACCGCTCAGTATATGCTCGATACCACTTGGTACATGCTCGGTACTGTTAGGTACATGCTCGGTACCACTCAGTACATGCTCGGTACCACTAGGTACATCCTCTGTACTGCTAAGTACATGCTCGGTACCACTCGGTATCTTCCCATACAAACAACTTACGAACTTTAAAAACAAGCAGAACTTCAAAATTACTCTTAGAATAAAATTTGTTCCGGAGGGGCAGCGCCCCCTTGGACCCCCGGCAGACCGGTATATTGTTGTATTCATGTTGTCTTATTATTGGGATAATTTGATTTCACTTCATATCAATTTAATTTGATGTATTCATATGTGTGATTGGTTTCTTAGCAAAATGAGCTTTGCTGCTAGCGGGGGTGGATTAGGTGAAGGTTGAAAAGAGCCATCTGTCCACGCCGTGTCTGTGTCCTATATTTTTAAAAATTTTATATATTATATTAAAAAATTATTATGCTGTGTCCACGCCGCACCTGTGTCCTATATTTTTAAAAATTGCCATCCCGTGTCCGTGTCGTGTTGTGTCCGTGTCGCCGTGTCCATGTCAGTGCATCATAGATGCTCCCTTAATTATTTCCTAAACTCAAGTCTTCCTTTAGGAAATAATTCCAAATCCTATTTCCCCCTTAGCCGAATTTTCCAAATCCCCTAATTCCTCAAATCATTTCCTAAATCAAATAATTGATTTAGGAAAATTAATTCCCCACCCCCATCGTCCAGCCGCCCCCTCTATCTAACCGCCTCTCTCTCTCTCTCAAATCTCTCTCCCTACACTTAATTCCTCCACCGGATTTGAAGGATTGGATTCTCCTCCTAGAATTTCAATCCTGAAATTCTTGATTTTCTAAAATATGAAATTTCACTTCAAATTTTTGGAAAGGAACTCGTTCTTAGCCTCTTCTCAATTTTCCCTTGGAGAGAAACTTCTTTTTCTCCCGAAGAGCCAATAGGGCAAATAATCCTTGGAGGACTTGCTAACTAGCACCTATGAATGGTGGATCCGGAAACTGAATACGGCTTAACCTTCGACGAGGATAGCTTCACTGATATTCTCCAGGCAATCTTCTTCGACGTGAATACAAGGGTTGAAACCGTTGAGGACTACCTAGAGCGTATTCTGGACACCTTAGTGGAGGCAATTGACGAGCACTTTGAAGGCGTCGAGTGGAGGTTCTCTACCGCTCCTTGACGAGAGGTTCTCTTTTCCCCTTTCAATATATTTCTTTAATCTAATTCTCTCTAGTGCTTGATTGTAGTCATGAAGGACGACTCCCTCTGCTACTGTTAAGCTTAGTAAACGTAGGGTTTTGAGCGTGCCTTTATGCTTACTAATTTTCATTGTTAGATTAAGGATTGTATTGACACTACTACTTCGGCATCAAGTGATTTACTAATTGATTTTGAAAGTTTTTCCAACTCTCTGGTTATGTAATTTAGCCTAAGCGGGTGTGACCCCTTTCTTGCTTTGTTCATTGTTTTAGAATGCTAATGGTTTTTTCTTTGTTATTCTAATCAAGAGTTGTGCAAATCTTACATGACATTGAATTCGTACGTAGTCTTGCATCATCTGGTATCAGAGCATGGTTTGCTCTTGCATGTTTTAGGATTCCTGATAGTTTTCTTTTCTGCATTTTAATCTTTGCTCAGTGTCATTTAGAAAACTGCTAGGTTGCTGTCCTGTTAGTTTTTACTATCATTTTGCATCATATCATTGTATTTTACTTAGATTAATTACTGCCCGTTACATCCTAGTCTCTTTAGGTGTCCCGTAGTAATTTCCAATGGACCCGGAACAACTAGGTAGGACCTTAGACTTGTTGTTAGGACAAATGAACAACATAGCCAGTAACTTAAAGAAAACCAAGCGGATCTCGCTGAGCTTCGTAGGAACACCACTAAGAGATTTGATACACTTGAGTGAGTTAGAGACCACCCTACTCCCTACACCCCATCTAGACCACCTTCTATGTATGGGGATGAAACCTACCCAGATGAGAGGCAGCATTGTGCCAATCATCGAGCTCCGTATCACAGACATGACCCATGTCATGATCCAGATTTGGATGAGAGGCAACATTGTGCCAATCATCGAGCACCTTACCATGGACATGACCCACGTCATGATCTTGATGCACCTCTTATGAAAAATATTAAGGTTGATGCTTCTACCTTTGATGGCACACTCGATCCCCAGTTCTTCCTGGACTGGGTCAAAGGTATGGACAGTTTTTTTAAGTGGTATGACATATCTGAGGCTAGGAAGGTCAGCTTTGCGGAGATGAAGCTCACGGGTAGGGCGAGTCAGTTCTGGGCCAACTTAGAAGTCTTAAAGAAGCTAGGAATGATTACCCCATTGTTGATTGACCGTCTATGAAGCGGGAACTCAAGCAGAAGTACTTGCCTTCGTCGTACTTCCCCAGACTATTGGACAGGTTGAATAGGCTGACTCAAGGAAACAAACCAGTGAAGGAGTACATTGCCTCTTTTGATGACTTCTTGATTCGTTGCAAAGGGGAGACCTCTATCACCCCCGCGCAGATCTTATCTATGTTTCGTACCGGGTTGCGAGAGGATCTTCACAATGAGTTGTTTGCCCGGAACGTCACTACATTGGAGAATGCCTACAGCTTAGTGCTTGATCTAGAGGAGACTCGTTCACAGTACCCGAGTCGTTTGCATGACTCTAGACCCTCTTACAGATCAGCTGGTAGTTTCACCCCACACACTTCTACTACCCGACCCACTCCTGGGAACACAACTCGTCCTCCCCCGGGTCCCACGACACCTAGATCTGACTTTAGAAACAAACCTACCACCCCGGATACCCCTTGGTCCAGTCCCGCGACCAAGTGCTTTCGATGCTAGGGGTATGGGCATATCTCTTCTGATGTAGGCAAGGGGGGGTCAAATCAAACCCAAAAAAATTTGGTTTTGACTTCCCTTGTGCTTACTAGCGCAATAAATTTTGAGCTGAAATTTAGCTCATTATGAGCCGGTTTTTAGTTCATTTATTGAACTAAAGGTTAGCTCATTATTAGCTAGGTTTTAGTTTATTTATTATCTTATTTATGTAGCTTTTTATTTATAGTTTTATCTTTTAAAATTTTGAGTTTGTCCCTTGGGTTTTCAAAATGGCTTTTGGATTTCCTATGGTGGTTGTTTTCCGTGCTTGGGCTCCTTGGTTTCCCTGGTTGGCTGTTGGTTTTCCGTGTTGGGTGGCCTTTCCCGTGCCTTGGTGCTTCGGTTTCGTGCGGGCCTCCTTGGCTTTTGCGGCTGCATCTTCGGGTTTCGCCTGGGCTATTTTCCCGTGGCTGATGGGGGGCTTTTCCGTGGCTTTGGTGCTTCATTTCCTGGAGTTGACTGTTGGCTTTTCATTTTCCCTATTTAAATAAGCTTTTAAATTAATGAGGGGCTATTTGTATTCCCGTCTCATGCCTATATATAGAGTTGTTTTGGGATGTTTTAAATATGTTATGTGAATGATTTTTGGAAGCCAAAACCTGCGGGTTTCTTCGTGGAAAAGCTTGCGAGCTTGTTCCATTCTCCTTCTCCTATAGGAAAGCTTGCGAGCTTCTCCTCTTTCTTCTCGGCTTCTAACCTCTTTCGTCTCTCCGCAAGTATCCACTCCATTGTATCCTTCGTCTCTTGGAAAGCAAGTTTAGGTGTTTTATTTGAGTCATTTGTAAGAGTCAAGTTTGTAAGTGTCTTTTATATTATATAAGTTTGTCAAAGTTTGTAAGTCATCTTTTAATATTAAAAAGTATCTTTTTGGGTATTTTTGTGTATTTTTTTTATATAGGAAGTAAACTTATTTTGTAATAAAAAATTTGGGACCCTTACCAAATTTTTAATTATACCAATTTGGTATCAGAGCAAGTTAGGAAGTCTTAAGTTTTAAGTTGGTTTGTCAAGTCAAGTCTTGTGAGTCTAAGTTTAGGTTGAGTCTTTATTTGAGTCAAGTTTATTGTTGAGTCTTTCTTTTAAAAATGAAAAAAGACAAAAAGATCGAAGAAAGCAAGCTAGATGAAATTGAGATCCTTTTTCAATGGATAGATGGATTCCATCGGAATCATCAAATCCTCTGCTGTATGAACTGTACAAACTTCAATCATGGATGCACTTGTGTACAGAAAGGTACATGAAGAAGAAGCAGCGTTTACAAGATCAATTTCTGAAAGAACGAGAAAAGATCCTGAAGAAATATGAAGAAAAGATTAAAGAGTTGGATGCACCGTGTTCACCTCATCGGAAGAAAACGAAAGCTAACTCATCGGGAGACGAGTTCTCAAGAAGGGGAGTTTGATGTAGGCAAAGGGGGGGTCAAATCAAATCCAAAAAAAAAATTGGTTTTGACTTCCATTGAGCTAACTAGCTCAATAAATTTTGAGCTGAAATTTAGCTCATTATGAGCCAGTTTTTAGTTCATTTATTGAACTAAAGGTTAGCTCATTATTAGTTAGGTTTTAGTTCATTTATTATCTTATTTATGTAGCTTTTTATTTATAGTTTTATCTTTTAAAGTTCTGAGTTTGTCACTTGGGTTTCCAAAACGGCTTTTGGATTTTCTATGTTGGCTGTTTTCCGTGCTTGGGCTCCTTGGTTTCCCGGGTTGGCTGCTGGTTTTCCGTGCTGGGTGGTCTTTCTCGTGCCTTGGTGCTTCGATTCCGTGCGGGCCTCCTCGGCTTTTGCGGCTGCCTCTTCGGGTTTCGCCTGGGCTGTTTTCCTGGGCTGATGGGGGGCTTTTTCGTTGCTTTGGTGCTTCGTTTCCTGGAGTTGACTGTTGGCTTTTCATTTCCCTATTTAAATAAGCTTTTAAATTAATGAGGGGCTGTTTGTATTCTCGTCTCATGCCTATATATAAAGTTGTTTTGGGATTTTTAAATATGTTATGTGAATGATTTTTGGAAGCCAAAACTTGCGGGTTTCTTCATGGAAAAGCTTGCGATCTTGTTCCATTCTCCTTCTCCTCAGGAAAGCTTGCGAGCTTCTCCTCTTTCTTCTCAGCTTCTAACCTCTTTCGTCTCTCTGCAAGTATCCACTCCATTGTATCCTTCGTCTCCTGGAAAGCAAGTTTAGGTGTTTTATTTGAGTCATTTGTAAGAGTCAAGTTTGCAAGTGTCTTTTATATTATATAAGTTTGTCAAAGTTTGTAAGTCATCTTTTAATATTAAAAAGTGTCTTTTTGGGTATTTTTGTGTATTTCTTTTATATAGGAAGTAACTTATTTTGTGATAAAAAATTTGGGTCCCTTCCCAAATTTTTGATTACACCATCTTCTCAGTGCTCCAGCCCTTATAAAGTCTCGATCATTGAGGAGATTAGTGAGGACGATCTCGAGCCCGAGGTTGATCAGATCCACCAAGTCGAGGAAGAAGGCGAATACTTCGAGGATGACAACATTGCGGTCCTCTATTGCCTTCAGAAATTGGATACCTCTCTCATCTGCGTGGTGAGATGCGCGCTATCCCACCCGACACCCACGGATGACTGGCGTAGGACCTCGATTTTCCACACCTACACCAAGATCAAAGATAAGAACTGCAAAGTCATCGTGGATAGCGGTAGCTATATAAATGCTATTTCCTCCAGCATGGTATCCCAGTTAGGTTTGTCTGCCGTTCCTCACCCCAACCCATATAAGGTAGCGTGGGTCAACTCCCCTACCTTGGAGTTGAAAGAGCGAAGCCACGTACTCATCTCCTTTGCCACCTATAAGGTGAATGTCTGGTGCGATGTGTTGCCAATGAATGTTGGACAAATCTTGTTAGGTCGTCCCTGGATCTACGATAACGATGTTCATATTTTTGGGCATTCAAACACCTGCGTGTTCGAACATGCGGGCAAAAAGATTAAGCTTTTGCCATCGCAGCCTCGGGTGATGGATGACATGAAATCCAACCCAATCAAATCTAAGAAAGGAGTGAACCTTGTCACCGCCAAGGTTCTAACTGCTGAGATTGCTGAAGGCGCCCCTCTTTACGCCTTAGTAAGCCGTGAGATTCCCACCGAATTTGACGAGCCCATTCCTCAGGAAGTGCAGCCTATTTTGGGGCAGTATGCTGATGTCTTTCCCAGTGATCTTCCAGATTAGTTACCACCACTTAGAGATATTCAGCATGCCATACACTTCGTCCCTAGAGCCTCCCTCCCAAACCTGCCACACTATCGCATGAACCCCACGGAACATGCCGAGCTTAAGAAGCTGGTTGACGAGTTACTGCAGCGAGGTTTTATTAAGGAGAGTCTTAGTCCCTGCGCGGTGCCGGCCCTTCTTAGCCCGAAGAAGGATGGATCGTGGAGAATGTATGTTGATAGCCGTTCTATTAACAAGATCACTATCAAATATCGATTCCCTATTTCGCGGCTTGATGATATGCTCGATATGATGACGGGTGCCACACTATTCTCCAAAATTGATCTCAAAAGTGGGTACCACCAGATCCGGATCCAACCCAGAGATGAGTGGAAAACTGCCTTCAAGACTTAGGATGGTCTCTACGGGTGGTTAGTCATGCCTTTTGGGCTAAGTAATGCTCCTAGTACCATTATGAGGATCATGACTCAAGTGTTGCGTCCGTTTATGGGAAAGTTTGTTGTCGTCTACTTTGACGGCATTCTTATCTACAGTCAGTCAATTAATCAGCACTTAGACTACTTAAGGCAAGTTTGTGAGGTCTTAAGGAAGGAGGAACAGTATGCCAATTCTAAGAAATGCACCTTGTAGATCGTGTCATTTTTCTGGGCTTCATCGTTTTAGCCCAAGGGGTTTCCGCAGACCCTGAGAAGGTGAGGGCCATTGTGGAGTGGTCTATCCCTCAGAACATCTGGGAAGTCCGTAGCTTTCACGGATTAGCCACATTCTATAAGAGATTCATTCGGAACTTCAGCACAATCGTATCTCCTATCACTGATTGCCTAAAGAAGGGTGATTTCCACTGGAACCCGGCCGCCACCAGAGCTTTTGATGAGATCAAGCAGAAAAGGGTGGAAGCCCCAGTGATGAGACTTCTTGATTTCTCCAAAGTCTTCGAAGTGACTTGCGACGCTTCGGGGGTCGGAACTGGAGGAGTCCTCTCCCAGGAAGGTCACCCAGTAGCTTACTTCAGTGAAAAGCTTAATGATATTTGGCAGCGATATTTCACATATGACAAAGAGTTTTACACTGTGATCCAATCTCTTCGTTATTTGCGACACTACTTGCTCCCGCAAGAGTTCGTCATCTTCTTGGATCACGAAGCTTTGCGTTACATCAACTCTCAAAAGAAGTTAAATGCACGCCATGAACTTTGGGTTGAGTTCCTTCAGGAGTATACATACACCCTTAGACATAAGGCGGGAGTTGAAAACAAAGTTGCCGATGCTCTTAGTCGTCGTATGATGACTACTACTGAGATGAGAGTAGAAGTCATGGGATTTGACCAAATAAAAAGGGATTATTTGGAATGCCCCGACTTCAAGGAGACTTACATTCTCTTGTCCACAGGCAGCACGCGCATTGTGGACGATTTCTTATTGGAGGATGGTTATCTCTTCAAAGCCCAGAGGCTTTGTATTCCGAGCACCTCCCTTAGGGAATTTCTGGTCTGGGAACTCCATGCCGGAGGCCTCGCTGGGCACTTCGGACAGGACAAGACTATCGAATCCGTGGAGTATCGTTTCTTTTGGCCCAGCCTGAAGAGAGATGTTGGTCGGCTGGTCAGTCGGTGTCACACCTGCCAACTGGCCAAGCAACGTAAGCAAAACACGGGTCTTTACACTGCCCTACCTGTACCCAGATGTCCTTGGCAGGATGTTAGTATGGACTTTATATTAGGCCAGCCCAAGACACTTCGTAGGCACGATGCCATTTGTGTGGTAGTTGACCGGTTTTTCAAAATGGCACATTTCATTCCTTGCTCCAAAACATCCGATGCCTCTCACATTGCGAGATTTTACTTTAATGAGGTCGTCCGTTTACATGGTTTACCCAAAACCATTGTATCGGATAGGGATGTGAAGTTCACCAGTTGCTTTTGGAAAGCCCTGGGATAAAAATGGGCACCAAACTACAATTTTGCACTGCCTTTCACCCACAGACTGATGGTCAGACCGTGGTAGTTACTTACGAGAGCACCAGAGATACTTACTCGATGGAGTCGAGTTTTCTCTCACCCCGGGAGAATGATGGGGACATCAGTTCGTGGAAGGTTTATCAGAGGCGTGATCGCCGATCTACGACCACGATCGAGTCCTTGTCCTTTTGAGTTATTTTCTTATTTATGTATTTTTCTATTTTCAGTGTCATGTATTTGTTTTCCAATTGTACCCTTTTAGTGGGAGATGTCATATGTAAGATCAGAGGGCAATTTTGTCTTTTATTTTCTCGAGTCCATGTACTTGGCTATTTATAGCATCATGTTTTTATTTTGAAGGTAATGAATGATTATTATGAAATTTTCCTACACTTGTGTTTGAGAGTTCTTGGAGAGAACTTTGGAGAGATCCCTAGGAGAGGGAAATTGGCGCAATACCCACCAACCTAAATAAGTCTGGTTCGTGGTTCCTTTCTTGTATCTCTTTTTCTTTCTTCCTTTCTCCTCCACCCTACCTAGTCGCCGGTTTCCCCACCTCACCCGAGCCCCCCTCCTCCTCTCAATCCCACAATCCAACCTCTTACCTGAACCCCCAATGCCGCCGGTCCCAATTCCCTAGCCGCCGGCTGGACCCTCCCTCCATTGCTCCACCTTGCCAAATTGGGATTGACATCATTGGGGCTAATTTGAAATTCAAATTCAAGCAATTAGAATTTTAAAATCTTTCTCAAGTTAGTCAATCTATTTTTGAAAAGTTTCTAAATTCAAATAGGAGTTAAGTAATGCTTTCTTAAAATCCAAATTTTAATTTAAGCAAGCTTGGACACTTGGCATTAAACCCCAAGCCCATGGATGCTGTTGGCCTCGCCTCTCTCCTAGCCCATTAATGCTCCCTTAATTATTTCCTAAACTCAAGTCTTCCTTTAGGAAATAATTCCAAATCCTATTTCCCCCTTCTTGGCCGAATTTTCCAAATCCCTTAATTCCTCAAATCATTTCCTAAATCAAATAATTGATTTAGGAAAATTAATTCCCCACCCCCCATCATCCCGCCGCCCCCTCTCTATCTAACCGCCTCTCTCTCTCAAATCTCTCTCTCTCCCTACACTTAATTCCTCCACCGGATTTGAAGGATTGGATTCTCCTCCTAGAATTTCAATTCTTGATTTTCTAAAATATGAAATTTCACTTCAGATTTTTGGAAAGGAACTCGTTCTTAGCCTCTTCTCGATTTTCCCTTGGAGAGAAACTTCTTTCTCTCCCAAAGAGTCAAGAGGGCAAATAATCCTTGGAGGACTTGCTAACTAGACCAATGAATGACGGATCCGGAAACTGAATACGGCTTAACCTTCGACGAGGACGGCTTCACTGATATTCTCCAGTCAACCTTCTTCGTCGTGAATACAAGGGTTGATCATACCGTCGAGGACTACCTAGAGCGCATTCTGGACACTTTAATGGAGGCAATCGACGAGCACTTTGAAGGCGTCGAGTGGAGGATCTCCACCGCTCCTTGACGAGAGGTTCTCTTTTCCCCTTTCAATATATTTCTTTAATCTAACTCTCTCTTGTGCTTGATTGTAGTCATGAAGGACGACTCCCCCTGCTAGTGTTAAGCTTAGTAAACGTAGGGTTTTGAGCATGCCTTTATGCGTACTAATTTTTATTGTTAGATTAGGGATTGTATTGACACTACTACTTTGGCATCAAGTGATTTACTAATTGATTTTGAAAGTTTTTCCAACTCTTATGTAATTTAGCTTAAGCGGGTGTGACCCCTTTCTTGTTTTATTCGTTGTTTTAGAATGCTAATGGTTTCTTCTTTGTTATTCTAATCAAGAGTTGTGCAAATCTTTACATGACATTGCATTCATACGTAGTTCTGCATCAACCTTGTTCTTTGAAAACAATTCCCGAAATTAGATCACCCGTATATATAGGTTTTCACTTGATGAAATGTGCTTGATTTAATTTATGGCTTAGTTTTCATGATCAAGATAGATTTAAAAAATTAATATCACTATATAATTAGGTATTAGTGAAAATTTTCTTTTGAAGCACTTGATTTCTTGAATGAATGGTTAATCATGCATTTTGGTCTTTTTAATGCTCCTATTATATTTTGTGAAATTGATAAATAATGTTTTAAGATTATTCATAGTAATTTTTTTGTTGTTTATTTTGGTGAGATTAGACATTTGAAGTACTTGAGACTTATTTTGACTACTTCAAGATCTGAAAAACTGCTTATATTGTTTAAGGAGTAATTTATCATATAAAATGTATTTTGTTTTTGTTTTATCCGATATTCTAATGAGCTTCAACTTAATTCTGAAAAATCAAAGCAATAATTGATTGATCTACATATATTGGATTTTTTTATGTTAGAAGTTTTATTGGATCGACCACTTTTTTTATGATATTCATTAAAATATTCAGTATCATTATAGCTTCTATCATTGACATATTGAAAAGGAACTTCAACTGCAAATGCTAATAAATATTTTGCTCAAAGAAAAGTTTTAATTATATCATCTAAGTTTTTGAGGTTACTTATGATGCTTTGGCATACGTATATGTTGTGTTTTTATTTAGGAAAATCATTCAATTATGCTGTTTAGTGAAAAATTTAACGAGGCTTCACAATTTTATGCTACTTATCACATAAAACTTTATGTTATTATTCAATCTTTAAAACATTGGAGACAGTTTGTTACATAATGAATTTATGTTGAAGTTTAATTATGATGCATTTGAAATAAAAAAATGTATTCTTATTTAAACTTCAATTGGAACGAACTTGGGAAATAGAGTAGTACCTTTAACCATAGGATGAATTTCTGGTCACATAGCTTCTTAATGACATTGATCCCCAAAAAGCTTGAAAAGTCATTGAAAGTTAAGTGAACTTGAGTAACAATTTTGTATTAAATACAAAACTAGGGCATAAGTTCAGGCTTTTAACGTGATTTTATTTTAGTATTAAATAAGCTTCAAAAGCTTTTTGATACCTAAACTTAACACTAGAAGATTTGGACCCAAGCTTAACTTTAATTTAGCACCAGTACATAGGTTATATTTGATACACATGCTTAACCCAAATAAATTTGTGCTGTTATAATAACTCGATGCCATGATAGCAAATTAACTGTAATTAACGAATATCTGAAGCAATTTCAAACTAGACGGCTTAAATGAACTTTTCTGCATTGCCATGATAAAAAGCGAACACCAACTGCGTTCAATGAACACGTTGAATATTTTTCCCCCTTTTGTCTTCGATAGATTTTATAGCTTGTTTGTTAACTAGGGGTTTCAAGTTATCATTAGCAAGAAAATGGTTATTAAAATGGCAGAAAAGAGAGCTTTTAATCTGTTTGATGTTTTGTAGCGACAAGCTGCAAATAATATCGTATGGTTTAGTATTGTTGCTGATAACATATTGGGGTACTATTTAGGTTGTATATACAAGTGTTCTTGGATTTTGCTTTCTGAACATACTTTAATTTTTCTTGAACAAGGTTTCAGGAATTATGTATTCACGAACAATCATTTGTATTAAAGCATTTAGAACTTGATATTAGTAGTAGAATCTTACCCTACAAGTTATATTATCATTTCTGTAAAAATGTTTTTCATTTGCAATCAATAGGTAGCTCCAGATGTTGACATTGATGAAGTAGCTCGCAGAACAGAAGGTTACAGTGGTGATGATCTGACTAATGTATGCCGGGATGCTTCTCTAAATGGTATGAGGAGGAAAATTGCAGGAAAGACAAGGGATGAGATTAAGAACATGTCCAAGGATGAAATCTCTAAGGATCCTGTGGCCATGTGTGATTTTGACGAAGCTCTTACCAAGGTTCAGAGAAGTGTATCTGCTGTTGATATTGAACGACATGAGAAATGGTTTTCTGAGTTTGGCTCGGCATGATAATCAGATTAAAATGACTAACTTTGTTCATATATTCACGATCTTGTCAAAGATCTGCATTGCAACTTTTAGTTAAACCATGTTTCTTTTTTTCCTTACTGGAATGCTTGTGAAGCAGCCCTGTGGCAGTACATCCTTGCATCAGTTGTGAGCATTATTCTATACATGGATCAACATGTAAGGGCTTCTTAAAGCTTTCCTTCATTTAAGACAGCAAAGAACATAAACTGTTTGATCGGCATATAGGTTTGGCAGAATTTGTAAAGACCAACAAGTGTTCATTTTGTTTTTAATTACGTTAGATTATGAATGAAAAGCTGGTTTTAGTTATGATTTAATGTGATTTTTTTAGCTACTCAACGATTTTGGATGTAATTCTCATACAGCAAACGGTATTGGGTTGGAATTCATTTTCTTCTCTTGGGAAACTATTCGGAATTTCTGCATTGACGGCAACTATTCATTTGTTTTTTTTTTTATTTTTTATTTTTATTTTTTTATTTTTTAAATCTTCTAGATTTGAAATGCCATTTCTGAAGTATTGGTTGCCTACTCTCAATTAATATTTGTTGCTGTGCATTTGCGTTACGTATCAACATGAAACGCCTCATATTTCATTTATGCATTGAAGAATAATGCTTTAGTATCCAAATAATTGTACAAAATCAAGTTCTTTGAACGTTCTAGGCAGTCGTTTTATTAGTACATGTATACTCGTATGTCTTCGTAGGTAATTTGGCACATGTTAGGAACTCATACTTTGAGAGGCTTATTAGATAAACTAGCCCGGATGATGCCCGATGCTCTTCCCAAAGAATTAACAAGCTAATTGCTCGAGCTTACTAATCAGCTTACCCAACTTAGGGTGGACTAGGGCTTACATGCTAAGTCAACAACTCAGCATCCGTCATGTGCAGTCGCTCTCTCTAGAGGGAGCACTTTAATCAAATGCAACTGCAGTAAAAGCATTCATTCAAAGAGAATTCAACTCGCCTTACTTCGATTGGTTAACCATTAAGCATGCCTTGTCCACCATTATAGGTCACTCGCTTTTTCTCTTAAGGTGGTTCAGGGCTCAACACAAGTTGCCAACATCTTCCAAAATATATGACCATCTCCTCTTTGAAACTCGCTTGCAAGCATGTCCTAACCTATTTGGCATTACTATGATCACCCAGAGATAGATTAATGGAACTCGGATCCCTTGATCTCCCTAGCCAATGAGCAGGCGACAAGTGTTTGCTTTGTGTATAGTATTATGTCGGTGATCTGTGTAGTGTTGTGTGTGTGTGTGTGTTTTTTTTTTAATATTTAATTTTTCTTATAGCTCTCATAACTCTATAAATAAGCGGTCATAAGAAATAGGTTAGAGGACTTTTGATTGATATAGTGAATATTATGCCAATTTAAGATATATACAACTTAAATAATTATGTAGCTTTTCCTTTATTCTTTCCTCCCTTCATTTTCACAGGTCCTAGTTCACCAGGTTTGAACTACCAATAGGCTTAATAACTTTCACATACACATTTGGATCCCACATTCTCTCAGGTGTAGCGAGTATGAATCGTTGCACTAAATAAATAGATAAGACCATAAAGATGAATAAATATAACAAGAGCCTTTCATGAATATGGAGAACATTGACCAAACCACTCACCAAGAAATATATGAATTGGAATAAACAATAATGAAGACAATTCAAAATGGCTTGGGTGGGCTCCAATGATGAATGCAAAAAGATAACACCCTTGAAGGGTCGCCTAATTCAGCAATCCACTGAAGAAAACCAGAAGATTGAGCCTTGATGTTAACACCATTCCTGAACTCACTCATAAGTTGACTTATGACAAAGACTACAATTTGCTGAACATGCAAGTTGGAAGAGCTAAGCTTGAATTCACCATGTTCATGGTGATTGTGAGGCTAGGCTGCCTCTCAAGCTCAAGGTACCACAGTTAGAGTCATATCAAGGCAAGACATATCCCACCATGTGACTACCTTTTACTCAATGACCTCATTGCTAGACATTGACAACACCCTCAAAAGTCACATCATCTTCACGACACTTAAGGATTCAACACTCATGTGTTTCCCTCATCTAACTTTGGGGGTGTTTACTTCTTTTGCTGACTTAAAAAAAAAGAAGTAATAGAGTTCACCAATGCTCAATAGCCACATAAGAGCTTGCAAGCTTTACTAAAGATGAGGCGGCATCAGGGGACTTGCCAAAAAGCTTCATATTGATGTTCCAAAGTAAGATGTTGGAAGTGAAGAATCTAGAGCTTTTAGTCACCCAAGTCATATTGACCCAAGAGCTTAGAGGCATTTTCTTGACTTGTAGTTGCCAAAGAAACTTGCAGAGTTGTTGGAGCTAGCAAACAACCAAATGAATTTTGAAGAGAATAATAGAGTGATTGAGTCCTGTTCAGCCAGTCACCCTTACAGATTTGCTGCCTAGAGAGGGTAAAAAAGACCATATTGGATAGGAGGGACATGAGATCAAAATTTCCAAGAGGCCACTATCGACCTCATCATCCTAGGGTGCCCTTGCAATCAATATTGCTAAGGATAGTATGGCCACCTACGCCAAGGGTGGAATTGTCACAACCCAACCCAATAGGACATGTCCTATTGTGTTGACTTATAACAAGCAAATTTCATGATCTAGTTATTGAAAATGATTCAAATTTATTCTTCCAATTTAAATTGTAAAATAAACAAAGAGTCTCTCTAGTGATTTTTTTTTATTATATCTTGACCATAGAAATCGATTTGCTTGTTAATTTTCTCACATCGTATGCCATAATCCTATTAGTTACTTTCTTATAGTATAGATTCAAACGAACATCAACATCATCAGTAAATAGTATCTTCTCGAAATCAAATACCCACTTCCTCAAAGAAGATTTATGAAATATACTATTTATATCTAACACATGCTCAAGTAATAATAACTTGTAAGAAGAAATACAAATCCTCGCACTAATCTTAAAATGTCCAATGTACCTTGGACTTGCGCTGCTGATTCTCCCAAAGATACTGACACCTTTATACGGCTGATTTTGACAAAAATAAAATTGCCAACCTGAAATACTACTAGCTATGTTTTTGATCTAAACACTTCTTATGCTTTTTATGTGCCGATGTCAACCTTTCCCTAATCAAATGGATATTTGTTGAGTCATCCATAAAAGTTGCCCTATGACTTCCCTATTTCCTACCCATGTTAAAGTCAAATGAGTCATGCAGTTCCTATTATATAGAGCATTGTAAGGAGCCATACCTATATTGGATTGATAATTATTATTATATGCAAACTCTATTAGTAGGATATAATTCTCCTAGTTACCCCCAAAATTTAGAACACATAGTGTCAAAAGTTCCTCTGGCATCTGAATAGTCCTTTCAGATTGTCCATCTATCTGCGGTTGAAAAGTAGTACTAAAGTGTAATTTTATGCCCAGTCCTTGCTAAATTGCTCTCCATAATCTAGAGGTAAACTGACCATCATAATCAGAAATAATCACCTTTGGAATACCTTGTAATCTGATAATATCTCTAACATATATTTGTGCTAATATGTTAACTGAATTTATCTATTAGATTAGAATGAATACGTTAGATTCTTCAATTGATCATTAACAACTCATATATCATCCCATCATAGTATCAACTTGTTAAAACCCATATTAATAAATCCATAGTTCTTCCCTTTTCCACACTAGAATGGGTAATGGCTATAGAAAACTTCTTGATTTTTTATTTTCTTGTTTCACTAATTGATAGGCATCACATTTTGATACAAAATCTATTACTTCCTTTTTAGTTCAAGCCACCAAAATATATCTTTCAAATTGCTATACATTTTTCTACTTTGTGAATGAATAGTGTAGCCTGAATAGAGAGTCTTGTGTAGAATCTCTTGCTTTAGATATCCCAAAATAGGAGCCCATGATCTATTCTTGTAGAAGATAATACCATAATAATATAGTCGTAGTTCAAATTTAATTCATGATCTAGTCTGATCAATCAACTTTGAATATTTTGCATCTCACTTCTGGGCTTCCTGGATCTTTCTTGTAAAGAAGGTTGTATGTGATCATCTGAGTTAATATACTAGGGTCATGATTAGTTGAAGAAATAACCTCAAAATATAATTTCTAATACTCATTCGAATTAAGTTGAATACATGATAATCCTGAAGATTTCTTGCTCAAATCATATGCCACCAAATTAACCTTACTAGTTGATACATAATAGTTAAATAATAGTTTTTAATCAACTCATGCCATCCCCATTGACTCAAATTCAAATCCTTCTAAGTGGATATATATTTTAGACTCTGATGATCATAAAAAATATCACACTTAATACAATACAAATAATATCTCCAGACCTTCAGGACAAAAACCATAACAACTAGTTTTAGATCATGTGTTAGATAGTTTCTCTATTATGTCTTCAACTTTCTAGAAGTATATACTATCACATTTCCGTACTACATCAAAAATCATCCTACACCTCTCAATGAAGCATCAACGAATACCTAAAAATATTCATTACTATATATAAGAGCCATAACTGGAGCATAAGTAAACTAATCCTTCAATATCTGAAAACTATCCTCTCACTCTATGTCAAAAAAAAAAAAAAAAAATCGTTGACTTTTGAGTCAATCTCATATGAGGTATAAACATCTAAAAAACCTTTCATAAACTTTCATAATACCTAGACATACCTAAGAAACTTAGTACCTCAAACACAATAGTAGGTTTTGACCACTCAGTAATTACTTGAACTTTTTAGTGATCTACATAAATACTTAATCTACTCACCTCATGTATAAAAAAAGAAATACTCCTCACCCAAAACTCATATTTTGGGATATATATATTGCTAATGCTGCCTTAGAGTCTCCAAAAAAATCATAAGATATTGGCAAGATCTTCCTTAGAAGTAGAATAAACTAAAATATCAACTATAAAAAATAATAACAAACTGATGTAGAAATCTCTAAACAATCTATTCATTAAATCCATAAAGATGGTTAGTACATTAGTCACCCCAAAAGGAATACTGAAAGTTATCTTCATCACATCACACTCTCTCACCTTCACCTAATAATAGCAAGTTCATAAATAAATCTTCAAGAATACAAAAGATCTAACAAGAGGATCAAATATTTCATCAATCCATGGTAGAGGACACTTATTCTTAAAAGGTGATATTGTTCAACTCCTTGTAGTCAATACACATGCGCTTCAAACCATTTGTTTTCTTGGCAAATAAATAAGTGCTCCCCATAAAGGCATAGTATGAAAAAAAGGTCCCCTATTAACTAACTTTTAAAGCTCAACCTTCAACTTCTAAATTTCCTAAGGTGCCATCCTATATGGAGCTTTGGAAATCAGGCTAGTACCCATAAATATATAAATATAAAACTTTATATCTCTATCAGGAGGTAATTGGACTAATACCTAAGGAAATACATCAAAACATTCTCGCACTATTGGGACATATGAAAGAGAACCAGAGTCTATACTCTTATCCTAGACTAATTCCAAAAATACAATGCCACCCTTCTTCCATAATTTATTTTTTTACATAGTAGAAATCAAACTGGATAGGACTCTAATTCCCTGAAATACATAACTCTCACTGTGCAAAAATAAAATAACTTTATTTTTTAAGGAAATAGTTTGAGCTTCATATCAATTCAACCAGTTCATACCTAAAATACAATCAAATATAGAAATGGATAAAAAAATCAAACTAGACCTCCACTTCCTATAAAAAATCTCAATATTATAGAAATATACTCAACTAGATATCATCCTTATCTAGTTAGTAAAGTAATAGATAGAGAAATATGTAGTAAAATGGAAGGTAAGTGTAGTAAATCAAAGAAATGCTTGAAAATAAATAAATGACTAGCTCCAAAATCAAATAAAAAATGCATGGCTTATCTGAAATATAAGTCATAACTGTCACAATATCTGGAGCATTACGAGCCTTCTGCTGAGTCAAAATATATACACGTGGATAAATTGGAGTTAGAGTAATTGAACTATTAGACTCTCATTATCCACAAGATAGTAACCTCTCTCATGGAGGGAGAGCAAGTGAATTCACCATTGAGTATGAAAATATCCAAGGTGAGATAAATGAATTTAGTGTCCACCTTGCTAGCTCTAATAGTGGACGTCATCCCTATCACCTTCGATGAAGCTGACGGTTCCTAAGGAGGGTACCAATTTTTTAATGTCAACACTTAGCTTTCGTTTTGTAGTTCTTTTTAGTTTTTTTTTTTTTCATTTTACTTCTCTTACTTTCTTTTCATAATATGTTATTTTCTGAAGTTAAATACTTCTTAATGATATTGAATACCCCTTTAATCTTTTGAGCCACTTAATTTGTTAGAATTAATACAACCTAAAGTACATTGAATGTATTTAATAATTTCATAAGTACGTACATCATACTATTAAAAATAAATCAAGCCTTAAATATTCTACTATCATGATTAACTAATCTTAGGAATGATCAATTTCCTCCCTTAGGCACACTAGGTCCCGAGTCTTGTGTCCTCAAGGTTGATTATAACATATTAACTTATCTCAGAAAATTTTCAGCTATGTTGAATGTTTATAATGCCCTCATTTTCCAAAAAGAAATAAGGGAGCCCTTAATTAAAGTAGTTCTCAACCCAAAGATTTTTTTAGCTCAGCTTGCTGCAACTTCATAAGATGAAGTTTTATATTTTATAAAAATCCTAAGAGTAAACCTTTATGATAAGGATTTACTATTGGGACTATCAATCATAATAACCCACTCTATATTTTTATAAATGTGAGATATTTCAAATTGTACAGAGTATTTATTGATCCCAGTGCATAAGTAAATATTATTAATGTAAAGACTCTCATATAACTTAAAGTTGATACATGCAGACTTAGCATCAATAAGATGATGTTACATGGGTTTAATGAAAAATGAGAGAAGGTTTTCGGTTCAATTACACTCGTATTAGAAATAGGAGAGTTAAAAATAGAAGCCGAATTTCATATAATTTATTTTATGATGTCTTTCAACACCCTCTTAGGTAGACTTTGGATCAATTAATATATGATGGTTTAATCTACCCTACACCAATACATCAATTACAAACATGATGGAATTGAATATATGATTCATGGACATTTATGACCATTCTTTATTATGTGATTGGGGTTTATGAAGATGTTGTATATTATGCACCCAAAAGAGTTGCAACTTGTTTTAAAAGTGAATTTATGATTAAGGAGGAGAAAATAAAAAAAGAAAAAGAAAATGGAAAGGTAAAGTAAAACAATGAAACTAAAAAAGAAAAAAAAAATAAAGAAAGAGAATATATAAATAATAACTATCTTTAAGCCGTCAAACACTTTTTCTCAAAGAGGTGGGAGATTGTCCCAAAGAACACGTGGTAGAGGCCGTACTTCATTTGAAAGATTCCCCCTCCCCCCTGATGCAAATTGAATTAGAGTCAAGTTTAGATAATGATTCAAACATGCGAGTTGCAGAAATTCCTTTTGACTATAATAAGATCAATCCTCCACCAAAATTTAATATCACTTTAGAACAAGATAGTGATCTAGAGGATGATATTCAAAAAAATCAAAGTGAAGAGCCTAAATTGGAAACATATGTATAGTTGAATAGAAGATTTAAATCTTTAACCCAAGTGGGCCCAAGGCTTGACACCTCCTAAGGGTCAAATGGGTGGTTCTAGGGGTTTGAATTGGCTTAGGAAAGCCTAGGTCAAAGGGTTTGAATGGGTAAAAAGGTATGGGAGGTTTGGTCAAACTTGGTTGACTTGGTCAAGTAGGTTGACCTAGGGTCAAGGGTTAGGTCCATTGAGTTCAAATGGATCATATGAACTCAATGGAGGTGGTTTCAAATTAAGGGAAGGTCATTTGGTTGGAACATGATGTTTAAATCCTTAAGGGCCACTTTGGTCAATTATGGTTGACATGGTCAATTAGATCAAGCTAAGGGGTGGGTTTGGATCCAATGTGTTCCTGATGATATTTATGACCCTTTGGGATAGGTTTTGAAGTTTGATATGGGAAGGCCTTGTTGAATTTTTGGGAAAAGGAAAAAAAATCCCTTTAAAGGGTATTTTATTCATTTTGAACCTGGTCAGCCCTGGTTCAAAATGGATCCAAAAAAATGTGAATATCTTATTGGATGTATTATTTTACCCGTCAGTGCAATTTATTTTTATTTCCACCCTTTGTATGATCATTATGTTTTTTATTTTATTTTATCTAAAAAAATAAAATTTAACTTATAGATTTCTCCTTATTTTTTTAAATAGATGAAATAATACGGGGGAATGCATAGAATGAATTTAAAATTAACATGCACTTTCAACCAATAATGTTTTCCATCTTAAAAAAAGGGAGAAATTATTACAATTTGAGAGCCCGACCTTATATTTTGATGATTAGAATAATTATTGTATGATTATCTATTTATTAATATATATTATTTTGGAAATTTCTTTCGTGAATAGTAAACCATTCATGAATAGCATATATGAAAAAAAAAACTAAATATTCAGGCTCAAGACTATGCATTGTGAGTGTGTGAGTTAAATTATGAATTGAAGAGTATATGATTTTACTTTTACTTGAGTCAAAGCATGGAAAATGGTATATGCTAGTTTCAAAACCTTGCGCACACAATTGTGGACACAATTGTGGGGAGTGAGAAATAAAGATTTTATTTTTTCTATCAAATCATAATGTATGATCTTAATTGTATTGTATGATCAGCACAAATAGAAATCAATTAAAATGTTTGATTTAAATGAAAAATTAAATTCAAATATAATTAATCATGTAGTTTGACAATCATATTGTATTGGATGATTAGCTATAATAAAAAACCCCACCGTTGAATCTAACTTACTTTAAATACACAAATTTAAAATTTGAAATTATTGTTGTCCGTAATATACAAACCTTTCATTCTATACCATCTTTTAAATTATTGTGTAATTTGATAAGTTAAAGAAACAATCAAATTAAATCTAAATTGATTATTGATTATACTATATGATTATAGACCATACTATATAACTCACCCAAAGAGTCTCAAGACAAAATTCGATTCATCCAGTATGGTTATAAGATTGGACTGTATGACTCACATAAGGACCAATTGGATGATATTTTTTTTTTCATTCTGAATGATCCTATCATTTATTTAAACTATTCATGCAATAATATTATTCATTTATTAGTGCAATAAGTTAAGAAATTGAGTTGAACATACTATACACTATTCATCATACAATACTAAAGATATTTGAAGTAATCATATTGTATGTTCCATAGATCATATTATACGAATATTGATGGCATAATTGAATAATAGTGGTTTTTAAGAAGCTTACTATTTAAACTTTTCTTGATTTATTTGGGAGAGTCTTTGGCTATGTGAGAGTGTTAGTGTTCTATAAGAAAGTGTTTGAAGAGAGTGATTTGAGCTAGGGGAAGATAGATGAAGTCATGAGAGAGGGATAAGAGCCTTGTGGATGCAAGGGAGTGTGAGAGGGTGCTTCCATAAGGTTGATCTATCTAATGTTCATCTTATTACTCCATACGTTAAAGTCTTTTTTGAGGGAAACTACATAAAAATAACCAACCATTAAGTTTTATGGTATGAGATTTGTGGTTTATTGAATTTATTTTTTTGTTGAAAAAGAAAAAGAAATGAAATTTAAAAAATAAAAAGAACAAAATTATTTCTTAATTATTTTTTTTACAAAATTCAAAATACAAAAAGAATTATTAATTTTTTTAATTCACTTTCACATTGAAAAAAATCTATTTTTTATTTTTACTTTGGGAAATTAGTTTTAATTTTAAAATAGATTTTGGAAAAAGATTTTTAAAATGCCATCTCACAACCCTGTCGTTTAGTAGTTCATATGGTTTAACAACCATCCTTTAAGCTTTCAAATATATCTAACATGGAATGATTAAAAAGTAAGTGAAAAAATAACCTTAAACATATTATTTAAGACTTATATAAAAAGGTTAGAGGTGAAATCCACCCTTTTTTAAAACTTAGATTTCAAAGATATTACTTTTGTGCCCTTTACAAGTAGAACCATTGAAACTATTGTACTCTTTGATGATCCATCTATTTATGAGGTAACAGAATTTCATTTTTATTAGTACTCAAATAATGTAAAAACTTTGGATAAGTAAGATTTGAAACCAAACTAGATTAGAGGTAAAGCCAAAAAATTTAAATGCCCATATAACATGAAATACCACAAATATGCATTATTAAGTGTAGATTTTGTAGCAATATGCCGACAAAACTTTTGTGCCCTCTATTAGATCATTTATTTATGGAGTAAACATAGGAAAGGTAGAAAAAACTTTAGGATTTTGAAACAATTTAGAAGTGCTCCAGCCTAACCTGAGTGTTGGGCTTTAAGGTTTATATTATGAGAATTTTTAATTTGAGTTGATCATTTTATTAGAAATTTGAAATTAAATTCATAAAAAATGAGGTATAAAGTCTAAACCTACCTCAGAACTAAAATCTATATGAGACACTAGATAATAGTGACCTGAACCTAACTAATGTAATTCAAAATATGGTCTTACCCCTGCCGAATTTTGGGAGTCAGCTAACCACCAAGATGATTTAAAACACACAAATTAGGCCATTTTTAAGATTATTGGTGAGCTTTTGTTAATTAAAGTTTTTGATAAATGCAACCAACATCTAGAGCAAATCCTGATTAATCCCTTAACTTTAGGTAGGATGAAAATGCTTAAATAAAATGCAATTAGATTTTAAACTATTTTAGTTGATTTCTAAGGTGATGCATGCTGATTGACTTGATGAAATGCATAAAATGATATGTAGTTTTAAAAGGGTTAAAAAGAGTTATTTAATTTAGATTGCACTACATCCCCTTAATAGGACTATACCTTAATAGGTTAGGTTGCCTGTCAGAACCTACATGCAGGGAAGCCTAAGAAGGAAGAGAACTAAATTGTTATGATTATAAAGACTCTCAGTGATTCTGAGCTTACTTCTTATATCATTAAAGTTTGATGTAGCTTAAGAAAATTTTATTTGATTTAAGTAGAAAATATTTTTAGTGTACCCTCACGAGCCTCTGATTAGATTTAAAGATAAATTAATACATGATTTGCAAATAGCGAAAAAATTAAGAAAAGTAGGCAATCCTGTGTGCAAGTAAAGTAAATTGATCAAAATAATTAGTCAAATTAATTAAATAAATTAAATGACTATAGGGAAATCCTTTTTATTATAATACATGTTTAAGAAAATTTAAAAGTGGTATGGCACCACTAATGATAAACCCAGATTCTAATTTTAGGATGGACGCAAGTGGTTTGAGTGGGATACTCTTATATTCAAATCTTTTACTCCTTGGATTCATCATATATGGATACCCAAATGAAAAGAAAATTGTTCCTCTAAGGGAATGTTATTCTTTCCTCTTTGGGTATTAAAGTAATCCAAATTTGGTCTTCCAAATGAAAAAGGACTCTCCCTTGAGGGATATCCTTTCCTCTTTGGAATGAACCTTTAGATTTATATACCCCAACACAAAGACACTCTCACAATAAAATTATAACTCATTTAAATTATATTGAATTAAAAAGAGAAAATCTAGACTCTCCCCTGCAAGGTTATCTTAGGCAATTATATAAAATAATCCACATGCCAATTAGTTTATATATTTGCAATAAATTAAATCTCAGTGACTCTTGGACACACTCTTTTGATTTCAAGGGGGATCTTAGCAATTTTAGCACATGCATAAAAATTTGTTAGTTCAATCATTAACTTTATCTCCTTGATTTTACCCTTATATGAGCGTGGAAACCTATAGAATACTTAGTGAGAAACCAGATCAGTCCTAACTCAAGGGTAATTTATGACCCATCACATTAATTTATGGATTGCATTTAAAGTAAGTAAAAACTCACATCAATCAATTTTCAAGCAAAACATATAGAGATAGTTAAAAAAACCCAACATAAAAAAAATAAAAATAAAAAGTAAACATCAACCTGGCCTATGTTAGAGTTAGTTTTCCTTGCAAACCAACTATAATATGTGAGGTAGGCTGTGTGGCTAGGTTATGCCCTAAATTGGGCAATTTGTTATAGTTATCTAGTGTTTGGATTTGTTAAAGGTTTAAGAAGAAATTTATGTATGAGTTTAAATATTAATTTATCAAAGTGCCCTATTCAAATGGCTATCACAGCCATGGACTGTGGTGATTGATCTGACCAGCCATTAGAAGTCTTCTAAGTGGGATGGGACAACCTCCTAGAGCCTTGTGAGCCTAAGGCCAATGAGCTGAGCCCTTGAAAAGCCATTGATGAGGCTCGAGATAGAGGGGATGATTGGAGGCTAATGTGCTGATCCCCTAAAAAGCCATAGATGAGGCTCACTCATTTCAAATCATTTTGGCTATAGCCAACTAATAGATTGGTCAGGGTAAAGTGTAAAGGATGCTGGGAGTCTATTTCAAAGATGAGCTCAATTGGGTAAGAGTAAGGCTAATTTGGCAATGGGGTTTGGGTTGACCCAAACCTTTATGGTTTTGGTCAGATTGGGTGCAAGCTGGGTCTATTCAAGGGATAGGTTTTATGGGGGAGGTAGGTTGAGCCAAGGGTACCTAGTCGAAGTGGAAATTGGGCTTTATATTGTCTGTGGTGATAAATTTCTCGGGTCAAAGTCATATTAATAACTTTGGGCTAGCCTAAAGGTTGACCCAAGTCAACCTAAGGGCTGGGCTTACTAGGGTAGATGTGTTGGACCTAGGCAACCTAATAGAAGGGTTAAATTAGGTTGGCAGGGCCTAGGTTGAGAAATTGCTCAACCCTTAATGATTTTGACCATTATGGGTTAGCCCAATTCCCAAATTGAGTTGATCCAAGGCCTAGGTCAAAAAGGGTAGGTGTGTTGGATTATGGGGACCTAATGCCACCATTGGTTTGATTTGGTCTAGATTAGTGGAAGAGTTCAATTCTAGGAAACCTCTCTTTGGATACCTGGGTCAAGCCAAATGGGTAGTCCAAATGAGCCCCAAGCCCTGGGATCTCAAGGGTGCTTCCCTAAAGACCTAATGGGTCATCCCATGGGTTTGAATGGGTTTGGAGAACACTTGGTCAAGAGGATTGAAATGTATAGAATGGTATATAAGGTTAAGTCAAACTTGGTTGAGTTGGTCTACCAAGTTGAACTAAGGTCAAGGGTTTGGTCCGTTGAGTTCAAGTTGATGAATTGAACTTAATGGAAGTGGCTTCAAATAAAGAGGAGTTCATTTGGTTTAAAATGGGTGTGTAAACCCTTAAAGAGAAATTTGTCAACCATGGTTGACTTGGTCAAATAGGTAAAACCAAAAGGGTGGGTTTAGGTCCAATATGTTCCTTATGATATTTATGATACATTGGAAGAACTTCTAGGTCTTAATGTGGTTTAGCCATATTGAACTTTGTGGAAAAGGCAAAAAATCCCCTTAATAAAAATTATGGTCATTTTGACCTTTAGTCAACCACGGGTCAAACTAATCCCAAGAAAATGTGATTTGCTTGTCAACATATCATAATAATAGCCATGAACATGGTTGGAGGTTTTGGGTAGGGTCCCAGGGTCAAATTCCACTGAATGGCAACTCTAGTGACACAAGTTATAATATTTAAAGGTTTTCTTACCTTTATAAATAGATTCAATTTATAGGGATAGCGACATCAGATTGAGTTTAAATTTGGTGGTTTAATCCTAGAGATAAGAGTGATAAATCTACAATTAATATACCATTATTTAGAGGTCAATTTATTGGGTTTAAATTGATAGAAAAATCACTCAGAAAGAGTTTAAGGACCTGAGTATTTAACATTGGATTTTGACTTGAGGATTCAAGATTTGTAGTGCATTTTGAACTTGAGAGATTGATTTTGAACTATCGATATCAACAAAAAGCAAATGAGTGGTTCATATTGATTGCATATGAATTAAAGGCTGATTGAAGGTTGGTTGAATGTTGGACTAGCATTTTGAATTTGAAGATTAGAATGAATATTGAATTAAAAAGTGGAATTTGATTTGATTAGGATTGGATTGAATTTTGTCTGGGAACCATATGATTAATAAGTGAAGATCTTCCAATCATTAGATCACTAGAAAGAAACCCAAGTAGGTCCTAGTACCTCATACATAATTAAGGTTAACAAATGAATCCCCAATATGTGCAGCAAAATGAAGTTCTAGTGCATATATTGTCATTTTCTGAATGTAAGGTTGAAATTTGGTATTTTAATTATAAGCAGAGGAAGGAAAAACATTATGAAACAAAAGTTGAGTTAGTATAGGGTAGTGTGACAAAGGTCATTATCTGCCACTAATAGACGATTATGTAGTGGGGTCAAAAAATGCTCACCATAAGGGATCAAAGATTGATGATTGTGCTGTGGGGTTAAAATATGCCAATTACAAAGGATCAAAACTGGATGATTATGTGTTGGAGTTAAGATATGCCCACCATAGAAGATTGAAAATGGATGATGGTGTGGTGGGGTTGAGATATAACCACCACGGAGGATCGAAGCTCGATGATCATGTGATGGGGTTGAGATATACCCCCATAGAGGATTGAAGCAGCATGATCATGTGGTGGGGTCAAAATATGCCCAACACATAGGATTAAAGATGGATGATCATGTGGTGGAGCTGAGATATGCCCATCATAGAGGATCAAAGCTTGATTATTATATGGTGGGGTCGAGATATTCCCATACTAATAGATAAAAGCTAGATTATTGTGTAGTGGGGTCGAGATATTCCAAACATAAGGGATTGAAGCTAGAAAATCATGTGGTGGGGTCAAAATATGCCCATCTCAGATGATTGAAGCCTAAGGGAATGCATCACCTAACCCTAAGGTAAAGGGAACGGGAGTCGATTGATAGATTTTTTTCTTGCTATTTTTTCCTATAAAGTATGAAAAAAAAGTTTACCCAACTTAATTCACGATATAGAGAATATTTTATTGAATAAATGTTTAGCTATATAAAGTATATTACTTCTTATGGAAAATCCAATTGACTTGTAATATTGGGTGATTTCCTTTACAAATAACTAGCTGATATGAGCCCCTTTGTAGACTATCTTTATGATGAAGTGTTATTCCCACATCAGTTTAAACTTCCCACTGATCTTTTGATGAGCTAAGATAGTCCTTCAAAGAACTAAGACCATGTCTCCTACTTGGAAGGTTCTAGATCACATTAACTTATCATGATCTTGAACCATTAAGACCTTATACAAGTCTAGACTCTATTAAGCTTGGAGACTACACTCTTCAAGTCATTCAGGTTATTCTAGCTAGAGTTTTGCATTTGGTTCAGTCATGGTTTGATTTTGGATCATGATTATGAGCAAAGGGATCTTTACTTCCAAGGGTAGTACATCCTTGCACCCATACACTAGTACGAGCATAGTGGATTGAGTTGGGATTTGGTAAATGGTCCAATAGACCCACAAGGCTTCCACCAACCTATCATCCCATTGATATTTATTATCATTGAGGGACTTTTTGATAATATGCCGGAGTCTTGTTAAAGGCCTCAACCAACCCATTAACTAGTAGGTAATAGATTGTCGAATATCTCTAATCAATACTTTGGTGCCTTACAAAATTATAATTTTTATAGACTTTAATATAGACCCATTATCAGATATGTTTCATTGGAGTATGCTAAATTGATAATTGATATGGTTAAAAAAAATATCATGATGTGGTGCAATGTTGCATTTCAAAGGGGTATAGATTCCGCTCACTTGAAGAAGTAATCAATCACTGCTAAAATGATGTGATGGCCCTTTGAATAAGGAGGGGAAATTGGCCAAATAAAATCCATGCACCAACTTTTAAAGGGCTATAAAGCTATATTGGGATGCAACATGTTAAGCTGCTGATGTAGGTTACACCATGTACTTAGCATTGATGACAACATTTTGTAATATTCATGCAATCGTCAATCTTCATAGGCCACTAGTATACAAACATTTTAATTTTCAACTTCATCTTAGGACCCAATTGATGACCAACGCATAACCTAGAATAGACCTCATTAATAATCTTTAAAGCCTCTCATTTGTATAAATAACATAACAACATCTAATCGAACGATCAATTTACAATATATTATTTATTAGTACATTTGATAGGGTATGTTTCTTGATCTCGTTGGCAAAGGATTTATCATGGGGAAGTTTGCCCTCTTGATGGTTGTGTCTAATCGCCTTCTTCATTAATTACTGAAGAGGCAGAAAGGACATGGGAATACTGCTGATTGTTGTGCTCCAAATTTATAAGAGATAGGGCTTGAAAATCTTGAACCTTTATAGGGATGGAATCTTGTTCTAAACAGGCAAATTCATTTGCAAGCTTTGCTACGGCATCCACTATAGAATTGCTTCCATAAGGAAGTTTATACAAAGTGATGATAAGAATTTGCTCGAGCAGATGACAGGTGTACTGGTGATATTTGAGGAGTTTAGGATTCAAAATATTATAGGTTCCTTTAATATGGTAGATCACTAATAAATAATCTCCTAGGATTTTAATCTCTCTAATCTCTATTAAGATTATAAGTTCCGGGCCATTATAAGGGCTTCATAATCAGGCTCCTTATTTGTGTAAGGCTCTTATAAATGGTAGGAAAAAAACATCATTCCCTTCTATAGTGTTATAAAATAAGGATAATTCTAATTTTTTTGGAGAATATAGATTTCTGGTTTGCACCATTGAGAGGATGCCATACCATCAAAATATTGTTTCAAAATAGAATTATTGGATTCCTTTAAACTCATGATTTATTCATAAGGTAAATCATCTTTTAAGGAGAATCCACCGACAGTAGATGCTTTGCAAGGAAGACAACAATGACATGACCTTTCACATCACGTAGGGGATTGAAAGTAATTTTTAATTGAAATAAAATCTTATATCATTGAGCTAAACATGTTGACAATATAGGTTGGGTCATAAGATATTGCAAGGGATTGACTCTAGAACCCAAACTCACTTAATGAGAAAGCATGTAATGTCTTAGTTTCTAGGTTGCAAAAACTAATGTAAGGCAATGCTTCACAATCAAAGGGTAACAAATTTCTATAGGAAGAAGACTTTGGGTCAGGTAATAGAGAGCATTTTTTTACCCCTCATTGTTGAATTGAGCTAGAGAAGCACCAAGTGATTCATCGAGGCCAGCAGTGTAAAAATAAGTGGTTTCCCTATAATAGGGGCTGCCAAAACTAGCTAATTGATAAGGTATTCTTTAATGTTATCAAAAGTATTATAGCATTTCTCATCCAAAATTAAATTAGCATCCTTTTTGGCTAGGACAAAGAAGTGTTGAAAGATTGGATTAAAACATTCTTGTATATGCAATCTTACATTGTAGAGACCTTAGTTGAGTAAGGCTCTTAAGAGGCGACATATTTAAGATGACCTTAATTTTGGCAGGGTCAACTTTAATTCTATATTGCTTCTCTATGAAGACCAAAAATTTCCCTAAAGTGATGTCGAAGGCACACTTTAAAGGATTCATTCTGAGGTCGTAGTGCCAAAGTCATTCAAAAATTACTCTTAAGTCATATAGATGATCCTCTTTGACTTTTATCTTTACAACCAAATCAACAATTTAGCACTCAACTTGATTGCAGATTAAGTCATCAAAGATGTGAGTCATGGGCCGTTGGTAGGTAGCACTAGCATTCTTAAGGCTAAATGACATCTCCTTATAATAGAAGATTCCTATAGGAGTTCTGAAAGCAATGTTTCTCTCCTCTTCTAGGGCTATCTTAATCTAGTTGTAAATAGATGAGTCATCCATATAGAAGAAAATAACATGCATGGAGGCAATGTCCACCACAAGCTCAGGTATGGATAAAAGAAATTCATCCTTGGGACATGCCTTATACAGATCGCTATAGTCAACACAAATATGGATTAAACTTTTATGATACTGGCTACCTAAGAGGGGTTTTATTCCTATAGAATAAATCTATTCTCGGCTAACTTCTTGATTTCAAAAATATCATACTTTTTAATTTCTAAGTGCATGTTTTGAAGAGCCTTTTTCACAAGATTGATATCATACAGTATTCCATGTTTATGGACTGCTACATCAACATACAAACCCAATATTTCATTATATATCTAGGCGATGCAGTCCTTAAAATAAGTAAGAAGTAGAATTAGATCCTTAGACTCATCCTCACCCAATAATAAACTAGTGAAAGTCCAAGGTTAACCTAATTCAATTTATTGACTGTTAATTTAATCTCTTCCTTAAATTAGGGGGGTGGGGGGTGGGGGGGTTGCATCCCAAACTTGATGTTCATCGGAGTCATCTAAAGTCTCCAAACAAAGTTTGTTAAGGGAGTCGAAGACCTCCATAGGGACATTCTTAGATTCAAGATGATCTATTACCACACAATAATATATGTCATCATCAAATGAAATAATGGTACCAAAGTTGATACCACTCATCGAGTTTCTCTTATTTCTTATATACCAAAGACTTTTGTGGTATCGAGCTTAACCCTTAGTCCATTGACTCAGTGTGAGACCCTTAGAGATAAGACTTCTCACAGCAGCAGGAAAGTAGCCAATAAGTAATTCCATTAATTGATTGAAATATATCTCCTCAATGGTTACATCCTCTTCTTTCCTTGAGGAGGAGGAGCCAAGATAGAAATTTTAGACTTTCCTTACTTCACCATCAATGTTAGGTGCTTATTTAATCACTAACTTATCAATTCTTCTAGCAAACAGTGGGTTAAGATTAAGGCTTCAATTCTTCTACTAAGCTTTTCATACACTGTTAATTCAGGCTCATTAATTTGAGATTTTGGAGCATCAACCTCAGGGTCACTATCCTAGTCTAAAGTGAGATCAAACCTTGGAGGAATGATTTTCTGGTAATAAATAAGAAATCATTCTTCTAGTTCTTCATCAAAACTTGATTTTGGATCAATAAACACCAGGGTTATTCTTCTTTCAAATGAAGCACAAACTTGACTACGTGTCTTTTGGGCAATCCTCCCACCTCTTTGAGGTAACATGTTTGGAGGATTACGGACCATGGTCTTGAGGTGATCATCACTATCTAATTCTTGTATTTTTAATCTTTTCTTTTTCTCCTTTTTATTCTTGATTGTGATTGGAGTCTTGCTCACTTATTTTTTCCTCAATCTTGATCTCAATATTTAAATGTGAAGAGGACTACTTCAGTGCATAGTATCTAGTAGCCTTGTAGTTCTTGATCTCTTGAATAGAGAATGGTTTTAAATCACCCTTAATCATATACACAATGTCGTCACGTTGGTTCTTGATGCATTGGTATAGAATAGAAGGAATCATTTTGTATTCATGGATCCAAGGCTTACCAAGGTCTGCATTGAAGGATGTTGCTAAATCAGTAATATGAAATTTCACTTCTATTTTTAGTTCACCAATCTCTAGAAGTAGGGTGATCAAATTTAAAGTTTCTTCACCTTTTTTTTAAACCCGTGAAGCACCACTTATCAGTTAAGAGCTTACTAGTATCAACTCTGAGGTATATGAGAGTCTTTACATTAATGTCATTGACCAATGCACCTAGATCAACTAAACCTCTTAATAACTTGATGTTTCGCATATTTCTAGTAATACAAAGTGAGCGAATATGATTGACAATACCTAGAAATAAGTCCTCATTGGAGAATGTTTCTCCTAGAATTTCCTTAAAATAGAGGGGTTCTTATTGAGAGGTCAAATCCAACTATGCTAAGAAAATCTATTGGTCAGGAAGTGCTTTGGTTTGGGATTCCCTTATTCCTTTGAGATTATGAGGGTGTCGTAGATGCTCAACTTGGCAGGCAACATTATAAGACGAGCTAGGATATTATAGTTAGGACCCAGGGGAACTAAAGGAAGTTTGGATTATTGAGGAGGATTTGGAATTGGATCATTAGAGATAACTTTCTTTCCTTATTCCATGGGAGAAATCCTAGGGGTAAGAATTTACCCCCTGAAAGTTGTGCCTCCATGATCTAATCAGGAGGACAAACTAGGGTGGAGTCTATGCTCTCCATAGGTGGTATACTATTATTTTTTGTTTGGGAGTTAGAATATGAAAAGTTTATCATGAAAGGACTCCCATGAAAATTGATTTGAGGGAAGTCATAATCTGATAAAACCTCATATTTGGCTTCCCTTTGAAGACTTAAATCAAGATGGATGAGTTTTTAGACTTTTTAAGTAATCACAACTAGATTTTGATTTTCATTTGAAGGAGAGTCAACTTTCTTTCCATTCTCATGGTTAATAATAAAAATTAAGAATGAAGGATGTTTTTTATTAAATTTAGATTGATTACCTGAGATAGTCTTAATCAACCCTTGATCTGGGTCTAGTAAGTACTCTTTAGGAATAATGATATTACCTTTTCTAAAATTTTCATCTATCAAGTATTTGAAAATAATGCAATCTTCGATTGAATGAATAAGTTTGGAGTCGTAAGGATAGTAGTTGGGATCATCTTTCTTATCTATGTACTCTAGCTTCCTGACCTTTGATAGTTTGAAATCTAACTTCTTTTGAAGAATCCTAAAGATCTTCCTTACTAACTCTCTTTTAAATCAGTATGGTCTGGCCAACCTCTCTTTAATGTAAGTTGAGTAAGGTTCTGTAGAATATTCAGTGGTTATTTAGAATAGTTGACTTTGAATAAGTGGTTGTGGAAGAACACTGGACTGAATGATGGCAGATTGTTTTCCATTATCTACTGCTGACACTGTAGTTGCTCTCTTCTCAAAAAACTTGATAGGTTGGTCAACTTTCTTTTGATCGGATATATCCTTTAAGAATGCCATCCTTGGAACCTCTTCTTGCAGGTTGTTTGCTTTATTTAGATGTTTTCAAAGGTTTTGATTGTGAACCCTTTTAGGAGAAAAGCAATAAGCTCATGGATATTCTTCAAAAGAATCTCCACTATGAGTTGTAACTGAGGTTCACATTTCATCTAGAGGTTTTGCCACCTTAGGATGTACTCAACCAAAAACTCTCCTAACTTTTACTTTTTGATAACTATATCACCCATAGTTGTGTGCTACTGTGCTCCAAACAATTTCTTTAAGAAAAGAATTTTTAGTTCATTAAAGGTTATCATTGAACCATTTTTATGAATAAATTTTCTAGTTTGATAATGGTTCTCATTAAAAATTGGACAGATTAGCATTCCACTCAAAATAAATACTAGAAATACTACTAATAGATTATCAAAATAATAGAGCATTTGACCCACCTGCATTGCAACATCTCACTCAGAAGTGGGCTAGATGTTGTCTCGTGTTTTCAATAACGGTAAGAATATTGAAGGATGGTGACACAAATCCCTTTGGGTAAGGGACTATTCCTCCAGGTAGGGCCTACCCTTTAGAATAGATGTGATCCCTTGAGAATGGGCCAAAGCCTCCCTTACCAAGTCTTCAATCAGCTGTTTAAGGTCATTTTGAGCTTGTGGTGGAGGAATAATTAGAGGAACTAGAGGGAATATTGGTTGGAGTGGGGGAATTGAAAGAACTAGATACTAAACTAAAAGAACTATCGACGCTGACTCAGGGATCATAGAACTAGATTTCAGTTTTATTACCTTATTAGTTGCTACTTGACTGGTAGGTTGTTATGGCTCAATTATAAGTTGTTGTGACTTGTCCAACTGTTCTTGCATTTCCTTGACCTATAGTAACATATCTACAATTTGTTCTCTAGGTTTTTAATATGCTGATCATCATCCATAACTCTTACTGATCCATCATAATATTAATCAACTACTACTGAACCTTCTTCCTTGCTAGAATAATATTTACTTAGCTTAGTATCCTTAATAGATCTCCTAGTCTCAACCATACAAATACTGCTACTGACTATATCTTCTTCTACCAACATATCATCCAGTTTTGGATCAAAAGTTTTTGTAGCTTCTTACTTCTTCAAGATGTCCTTGATTTCCTAAACTACCTTACGAATGGTCATTCCCCTATTGAGTCAAGGACGATGGGTATATATCCCTTATATTCCATCATTTCCTTAAACTTTTTTTTATTCTAGTTTGGAAAGGACATCCTGAATCAAAAGGTGATATGCTGTTAGGGGTTATAATACTATTTTATCTATCAACTCTTGGTCTATATCTTAGATTGCCCCTTCCTCTTTGACTGTCCTAGGTGTTGAGAGAGTTGCTACTTTGCTTTGCCTGCTTCACATTCTTACAACTTATATGTTTTGATGATTCCAAATATTATTATTTTGAGTATTACTTTCTACTAACACATTTTGGAAGAATTGTTTTTTGGCTCTTGTGTGTACTAACATTTCAAGGAAATCATATTCCAAATTGTTGAAGACTTCAAATCAAAGATCTGCTTGTTATTTTTTGTAACTTGGAGTCTGTATTTATTTTACTTGAGTAAGAGAGATTGTGATTGTAATTAAGTAACTAAGCACACACACCGAGGGAGAACTTTAAAATTCATAATTTTTAATACTGATCGTACAAGACGAACTATGTTCATATGGGATGATTAGATCAGTTATACACCTCCAGGAGAAAATGGAATGAATAGAGGGTGAGTAAAATTTTTTTTAAGTGCTGTTCGTCCAGACGAATAGTCCCATTCATCCATGGACGATCTCCTCTGGTTTTTTAGTTTGAATTATTCATCTAGATAAATAGTCCCATTCATCCCTAGATGATCTCCTCTGGATTTTCAGTTTGAACTGTTCATCCAGACGAATAGTCCCATTCATCCCTGGATGATCTCCTCTGGATTTTCAGTTTATTCTGTCATCCAAACGAATTGACACCTTCATCCCTGGACGATGTTCTCTGTTCTTTGAACTTGTGATTCATCCTATTTTTTTCATCCCAAAAAAGCTTTGAAATAACTGTCCGTATCGGACGAACTATATTTGTATTAGATAATGATCGGGTATAAAGGAATTTTGTACCAATGCTCATTAAGTTCGTACATAACAGTTTTTACACTATTCGTACGTATGAAATTCGATCATATGGTACGATCGAGTACATACTGAATTGAAATTTTGTAGTTTTTGGATGGTTTTTTGTGTCTTTCTTATAAAAGGTCCACTTAAAACTATCTCAAAATCTTTTTGTCTACTGGTCTTTATGCAAACTGAAGAGAGATTGAAGGAGAGAGTGTGAGAGAGTGTTTGAAAGAGATTTCTTACTATTGGAGCGTGAAGGGTTCACTTGGTAATCAAAGGTAAGGATCTTCATTTGTGAATTATGATTACTTCACTTTATTCTCTTGTCCTTCCAGATTTCTCATGAGAAGATCTTTTCAAGGAGCTCCAGTTCTCTACTGACACTCGAGGAGTGTGAATAGTGGGAGGTTCTCTGCCTACACTTGGAGAAGTGTGAAAGGATGAAGGGTTCTCTACCTACACTTGGAGAAGTGTGAAAGGATGAAAGGTTCTCTACCTACACTTGGAGAGTGTGAACAGTGGAAGGTTCTCTGCCTACACTTCGAGAGTGTGAACAGCGGAAGCTTCTCTGCCTACACTTGGAGAGTGTGAATAGCAGAAGGTTCTCTGCCTACACTTGGAGGGTGTGAACGGCGAAAGGTTCTCTGCCTACACTTGGAGAGTGTGAATAGAGGGAGGTACTCTGCCTACACTTGGAGGGTGTAAAAGGATGACGGTTCTCTATCACACTAGGTAGTGGTGGAAGAGAGTTTTTGTGAAGTCTTCTCCGCCTTGCTGTGGGGGCGAAAGGAGAGACACTAAGTGGTAGTAGTGCAATACCTGAAGTGGGAGACTTCAGGGAGTGGATATAGGTCGTGTTTGACCGAACCACTATAAATCTTGTGTCTTTTTATTTTTCACTGCTTTTTTACTTTATTATTTTCTATTGATCTGTGGTTGAAAAATCTTTTTAAAACAATTTCATTGTAAGATTTTTTATCGATTTAAAATATAAGAGGAAATTTTTTAAATACCAATTCACCCCCCCTCTTGGTTAGCTGCTGGGACATAAGTTTAGGTCTAACAACCTAATTCATAATTAACAAATTTCAACACTAGAGTTGGTAGTTAGAAGGGTGGCCTCCTCTACGAGGTGATGGGCATCTACTTTGGAAGGCGACGAAGGAGTTTGAGGGGCAACAACTCTTATATCAGGTAGTGTAGAGTCCTCAGATGCCTAGGTATGGAGCTTAGAGGCATCCGGTTAAATTTGGGGGTCTTTAGTTTTGTTAACTTTCTTGAGAATATACTGCTTTTTAGGTGATTTGTGTCTCTTTCCCTTGGCTTTGATAGTTTGTTTGTTCTTTTCTTGATCTCTTGTCCTAACCACTATTCAGGCTAATTTTATAAATTTAGGATCATGGATCGACAGCCTGCTAGATCCAGTCAGTATAATTCCCTCCATCTTAGAGGATGGGGCATGGCATCTAGTGGTATCTATCAACTAACACAAACATCACTAGTTGTTTAGTAATCTTCTTGTTCTTTCTAATAGGATGGTGAGTTAGGTTCTTAGACTTAGACCTTTCCTACATCAAAATTCTTCCTCAAACTTCTATTAGATCACCCCTTTCTGGTGTCTCATACATTGTTCCTTAGTTTCTCTTACTTTGGTAGCAGAGGTATGAATTATATTTCACAATATCCTAGTTCTTTACAGTTTATTCTCCTTTGGAGTTAGAATAATCCACCAGGCATGGTGGAGAACTAGTTATCCTTTCCTCCCCTACAACTACAAAAAGGGGGTGAATCCGACTCCCCCTAAAGAGTAAAGAAAAAGCAAGAATATGTAGATCCTCAATAGCCTTTGGCTTAACGTAGACTTGAGCTTTCAATTCAATGACTTTTCTAGACATAGTGATTTTCTTCTTTACTCATTTCAAATAGTTTTTGTGCTGAATATTTCTAACGAAAGGGATCCCGTAACTCAATTCCTAAAAAAAACCAACTTATCCTTAGTGTCCTTGGTAGTGGATTTCAATTTTTCTTCCTCCATGGGAGAAGCTGGAGCACTGACAGAGGCAACAATAACCTCATTGTTGGGATTGAGGAAGTCAGCCCCCACCCCAATAAAAAAATATCAACCAGGGAAGTATCCTTTTCCTCTATAGTAGTAACATTATCTAACACTTTTCCATTGACAAAAAATTAATATTCTTAAAGCCCATCCCAAACATAATGGAGTTGTTATAGATTAATTCTTGAATCTATTGATCTTGGTTAATCTAAGAAATTAACTTGTCAGCCATTTTATTAAATTTGGGTTTCTAGAAAATTAATGGAAATTTGTGTTAGATTTTTTTTTTGAAATTAAAGTTTTTATGAAAAATTTATATCAGACCCCATATTTTATTACATATGCAGATTTATATGATTGATAACCCAATGTGTGATGAAAAAATACAAAGATTTTTTATGTTTTTAAAAAGAGTTTGAATATTTAGTGCATATGCTAAACTAGAACGGAACATTGTAGGATAACACACAATAATATTAATTCAAAATTGAAATTTGAAAAAATATTGTTTTTGAAAAGTTGACAAAATTTCCATAGATTTCGAAACCTGACATGTTGATTTTTTCACTCAATGCAAATGTTTACAAAATTAGTAAGAAAATTTGAAGGATTTGTTTCTTGACTCTTCCACACCATTGATTGATTTAGGGGTGGAATGTCAAAACATGGATTTTAAAAAATTGAAGATCTTAATGATAAGAATAGTAAGACTTCTTGTAATTTTAATACTCAACATATTGAGTTAGAACCAATGACACCGTTTCTTAAAGTTGACATGGAGTTTTTATGAGTTTGACTTGTTGTTACCTTCCTACAAATTAATTTTGGGGAAGAAGGTTAAAGTCTAGTTTTTGGACATAGGTTTCACCTCACATTTTGATATGTATTTTTTGATGTTGGCTAAGCTCACCCAAGGAGGAAATGGGTTGAGAGTCCAACATAAGGAAAGATGGTTAAAACTACAGATGAAATATATATTTTTCATTATTAGAGATGCAGAGAGAGATTCAGTCCCACTTAGTGTGCCAATTTTTTTATTTGGGCTATTTGAAAAAGGGATTTTGAAAGTTTCGTTCTCTTTGGGAATTTTAATTTAGGGTTTCATTATCAAAATCAAACACATCATTATGAATGATATATCGCCTGAGGCCGCAAAAGTATAATTCCATAATGGGTTATGATAATGAAACTGAAGAATTTCTCTGAGATTATAATAGTCAAATTTAATGAAAAACTATATATACCCTCGAAGGGATAAAATAACTATCTACTAATTTTTTGACTATGAAGATCTGAATGAGGGATCACCAATTTCATATCAAGCGTTATAATAATTTCCTTAGAAAGAATATATTATCTATTATTATCATCCGGACATGATGATAATGATCATTGTTGATTTAATTTTCCTAAAGAAGACTAATTAGATTTTGGAAGTTAATTTTAAAAAAAGTGGGTGGGGTTTCTAAATCTCGTACGAGCGTATGCCCTCGTAACAAATTACATCGTTGGAAACCTAAGTTTCCTACAAAAACCCTTGATTAAAATAACTACATAAATTATATTTAGAAAATTTCAGGGAGTGATATAAAAGGAGGTGAATTTGAAAATTGAATTGGGAATGTATCCTGATTGAACATTAATTTCTGGAGTCAATAAAGGAGAGGTGGAAAAAACTTTGGGATTTTGAAATAGTTTAGAGGTTCCCTAGGCAAACCTAAGTGTTGAGCTTTAAGATTTAGATTTAGAGAATCTTTAATTTGAGTTGATTATTTTATTAGAAATTTGAAACTTTATTCTTGGAAAATGAGATCTTAATGCCTAAACATTCCTTAAAACCTAAATCTATTTTGCATACTGGATAATAGTGACATGAACATAACTAATGTAATACAAAATCTTGACTTGCCCCAGCTTAGATTGGGGAGCCAGCTAACCACTTATACAATTTAAAATCCATGAATCTGGTCTTTTTTATGAAAGAGTGTCAAGTTGTTGTTCATTAAAGTTTTTAAGAAATGGGACAAATGTATAGAGAAAATCCTAATTGATCCCTTAACTTTATATAGGGTGAAAATGCTTGAATCAAAAGTAATTAAATTGTAGATTTTTTTAGTTGAATTCAAATGCAATGCTTGTTGATTGACTCGACGAAACACACAAAATTATATGTAAGTTTTAAAAAGGCTTAAAAATAGTTTTTTTTTCTAGAGATTACACAACATCCTCTTGATAGGAATTCACCCTAATACGTATGGAGACCTACTAGAACCCATAGCTAGGGAGGTGCCTAACAAGGAGGAGAAGTAAATTACTAAGATTATGCAGACTCTTAATAGTCTCGAGCTTACTTCTTAGATCATTAGAGTTTCTGTGTTATCCTAGGAAGTTTTAATTAATGTAAGTAGAAAATAGTTTTAGCATACCATCATGAGCCTTCGATCTGATTCCAGACTAAATTAAAATAATAATATGCAAATTGCCAAAAAATTAAGAAAAGCATGCAATCATATGCACAAGAAAAGAAAATCAATCAAATCAATTAAATATTTAAAAGAAAATGATTATTTTTTATAACCTAGATTTACAAAAATTTAAAAGTGTCCAGGCACCACTGATGACAAACCTTGATTCTAATCCTAGGATGGACACAAGTGGCTTTGAGTGAGATACTCTATCTTCAAATATTTTGGCTACTGAGATTCATCATTTCTAGAACCCAAATGGAAAAAAAAACTCTCTCTAAGGGGATGTTATTCTTTCCTCTTTGGGTATTAAAGTAATCCAAATTTAGGCTTCCAAATGATAAAGGACTTTGCCCCCTTGATTTTAGCTATGTACGAGTGTGACCGCATGCAAAAAAACTCAGTGAGTAGCCAGATCATTCCTAACCTAAGGGTAATTTACCACCCATCATATTAGTTAATAGATTTCAATTAAAATAAGTAAACACTTACATCAATTAATTTTCAAGCATAACATGTAGAAAAAACTCAGAAAACTCAACACGTAGTAGTAAAAAGTAAACATCGACCTTGGCTAGATTAGAGTAGATTGTCCTAACAAACCATTTAAAGCATGTGAGGTAGGTTGTGTGGCTTGGGCATGTCATAAACTAGGGAATTTGTTAAAGTTATCTAGTGTTCTGGTTTGTTAAAGGTCAAAGGGGAAAGGTATGTTTGAGTTTAGTTATTAATATATTAAAAATTTTTTATGTTTATTTTAATTGTTAAATGGTCACTACCTTTGTTGCTCACCGGGGCCATAAAGTTTACTTTACCTTGCATGGGGTTAAGCTAATAGACTTGAAGGATCAGGTTACCTAGCAGTAACTAATGTTTATTAAATTATTCAATTGGTTAAGAGTTGTGGATTAAGAAAATTATATAAAATGTGTTGATTGCTGGTTTGAAAGGTTAAATTAGAATTTCCTAGAATTTTAAGTGAATTAGTGAATTTTAAAAATTTTGGTATTACTTAATTACATTATTTAAGGAACCAAAAGTTAACTTTTGTTTTTGAAGAAATGCAAAAAATTGCATTAAAATGAGAGAAATAACAACCTAATACAAACTAGAAAGAAGAAACTAATGGTTCCTTGATCCAAAAGAAAAAAGGTACCTTATTAAAAGCATATTTGTTTAAAATAAACTTATTATCTTTTAAGTGAAACCCACTGTTTCCCATTTTAAAACCATTGAGATGCAGGGGATACCATAATATTAAACATCCCGAGGGTTGGTTAGTATCCCAGAGTTCCCATCAGGTTAAAAAATAGGATCTTGTAATGATCCCATAAGCAATTATAATAAGTTTAAAAAACAAATAAAAAACTAAAAGAAAAAAGAAGCTACAAAAGAAAAACAGAAGGAAATTACAAATTATCAAGAACATTCGAAAAACACCTAAGAATAATATCAATAGGTATTTCAGATGCCTTTTCCAACTTCCAAAGTTGTAATTCAAAGCTAGTACTATGACAAATTCTTTGATCAATTATTCCATCCTCAAGAATCTTTCCACTTTGATGATTTCAAAGAGAAAACTGGCATGCACATTATTGAGATGATTGAGAGGAACCTCTCATAACATTCTTCATTTTGAGATCAGCCATTCTTCTTCTAGGTACATCTTTCACCGGTCCTAAGGCTTGAAGTTTTTTTAACAATATAAGCTTAGAGCCGGAAGAACCAATTTCCTTAGTAAAAATAGTTTTATCCTTCTTTAAAACAGTTTTTTTAAAATTTAAACTGATCGCAGAAGGAGGAGAAACTATTTTATTAGAAACACCTCTTTTTTAATTAAGAATATCTTCCATCTCAAAATTCTTTAATGTATTAATTGAAGGAGAAATCGAATTCTGATCATCAACAAACTTTGATAAAGTCACGATATCTGTTGAAGGCTCCTGAATATTCAAAATTTTGAATTCAATATGTGGCTTAAGAGTTCCCAATGGATCAGAAGCTATAACGGGTTTAGAACAAACTGTATCCAATGGATTAGATTCATTAAAAATTGTTTCCTTAACTTCATCCACATTTTTAGCAGATTTGAATTTAGAATTTTGAACTTGTTGATCAAAAGTAAAGTTTGCTGAATCTGCTCCCAACAGATCAACAACTGAAAAATTAGCTCCCAACGGATCAACAACTAAAATGGGGGTAGAATTTTGAACGGGGTGATCTGAACTTGATCTAACTGAATCAAATTAGCAATTTGGATTAATATCTAAAATCTGTTGAATATGAAAATTAGCTTTATTGATTAATTCAGCTTCCAAAAAATCACATTTATCAGAAACATTATGATTATTGGAAATACCAAGATCTAAGGAATGATCAACCACATGATTTCTACCCGAAATCCTTTTAACTGGATGATCTTTGGAAACAAAATTATTGGAATAGATCTTTTGATTTATTTTGTTCTTGAATTTCACATGCATCCAAAGCCCATAGGATTTCTCATCATTGTGAGAAGAACTTTTAGCAACTTCTTTGTCAACCACAATTGGATTAAATGTATTTGGACAAACAAAATCTTTATGTCCTTCTTCCAAATTTGAAACATATAGAAGTTAGATTTTCATATTCAAATTTTTGATAAAATCTACCATTAATACCTTCAATCCAAATACCACAAGGGAGTTTGGAATTCAACTTAATTCGAATGCAAGTTCTTGCAAATTCCCTCCTTCCCCATCTAAACATGTTGCCATCCAATAATAAAGGGGTTCCGATTCTAGAAAAAATTCTAGAAATATTGGTTTCATCCCAGCAATGTAGAGGTAAATGGGGTAAACGAACCCAAATGGGAGAAGAAATCCCATCCATAGAAATAAGATTGAAGCTAGGTGACCAATTGTCACACCAATGACAAAACCCCCAACAAACCATGAACCTCCATTAAGAACTTCCTCCAATGCTTCATGCGACTGAAAAGAACACATAAGCTAATCTAATCCAAACGAGGTTATATAAAATCCTCCAAATTTACTCCATTGATTCCTTAATTCAATTGAACAATTTGAAAAAGGCAAATTTTTGCGTAAAATTTTCACCACTAATGAATTCTTCAAAACTTGAATATTAGTTTTTTCTTTTTCCAAATCAAGCTTGACAACATTTGCATCTTCATTATCATCATGAACTTCATTCAAATTAATTTTAATATGTAGTTTTTTAATCAACAAATTAGCATTAACCAATTCTGAAGGAGGATTAGATGAAGAAGCCTCCAAATCATTAGCTAGAGGAATAAAGACCGATTTAGGTGAATTTAACTTACTTTTCAATTCTGGAATAACACCTTTTCCTTTTCCTGAATTCGGCAAAACCATTTGCTTAGAAGCTAAACCTCCCCCTCTAATCACCAGAGGAGAGTTCAAAAAATGCGAATTGCGGGAGATTCTACGATTGAACGAAAATCTACCTTTTGAATCCAAAGAAATTGGACGTGCGATATATAATAGGGAGAAGGTGTTCCGGTCATCCAAGGATGACCGGCCATCCTCAACCATCTTCAACAATGGAATCCAAAATCCTCCAAAATCCTTCGTTCTTTCTTGGACGTTCTCTCTCTACTCTCTAGTAAATTTTTACATCAAAAGTTAACTTTAAGAATTAATGTGATTTCTATATTTTTAATATTTTTTCTAAATACTTGACCTTAAGATGAGTAATTAGACCATAAGGTTGCTCATTGAAATTTTCTTTATTAAGTTATGATTTTATAAAAATTTGACCTTATTTTAAACTACAGTAGATTCGAAGGTTTACTTTTTTACTTTGAATGAAGAAACTGGATTGGTTCCCTATCCAAAAAGGTTTATTCCACATTTATTCAATAAATATTTTAATGGAATTGAGCATCCCAACCAACATCTTGGGCATTTGAGAGCAAGTTGTTGCATTGCTGGAAGTAGTCATGAGCTGTTGTTTAGAAAATTTACCAGCATTCTATCTGGTATCACATTTGAAAATTTACTAGCATATTAAGCCTAAATGGAAATAATAATTTGTAAGGATTAAGGATAACCAAAATTTATATGCTAGATTTAAATTATATAAAAATTCCTAATGCTTTCTGTTTGAAAACTATTTCAGATGAGTCATAGTTATGGCATAGGAGACTTTATCACTCTAGCATGAAAAACTTTAGGAGACTTACCCAAAAGAATTAGGTGAGAGGTATAACAAAACTAGACTTTACTAAGGATCACCTTTATGATGCATGTTAATTAGGAAAATAGGTGAAGTTCCTTTTTCATTCCAATAAGGATCTATGAACTAGTAAACCTTTAAAGATTTTATATATGGATCTTTATGGACTGGTTGGAATTGTAAGTCTAGGAGGGTAGGTATACGGAGAAAAAAACTTTTAATATTGGAAATCATGTTTATCAAAAGATTTATAGGAGAAAAAAACTATATCATTGTTGAGGATCTGATTATGGAAAATAATTTAAGTGAAAGCTTAATAGATTACATCTTAAGATGGAAGAACCTTAGCATGAGATATGAGCTAAAATTACAAGAACAACATGCTATTGAAAAACCATTTGAAAAATAACCATGATCTAGTGGCTTTTCTACTCAAGGGTTTTATAATTAAAACTTTTGAAAAGTTATCAAGCAAAACCTCAAAACTTCAAGAGGAATCTTTTGGGGTTTGGTTCTTAAGGGATAAGTCTTTGAAAGAAATGAAAAAGTTTAAGCCTAAAAAAATACAAAAAAAGAAATTAGGATTAGCATTTACAATTGATTAGGGAAAGCAATATATAAATACATATTTAGTTTTAAAATATAAGTTAGCGTATTAGGTATTAGAAGTTTTGTATATTATAAAATGATCAGTGGTTTAGATCTCTATGATATCTAACTCTAGAAGAGAAAAGGAAGTGATTAGAATCATTCAAGAAGTAAAACTTATCCATTTTAAAATAAGCTAATAAAAGAATCTTTAAAAACCTTCTAAAAAAGTTTGCATTCTAACTTCTAAATACTAGGAAGCTAGAAGATTGGGTAAATTAGGGCAAGCCAAATATTGCCCATATCACTGGATGATCAGTCATGAATGAGAGGATTAAAAAAATTACAATGAATGGCTTTACAAAAATATTAAAAGTGAAATAGTTGATTTACTCAAGGAATATTTAGTTTATTTGAATTAGAAATCATATGTGATTGGTAAATCTTTTGTACCCAGTTCTATTTTAAAATTTGAAGATGGGTGGTACATTGTATTAACCAATTCCTCCAAATAATTCTTCATAAAATGTATTATTCATCTTTCTAGGAACCTAAAGAGCGTAGAGTCCCATCTAGGTTGATCTGGTAGCTCCTAACAAAGAAAAGAAAAATAAAGTTCCAACCATGGATCTTAAGGAATTGCGAGTCACCTAAGCTTCTATAGTTTCAAGGAAGGAGGACAATGCTAAATTTAAGATTGTAACTGATAAAATAGTTAATTATATAAATGGGAAATCTAAATCTCTTAAACCTTTAATACTATGTGACTGTTATTTTGTCATGCTTAGGAATAAAATGTTAACAAAAAAGGATTCTGCATATATCTCATTTATTTTATTCTGATGAATATCCAAATGAAAACTCAAATGATGAAAAAAATAATTCTTAGGAAATATTATTGAAATCAATCAAATCAAAAGAGTGAAAATTTTTTTTGATAATGATTCTCCAAGTCTTGAAGTTTAGGGTGATTCTATTAAGGTTGAATTAGAAATGTCTTATTCAGACAATCTGTCAGATAAAATCTCGAAGATAATAAATGATCAAGAAGTAAACCAATATAATTTTCTTATACTAAAGAGGTAGTTCAATTCAACGTTCAAATTGGTAAAGTTCAGCTTTCATGAGCTTCTATTCCAATAAATGAAAGAAAATTATAACTTTCACATATTTGAAAGTGGTTACTTATATACTCAGTTTTGATAAGATGATATTGTGAAGATTCAATGAAGTAGGAGAGAGAGAATTGGGTTCATTAACACTTCTCTTAGAAATTGAAATTTATAAACAAAAGTAATGTTCCACATTATAATTTCTAAGGCTACTTTTAATGCTATATTGGGTAGACCTTGGCACCATGAATACAGAATGGTGCCTTCCACCCTTCATCAGTGTATCAAATACTTTTGCATGGGAGTAGATCATTGTATTAAAGGTGATCTACAGCCATTTTAGGTTCTTGAAGTTGGTATATATAAAGATGCTTCTTACTTTCTACCTAAAATGGAAATTATCTTTTCTAAAATTTTTAAACTTGCAGAAGTAGAAGAAAAAGATAAGAAAGGAAAAGAAAGCAAAATAGAAAAAGAATTAGAAAAATGAAAAGCATTCCAAACTAAAACACAATGTTCATGGCGTCTTTCCCCTCCTTCATAAAGAGGTGAAAAAATGACCCAATGATCTAGAGGAAGAGGACAAGGATGAAAAGATTAATTAATAATAGAAAATAAAAAATATTATATTAAAATAAAGGATCCTATAAAATGTATCAATTTGGAATTAAGTTTGGAGAAAATTATATGTGTTTGAGAAAAATCAACTTGTGGTAGAATATGGGAATAGAATTGAACAACTAAGGTTTAAAATTTTTATAGAAACTATTACAATGAGAGTAGGGTGAAAATTGATAAGCAAGACTAATCTGATATTGTTATAATCTAGGAGCCCAAGTTTATGGTTTGATGATTACAGACATTGTTGGATGATTATCTACTTATTACTTCACATTATTTTGGATATTTATTTTGTGCATTACTGACCTTTTAGGTAGCAACATACATGAAAGAAGGTTGAAGATTTAGGCCTAAGACTATGCACTATGAGTTTGTGAGTTAAAATATATATTAAAGAGGACGTACTATTCCTTTTTCTTGAGTCAATAATGTATGTAAGAAGGTGTATGCTAGCTTTGCAATTTTGAACACACATGCATGATGGGAGTGAAAAATAAATAATTTATTTTTTTCTATTAAATTATAATATACAATCTTAATCATACTGTACTATAAGCTCAAATAGAAATTAATTAAAATGTTTAATTTAAATATAATTAATCATATAGTGTGACCACCACATCGTACTAGATGAACAAATGAGATTTATAATATTCATAATATATAAATTCTTTTATATTATACAATCTTTTTTAAACATTTGACTGAATGGAGTATTAAGGATAGAGATTTAGCATAATTGAATGTAAAATATTTAAATTATTTTTTTGTGCACTTAAATAAGAAGACTATATGAGAGTTTCTACTTGCACTATTGGTAAAAAAATTTGGGATAGAATTTACATCACATATGAAGGTACAAATGAAGTCAAACAATCCTATTTAAATTGATTATTGCATGAATTTGAACTCTTTTGCATGATACCTAGTAAAACAACATCTGCCATATACATTAGGTTTACCAAAATAGTAACTTCATTACATGTGTTAAGAAGAGAACTCTCCAATTATGAGAAAGTTAATAAGATTCTACATTATTTACTTGATTTATTTGATGTAGAAGTCACCAAATTTTTGAATCTAAAGATTTAAATATATATTATATTAATAATTTACTTGGTTTTGTAATTACTTATGAGCAGACTTTGAGCCAAATATTACTAGTTACATGTGACATGAAAAGGAGAAAATTATTGCACTGAAAGTTGATGATATATAACAATAGCTCTAAAGTTGTCGAGATGATGATAGAACCATCATGACTTAGAAATTTAAAAACTTCCCGAGGAGAAAACAAAAGATACTCTAGGAAAGGAATAAAAGTAAACCATTTGAATTTAATATAATTTCTTTTGATGTTGTTTTCTTTGAGTGCAGGAAGCCAGGACATTTAAGGTTTTGTTACCCCACTTATAAGGGACACCCAACGATGGAAAAGAGAGATGGTAAGCCAAATGCAAAATGAAGAAACAAAATATGTGAAAAGCTTTCTAGGAAGACTTAACCTTAGACTCATCAGAATAAGAACCAATGGAGGAGGAAACTAATCTATGCCTAATGGCTAGTGATAACTCTAATTAATACAAATGTGCTTATTCTTTCACTAAAGCAACTAAGTAGGATCTAGAATGCATCATATATCCATAGAAAGATGGATTTTCCTCCACATAGATTAGTGAACCAATTTCCTTGTATTAGGTCTTACACTTATGGCATGTTAGGACAGATTGCATGTACTTGCACTTTTAATTTCTTTGCACATCTATTTTAGAGGATGAAAGCTTTAACATCACAATATAGCTTGCAATGCATTCATATTCCTATGTATATGGTGGGACCCATGCTAATATTTGTTTGAATTATAAGAGGTCAAGTGAGGCAATGTAGAACATGGATAGTAGCAACTCGATGCACATGACTAGAGACATAAATAATTTTATTATCATGGAGGATATGAGCAAAGGAAAGGTAACATTGGGTGATAATACCACTAGGAAAGTGGTAGGTTCAGGTACAATATATTAAACTAATTGTTTTATTATTGGAAACATACCTTTGGTATAAGGGTTAAAGCATAATCTACCTAGCATTAGCCCATTATGAAACAAGGTTTTGATGCACAATTTTGTCAAAGTAAATGATAAATTATTTTAAAAGAAAAAATCATTCTAGAAGAATAGAGGAATAATAATGTTTCAAAGCTTGATTTGAGTTGTACTAAAATTTTTTAATTATCTTTATTGCTTGAAAACAATTATGGAAGATTTATGTTTATGGAAAAGGCGATTATGTCATGCTAGTATGAAAATCATTAGGAAGATTACCCAGCAAGATTTAGTTAGGGGCATTCCTAAGTTAGATTTCATTATGTATTATCTATTTGCTTCTTGTTAGTTAGGAAAGTAAAGTAGGTCTTCATTTTATTCTTTTAATTATATCATTACCACTAGATTACTATTCATTCTATTCATGGATTTATTTAGACCCATTAGTATGACCAATTTCGGTGGTAAGAGTTATGGATTTATAATAGTGCATGACTACTCTAGAGTCTTATGGGCTAGATTCTTAGCATATAGGAGTGAGTCATTTGATGATTTTAGGATTTACTCCACTAAGATTAAAGGGAAGTTAGGGTAAATGATTTTTATAATTCATAGTTATTATGGTGGAGAGTTTGAGAATGAAAAATTTGAATTATTTTGTATAGAATCTTGGATTGTTTAGAATGTTTCTACCCTAAGGACATCACAATAGAATGTAATATACAAAAGAAAGAATAAGAAACTCATAGAGATGGTTAGGGCCATATTAGCAAAATATACCGTACCTAGATATCTTTGGGAGAAGGAATTGAATATTGCTTGCTATGTATTGACTAGGGTAAATATTATGTGTAAGCTAGAAATGACACCATATAAACTACATAAGGATAGGGCCCTAAATTATCCCATCTGCATGTTTTTTGTTGCAAATGCTTTATGCTTATGAATGGTAAATCTTATTTAGTGATGTATGATTATAAGGAAGATGAAGGAGTCTTGTTATGTTATTTCTTAGTTGAAAAAACCTATTAGGTGTTCAATAAAATAACCTTAGTTATAAAGGAATACACCCACATGATATTACCTATTGAGCATAAGAAAGAAGTAGAAGATGATGTTGAGATTACCCTTGGAGTAGTGAGAATTGACCTAGGAAATTGAGATGAGTATCATGGGCCTTTTCTTAAAGAGTGGAGATACTCTTATAGTCAACTTAGAGAGCTTATCTTAGTAGAACAATCTACATGGGTTAGGATTAGGTAAGGTTTTAGAAATGAAGTTTGTCATACTTCATTCATTTTCATGATAAAACTAACTAGTATAGACCAAGCCTTGAGTTATGAATTTTTTATCTTAGCCATGCAAGAAGAATTAAATCAATTCATTAGGAATGATGTATGGAGTTAGTTAGTAGAACTAAAAATTAAAGTATAGTTGGCACAAAATGTGTTTTCAGAAATAGGTTTAATGACTATGGGTTAGAGATTAGGAATAAGGCTATATTTGTAGTTAAGGAGTATAACCAGATAGAGGGGATTAATTTTGAGGAGACTTTTTCTCCTATAGCTAGGTTAATAATCATTATAGTCCTATTAATATTTGTTGGTGTAAGAGATATAAAATTATTCCAAATGGATATTAAGAGGAATTTTCTAAATGGAGTTATCAAAGAAGATGTCTATATAAAATAACCCCTAGGCTTTAAATATTCATCATTCCCAAATCATGTATATAAATTTAAGAAATCCTTATATGAGTTAAAACAAGCACTAGGGCATGGTGTGAGTGAATTAACAACTTTCTCCAAGAAGGTTTAAATGTAGACACCACTTTACTCCTTTAGAAGGTTGGATATGATGTACTCATAAGATAGATTTATGTTGATAATATAATTTTTGCTTATACAAATGAAGTAATGGTAATGAGTTTTCAGCTATTTTGAATAAAAAAATTGAAACAAATATGATGGGAAAACTATTTGGGTTAAAAATGGGTTTTAATTTAGGATTCCAATCTCAAAATCAAACATATGAATATGAATGATATATCACCCTCCCTTTGATAAATTCAATAGATTTCCTAGGAGATGAAGATACCATTTCTTAATGGGTTTAGATAACGAGGCTTAACATTTCATTTGGGTTATATTAGTTAAATTCAAGGAAGGATGACATGTAGCCCCGAAGGGTTAAAATGGAATTTTATCAAGCATTTAACTATGATAGTCTCAATGATAGATCATTAATTTCATATTCAAGGTCTTGGTATGAATTGATATATCTTCCCAAGGAAAGAAAATATCATTTGCTAATTGATCATCTAAACATGATGATAATCATCATTGTTGATTTCAACTTTCCCAAAGAAGACTTATTGAGTTCTGAAAATTAATTTTTGAAAAATATATATGGGTCCTAAATCTCCAAGGAGTGTAAGCCCTCGTAGTTAATTAAATCATAGGAAATTGAGGTGTCCTACGTATACTATCGATTAAAATAATGATATAAATTTTATTCAGAGATTTTTTAGGAGTGATATAAAGGAAGGTGAATTTGGAATCTAAAGTGGGAATGTATCAAGTTTTGAACACTTATTTTCAGATTCAATGGAGGAGGGGTAGGAGACACTTCGAGACTCTGAACTAATTTAGAAGTGTCCTAACCTAGTCTAAGTGTTGGGCTTTAAATTTTAGATTGGGAGAATTCTTAAATTGAGTTGATTATATGATTATAAATATGGGATCATATTCAAAAAGATTAGGGTCTTATGATTCAAAATCTAGCCAAGATCCTAAATCTAAATTGAGCACTTGACCATAGTAGCTCAAACCTAACTAATGCAGTACAAAAATCTAAACTTACCCATGCCTTGATTGGGGAGCCAGCTAACCATCTAGTCAATTTAAAATCCATGAGTTTGGTCTTTATTCTAGAAGAGTGCTAGGGATGTTGTTGTTAAAGTTTTTGAGAATTAGGATTGATGTCTAGAGTGGATCCTAATTGGTCCCTAGACTTATTTTGGGTGATAATGCTTTAATCAAATGTAATTAAAAATGTAGGCTCATTTAATTTATTTCTAATGCAATGCTTGTTGATTGACTACATTAAATGCATAATATAAGTTGATTCCTTATATCCATCTAACTCGTACACTGGATGGCATACGTACGATGATGACATCTTACAGTATGAATCATTCAGAAGATTTTTAAGTTTGTCTTGATGAAAAGGGACCTATCCAACTCATACACAGGACGACGTACATATGATGACGACATCGTACGGTATGAACGATTCAATTTTTTTTTAAGTTCATCTGGATGAAAAGGGACCAGTTCAACTCATGCACTGGATGATGCATGTATGAATGTGATATCATATAGTACGATTCATACTTAGAAAAATTTTCTACTTTATGTTCGTTTGACTACTCGTAGGGGAAAAATAACTAAATAAATCATCTAGTACAAAATGTCTTCGTACAGTATGATCAATTTAAAAATTGTAAATTTTAATTTCTCCCCCGGTGTGTGTTTGCATAGTTACTCAAATACAATCACACTCTCTCAAGCTCAATAAAATGAAAAATATAGACTTTATTTACAATAAATCCTAAACTGATCTGATTTGAAGTCTTCAATAATTTGGAGTATGAATTCCTTAAAATGTTAGTACACAGAGACAATAAACCAATGCATCCAAAATATATTAGGAGAAATTGTAATCAAAGCAATAATATTTGGAATCATAAAAAATATACATGTTGCAAGAATATCAATAATAAAAAACTAAATTACAACTATCTAAAAAATATATATATGAAGCAATTTTAAAAAATTATTGAATGTTATTTTTCCCTAGAGATTACATAATATTTCCTTGGCAGATCTGCACCCTTAAAGGCCAGGTGGTATGCGAGAACCCATAGGTGGGGGGGTGCCTAATTAGAAAGGGAAGAAAATATATGCATATAATGACTCCTGATGGTCTCAGGATTACTTCTTAGATCATTGGAGTTTTTAATTTTAGTTTTAATTAGAAAAAGTTTTAGTGTACCCCCAAGATCTGCGTATCACGGCCATAATAAAAATGACATGCAAATCACTAAAAAAATAAGAAAAATAAGCAATCCTAAATGAAACTAATGTAAATAAATCAAATAAACCAATAAAATTAATTAAATAAATGACTATAAAATTTTTTTTCTTTATTAAAACACAAAAATTATATAAATTAAAAGTGACCGGGCAACCACAAACCTGAATTCTAATGCTAGGATCGATGCAAGTTAACTTTGAGTGGGATACTCTTTATATTCAACTTCTCATTCTCCCCTTATTTGGGATCCTTGAATTCATCATATTTGGGTACCCAAATAAAAAAGAAAACTCTTCCACTCAAATGGGAGGTTATTCTTTCCACTTTGGGTACTAAAAAAATCCAAATTTTGGCTTCCAAATGGAGAGAGACTATCCCCTTTAAGGGGTATCCTTTCCTCCTTAAATTTTGGATATCTTGATAAAAAATCAAAGGATAACTTTCAAAACATGATGCTTTAAATAAATTATACAAATATTTAAATAAAACAAAATCTAGACTCTCCTGCAAGCTATACTAAGCATTTAAAATCAAATCAATCTCAAGTAGTTTATATAAATATATATGTTGTAAAAAGTGAAATCATACTTGTCCACACTCTTATTTATTTTGGGGCTAATCAGTTGAAGCAACTGTAGCATTTATAATAATTATTAATTTATCCACCTTATATTACCGTGAATAAGTGTGGCCCGCTGCAGGAAACTTAGTGAGCTGTATGATCGGTCCTAGCCTAAGGGTGAACTATCACCCATCACATCAATTCACATATTATAGTTAAAGATAATAAACACTCACATCAATAAATTTTCAATCACAACATGTAATGAGAACTCAAAAAACTTAGCACACAGTGGTAAAAGTAAACATCAGCATAGCCTAGACTAGAGTTGGTTATCCTAAAAAATAATCTAAATTATGTGAGGTAGGCTGTGTGGCTGGAGTAGATCCTAAGTTGTGTAATTTGTTAAAGTTATCAAGTGTTTGGATTTATTAAAAGTTTACAGGGAAATTTATGTTTGAATTTAAATATTAATATATTAAAGCTTGATTTAGGAATATTTTAATGTTTAAATGATTACTACATTTGTTGCTCATTGAGACCGTGAAGTTTATTTCAACTTCTTTGGGGTAAAGCTAATAGCCATGTTGGCCTAAGTTACCTAGTAGTTATCGGGGTTGATTAATTAATTTAATTGGTTGGTAATTAAAGGTTGATAATTTTTAATCTATTTGATTGATTTTTAGTCTGAATGATTAAATAAAAAGTTTTTCAAATTTTAAGTGAATTATTGGATTTCTAGAATTTCTAGATTTTTAGAGTTGTTTATTAAGTTTAATTAAAGGGTTGAAAGTTAAATTTTAGAGTTAAAGTTAATTTTTAACTTTTAATATTCTTAAATTTTAGGATGAGTAATTAGTCTTTGAGTTTGCTTAATTTAGAATTTTCTACATTATATTATGATTTTTTTAAGTTTGGATATAATTTTGAACTATGGTTGATCAGAGAGTAGACGTTTTCAGTTTGAGTTAATTTTGGAGGTTTGAAGTTTTTAAAAAATATAAGATTTTAATTAGAGTTTGATTAAATTGGTTTTTCTTTAGAATTATTTATAATTTTTCAAGTTAAGGTATTTTTTGATTTTGTAAAATTGCCTAATTAAGGGGATTTTTAGTTTTCGATCCAAATCAGTACCAAACCTCTCGAAATCACCCCCAATAGTTAGAAATGACCTCAGGGGATTTGTCCAAGCATTTACATATATTTTATAATTTCTAAATATTTTTAATTAATTAACTGAATTAATTGTCAATTTTCCTTAAAAATTAAATTATAGTTAAATTAGGGGTTTAATCATTCAACTTTTTTATTTTATGGGTTAAGGTTTAATTTTGATCAATTATGGGTATTTTATGAATTTTTAGGATTTTAAATAAATTAATTATAGTATAAGTAAGAGAAAGGGAAAATTCTAGGAGGTGATTTTGGGGCTCCTAGTTAGTAGAGCAAGTGGGCAACAAATCTAGTGAAATTTGGGCCATGAGATAACTTTATCTCATGGCCTAAGGCCACTAAATTTGGGCCCAAGATGGATCCCCTAAGGTGGTTAACAAAACAAGCAAAGGTAACCACTTGGGTACCTTAGAAAATTCTTAAGTCACTACCTAGGACAAGGGCGAGGGTGCCATAAGTGGATCTAAGCTCTTTATCCTAAGAATAATTAATAATCAAAAACTTAAATTCTAAATCTGATTGGTTAGATAATAAGACCAATTTTAACTTAGAAGTTAAACCCTGATCCCTAAGTTTAAATTGATTCAAACATGCCCTTAAACTCATCAAGTATTGGAGAAAAAATTTAGGCATGTCAGAGACATGTCCAAATTTATTCTCCCAAAGTCCAAGCCATGGGGACACCAATTAGACACATAAATGTAATAATAATAAAAAGATTCCAATTAAAATTGACATTATTATAGAAAAGATTAGGGTTTAATACCATTGGGCTTATAAACATCTCCCTGAGATGTTTCCAATGAGCATAAGATCTCCTAATTTGGTCAAGTATGGAGGAAGATATGAATTTTTGAAGTTTCTTTGAATTTTTGGAACATTAAATTCTGGTATTACATAATCAACTACACTTTTCCACATGGGTAACACATGATTAGGTAGCCAATCTTTGGTCACTAACTGAATAATATTATATTCACCACAGTCATTCGATGCCAGATCAAGTAGTTAGGAATAAACACGCTCTGAGATACCAGGATCTAATCCGTGCCACTAATTAACATTAGTGGCTCTAATTATATCTTTAACCTCCCATGGGATATTATAGGTGTAGAGACTCTCTGGTATGATTCGAGAGATCCTAGTAGCAAAACCTTTCAAATATCTTAGGGATCATCATAATAATGAAATCCTTCAATCCAATGCTGAAAATCATTTGCGGTGAAGGTTTCCTTCACACCTAACTAAACTACTTGTCTTGGAGGCTAGAAAATGAGTTCACGTTATGTAGAAAACCACAATGAATGGATTTTTCTTCAGGAAGCTTGAGGGGATGAAAGCAAAAAGAGTACTTCAGACACTGAGACCAGAGGATGGCCGGAGGTACGATTTTGAGTGGACACATAAATTTCACCAGAGCTAGCTCGAACTATTGGCTAAAAAGGGATATGTAGCTGGGGAATGGGAGTGATATGCTCAAAGAGTTTTGGGGAAGTTTTGGAATTCTTGGATGCTAATAAGGCCTTTTGAATGAAAGCGCCCTATTCAAACATTGCCCGTAGATGGCTAGGATCGATCCAAAAAGCCATTAGATGGCTTCCATTTGGAAGATGAGATGTTACCTAGGTCTCATAAGCTCGAGTTCAACAATCCCTTAGCCTAGAAGGCTTTGGAGGAGGTCCAAGGAATTTGGACCACTAGAGCTTCAATCTACCTACTCCAACCGCTACTGGCCACATGCTAGATAAGGCATAGGTCGTAAGGGTGTTGAAGGCTAGGTGAACTCAACTTTGAGTTCAATTAGGTAGGAAGAATCCCAATTCACCTTGATGGCCCAGGTTAACTCAAACCTATACATTTTGAGCCAATTTGGCTGCAACATGTAAAAGTTTGAGGAGGTTGTTAGACCAAACAGTACTGTCCAAGAGGGGGGGGGGGGGGGGGGTGAATTAGTAATTTAAAAATACTCTTGGAAATTTAGAAAATTGAGTTAATATATTTAGAACAATGATACATTCTCACAGAAGAATCCTTTTTTAAGTATTTCACTAAATCAAAGTGACTCTCCTTTTGCTCCCACAACAAGGAATAAAAGCCCTTACAATAACCTCTCTTCCACCAACCCAGTGTGGAAAAGTACCTATATCCTTTCTTACCCTCTTGGTAATGGCAGAGTACTAATATCCTTTCTCATTCTCTTGGTGATGGTAGAATACCAACGTACTTTTTCACCCTCTTGGTGATGGCAGAGTACCGACATATTTTCTCACTCTCCTGGTGATGGCAGAATACCAAAATCCCTTCTCACCCTCTTGGTGATGATAGAGTACTGATGTCCTTTCTCACCCTCTTGGAGATGGTAGAGTACCAATAACCTCTCTCACCCTCCTGGTGATGATAGAGTACCAACATCCTTTTTCACCATTCTGGTGATTACAGAGTATCATTATCTTCTTTGAAAGCATTCTCTCAAAATCCTTAAAGGAAGTTGGGAGAAACTTGAAGAACAAATAAGATATCCTTACTTTTGAGTAACCTTGTGAATCCCCTCACAAACTCCTCTTAAAAAGATCTCTCAATCTTCACTCCAAAAACATTCTCCCAAACACTCTCCTTTTCACTCTAGAAAGAAATTCACAGCAATAACTCTAAAAGATTAGTTGAGTCCATTTTTAGGACCCTTATATATGAAAGATACGAAAAGCCATCTAGAAAACTCAAAAATTCAAGTTGAACGTCTTCAAATCATACAATACGATCATACTTTGTATGTAAAAACATTTCAAAAATCCATATACAATCCTTTAAGAACCTGATTCATACTCTTTCAATTGTCTGTACGAACTGACATCGTTTGTATGAATAGTTCAAAATTGAACGAATTCCTTCTATATGATTATGTATGAACCCAGTTTGTACACTGTGAATTATCTGTACAAATCATTTATCATATAGTACAAACAATTTAAACAAATCTTGCTTTGTTTGGTACGAACATGGATGAATCCATTTTGATCTCTGGGAGTCAACTATACGAACCTAAAATCATATGATACAATCAGTTCAAAAGCTGAAGAGATTATATGGGACAAACTCGTATGCACCCATTTTGTACTATGGGAGTCATCTGTATGAACCCCACTTCATACAATATGATTAATTCAAAAAATGGTGAGTTCATTTGGGATGAACTGGTATATATCCATTTCATACTTATGAGTCATTTATACAAAAACATTATCATACAGTACGAACAATACAAAATTTTCCCGGGCATAATTTGCTTCACTTTGTTCTGCAAGAACTATCATGACAAATTGTCCGGTATAATTTGAAAATCATACAGTACAATTAGTTTTAAAAATTAAAGTTTTAACTCACTCCCCTACTGTATGTATATAAGGTTATCCAATTGTAATCACAGTCTCTCAGGCTCAAGAAAAATAAAAAAATCATAAACTCTATTACATAAAACCCTAATCTAATCTATCTTGAAGTATTCAACAGGCTAGAGTGTGATTTCCCTGAAATATTAGTACACATAAAGAACACAAAAAAAATATATCCAATGAATGTTAGGAGAAATAGTAATCACAACAATATTATTTTGGTATCATAAAAAACTTACATGATATGAAAACATAATCTTGAAATCTAAGTTGCAACAACCTTTCTTTTTTTTATGATGACAAAAAAATTATTGTTTGAGTTAACACTTAAGACAATTTTTCTCCTAAGCTCTCCCTTAATAAGTGATCAAACTAAAAATAAGAAATTCCAATAAAAATCAAAACAACAATAAATTAAAAAGATCGAAAAACAAACATACACAACTAAACACACACAATACACATATCACAACACACCCAATACACACATCACATAAATCACACAAAAATAATTACACACATATATCACTACACACCCAATACACACATCACATAAATCACACAAAAATAATCATACACATATACATCAAATAACAGTAAACACATATAAATCAAACAACATCAAACAATAACTAATGACTTGCCCTTTTGACAACATCCAAAAGGGAAGTACCTCTTGAAAAGATAAGTTTCTATTTTTTTTAAATTGCATTATATGAAAAGCTAATTATAGGACATAAAAGGATCACATTCTTTCTTTAACAAAATAAGAAAAGAAGAAGGAATGTTGCTAAAAGAAAAACTATCAACAAAAAACAATTTTTTAAAGCCAAAGTAGCACATAAATCAGCTACTTTAATACATTCTCTATTAATATGTTTAAAAATCACCTTATTAAAATAATTAAGAAAGAGAAGCCCCTCTGACAAATGAATATCCATTTGCCAATTAGATTTGTTCATTGAATCTTTAATGAATTTAATAATGTTGAGATTATCACCTTCAATTATTATTCCTTTGCTATCCATCATAGAGCTTTGTATAACCTCCCTTATTGCAATGACTGAATCCAACTCTAATTGAACTGCATCCCAAGTAATTCTTCTTTTTCCAAAAGCAAGAAGAACTCTTCCTTTATGATCTCTAAACACTCCTATTATCCTTGCAAGATTTGATTCACCAAGCAAAGCATCAACATTTATTCTAATCCAACCTAGCGTTGGAGGGTGCCAAGAATTTTGAAACTCTCATAGGAGATTAACACCCTAGCTATCTAGAATTGGATTATAATTATTCATGGTATATACAACACATTAGAAGCCACCACTGCACTTGGAAGAACACTTTTACCATGTTTTAAGTCATTCCAACTTTTCCAAGATAGAAAACTACTGTACAATATACCTTAACCGTATTGGAATGTTGAAATGAAAATCTTCTAAGTTCATTCAAACAATATTTCAATGATTGAAACATTGGAATATGAAATCCCCAATCTCTTTGTTTTTGAATTATCTCAATAAAAAACATGCAATTCACCACAATATGAGCATAACTTTCTATTTCACTGCATCTTCTCGCACATAATTCATCATAACAAAAGTTTTCTACATTTAAGAAAGAGATTTGTAGGAATAACATGCTTACTTAATCTCCACCAAAACAATTCCACTATAGGATTTAATTTCAGTTTCCTTAACCACCTTGAAAAACCAAGATCATCCTCCATAATGCTGCCTTTCATTGCTTCCTCATAAACCAAAGCATAGATTGACTTCCTGAAGTAATGAAACATAGGTTCCACTTGGTCATTATGAATATCATGATTGATATTAACTTGTAAAATCAACATTATATTATCATTATGAAAGTAACGTTGAAGCTCATCTACATTCTAGTTACCGTCGGTAGAATTGAATTGATGCAGCATCATATCCTCCATTCCCACACAATATACAAGTACAGACCATAAATTAAGACATCTATCAAGAAGGAAAATATCTTTCAACACTTTAATACTTTCACCATTACCCACTTTGCATCTAATAATGGGTATGAGATGTTTACTGCCATCTAACAAAATTTGATATGCAGTAGAAGCTCCTTTCTTGCTTTCCTCCCCTTATACATTTTTCCCATATCTTTAAATAATATTCCTATGACACAAAGAATTAGGTTTTGAATTAATCTCCATGCCAATCTTGCTCTACGAGGACCAGCCTTTAGAATAGCCGAGTGCAAACCCAAACCATCAGGGCTTTTTAGTTTGCATAATTCTCCAAAAGCAACATAATGCAAACCCTTCTTTCCACTGGATTTATGCCATATAAAATCCCTATTAAGTTTATCCATCTCATGCAATAACCTATTGGGAACCAAAGATTGTGTTGATAAAAAATTTGGCAAAGATAAAAAAGAAAACTTGATAAGAGTGATCTTCCCTACTAAAGATAAATTTTTATCTCCCTAAGAATTAAGTCTTTACATGACATGATCCATAGTACCTTAGAAATATGCAATTCCAAGTCTCCTTAAAGAAATTTTAATTCCTAAATACTACATTTCCTTCACCGCTTTGAATCTCAACTTCTTAACAATTTTGTTATGTCTTGGCCATTTAACTGCTTTAGCAAACATGATAAAAGACTTACTATTGTTCACCCATTGTCCTGTCAATCCACAGAAATCAGCAACAATTTCTTTTAAAACTTTAACAACTCTTGTAGAAGCTTAAGAAAAAAACTAACACATCATTGGAAAATAAAAATGTGAAATCTTAATGGAGCTAGGAGAAATCTGAATACCCAACACAATACCCCTTTGATTTATTGCATTTGATAATAGTTAAGCACACATAATATATAAATATAGAGAAAGAAGGCATCCCTACTGAATACCACTCTTTGAATTAATCCATTTTAAATATTTGTCATTCAAAATGATAGAAAATATGGAATCAATTAATAATTTCAACATGAGTTTTAAGAACTTATAAGGGAACCCAAACCGATGTAAAACTTGATTTAAGGTTGGCCATCCCATACTATCATATGCTTGCTCCATATGAAGCTTCACCACCATCATGTTTTTCTTATTCTTAGAGATCCTAAACTTATGGAAGATTTCATGAGCTAACAACAATGCTTAGACATGGATCTACCCGGCATAAAAGCCACTTGTTCTTCAGAAATATCTTAGAAATTCATCTTTTCAATCTATTTACCATCATAGTTGCAACCAACTTGTAAACTGTCTGACATAGACTAATTGGTCTATAATTGTAAGGTACAATCGGGTTCTTCACCTTAGGAATTAACACAATCAAAGTATCTTTCCAATTTTCATGTATAGAGCTAGATTTGAAGAAACTATCAATAGCTGTCCAAGTAGTTTCTTTTATTTTGCTCCAATAAAAATTAAAAAAAGAAGAAGTTATCCTATCCATACCAGGCAATTTATTATTCCTATGTTGAAATACATTAGCAACCAATTCTTCATCACTTAATTCAGCCTTCAACGTTTCCATATCTTCATGTGAAATTCTCTGATTTTTTATAATCAAAGGCCAATCAACTAGATAGCACTCTCTTGCTCTCCATTTATTCATAAAAAACTTTATAAAAATAGATTCAATCTGCTCAAAGTCCTCCACCACATTGCTATTTTCATCCTGAATGAATTTAAAAACATTCCTACTTCTCCTAACCGAAGAAAAGTTGTGAAAAAAATTTGAATTAGTATCACCTTCTTCAAGCCACCTTGCCTTAGCCCTTTGATTCCACCATGTAGATAACCTTTTCAGTGTAATATTCAGCTCTTGAACCTTGTTACTAAGTAAGATGAACTTTTAAACGGTAAAGCCTCCATTCTATGCTTCTTCCAGTTGTAACTCAAAAATTTCGTTTTTTAGTTCCTCCTTTAATAAACAAAGGTTTTTGAACTTATTCCTATTCCAGTAAAAGTGTATCTTCAAAGTTCTCTGAAGCTTCCTATGCAATGCTAAAACAATCATTACCAAAATCAAGTTTTTTCAAAGAATTGAGCACAATACACCAGGATGGCAGATAAGATCTCCAAGTGTCTTCAAACATGATATTCTTGGACTATTTGTACTATTTTTCACACAACTTGAAAACAATAAGACTATGATCGGATGCTACCCTTACAAGTTGTCTAGTCTTTGCCAATGGTACCATTTGTAAAGCAGTAGAGTTTACCAAGCATCAATCAAGTCTTTCTAAAATTCTATTTTCACCTTCCTTATTATTAAACCATGTATATTTTTATCCAACAATCCCTACATCATGAAAATCATAGTTAGTCATAAACAACTTCATTTCTTTTAGTCCTTGGGAAACGATAAACCTATTGCCTCACCTCTTATCCTCTTTGGATAAAATGCAATTGAAATCACCTCCCACAATAGAGGGAGTACTATCCACCATATTCTTTTCAATCAAATTCTACAAGCTCCTTCTCTCATGATAAGACCTCCTCCCATACACTGGAGCAACAATCCAAACACCCATAGACTTAGTACTAAAACTCCCTAACACCACTTGAGAAGAGTGCTCAACCACCTCAAAGGACACAAAAATCCTATTCCAAATAATCAAAATTCCACCAGAAGTACCCTCAGCAGGATGGTGGAAAAAATCCCAATCAACCCCATTGTTACTATTAACATCACTCCTATCAATATTTGCTACTTTAGTTTCAGTAAACCCGATAAAGAACACATCATGATCCCTCATAATCTCTCTAGGATAAAGAGAGGTTTCCCTCTTCCTATCCCCTATACAATTCCAAAACACAAAGGAAGACATTATATAACCAAATTAGAATAGTCCCCGCCTACCTTGATACCTTTCCCATCTTTTTTCCTTTTTATATGAGCAGCTTAAACGGGTCCCAAAGATTTTAGTTATTTAGCTAGTTTGTGTTTAGACAAAACACTATTTCCTTCATTAGCATGTACGAAAGTTTCATCAATAACTTTAAATTCAGTATATGGATCATTGGATACTTCTATGAATTCCCTATTGATTTTGGATTATTGGACAATATCTTTATTGATTTCTGATTATTAAACATCTACTTTTATTTCTTCATTCTCATGAATCAGAATGTTGTTTTTTTTTTATTTTAGAATACGCACCTGAAATCACCTTTTCTGCCACAATACCATTTTCTGCTTCAATTACTTCAGTTTGATTTGCTACAGGGTCTTCTAAAATTTTCACATTCTCTGTTCTGGATTGCAACTGTACCTCCTCATTGAGAGCATTAAATTCAGACATAACTTGGTTCACTTTCGTCAAAATTTTCTCACCTCTTGCTATGGATTTATTTCTTATAATTTTTAATCGGTTATTTTTGAATTTGATATGGATCCATGGACCATATTCATCATGTTGTTGAGAAGAACTATATTCTTTAAATCTAACATTTCCCTTATTCAACACACTAGACGACATCGTAGAATTCTTCTTTTGAGTTAAACTTTCATCTTTAGTGTAATCTGACTTATTATGACCAAGTTTACCATAATGGAAACATAGTGAGGCAATCTTCTCATACTCTACGTTTTGAAAGAATTTGCCAGATAAACCATCCACCCAAACTCCCTTTGGAAGCTTATTTTCCAAAATAATCCGAACACACACCCGAGAAAATTCCCTTCTCCCCCACTTAAATGAATTACCACCAAGATACATAGGTACTCCAATAATTAAAGAAATTCTTGAAATGTTTTCTTCATCTCAGCATAACAAAGGAAACAATGAAAGACAAATCCAAACAGGTGAAGTAAGACCTTTAAAAGATGTAGGAGAAAATGATGGAGACCATTTATCTATACCAACAATGTGTCCAACAACATTTCATGGTCCCCCACTCAACACTTCTTCCATAGATTTAGAATTTTTAAAAGAACAAAGGATCCAGTTCATCCCAAGTGTAGTTAAACAAAAATTAGCAAACTTGCTCCATTTCTTCTAAGCTCCAAGCCAAAAACCAAAAAATGAACATTGTACCAAACTTGCTTCATTGACAACTAATGAATGCTTTAAAATTTGTGAGTGAGATTGTTCAAATTTATATGGATTACTTTCACGAACATTGCACATCTTTTTAAACTTGTGGCAAATTTTATGCAACTTTTTAAGTCTGGCACGCTTTGTGCATTCTTTTAAAATTTTGGTTTTTCAAATATCAATAAATCTTTAAACAAATTCAATTGATTAACAAAATAAACACATTTAAGAAAAAATAAAATAAAAATAAGACTTTTATATTATAACAATTATAGCTAAATAATAGTTTTTGATAAGAACATGAAATTGATCTTCTAATATACATCCAAATATAATTTAATTTAAAATTTTGAGAGATTAAATTTTCCAAGGAAATTAATTTGTAGAGCAAAGTAATTCAAAATTTCATTGTACATATCAACTACAAATGATTTATCTATAAAATCTTAAATAATTGAATATGAGTAATTTTAACACAAGTTAAAACATTATTCCATTTAACACTTGTAACACATACCACCAATACATCATATCAAAAAAAAAAAAAAAAAGAACCATAACATAGCAAAAACAACATATAAGATAAAAAGAAAGATCTCAGCAATAATTACAAAATGTCAACAACAAGTAGAACATAGGAGTAACAACTAAAATCCTAATGGGCCTTGGTTTAGAGGTGGCTGAGGGGTGAACATCATAAAGTAGCTATTTATCATAGCTACTTGCATGTTGACAAAGTCAAATTGTCCTCTAATCTACCCCATGTCTTCATTATACAATGCATCATTATGGTTTAGGTGATTCTTAATTTGATCAAAATGTTGATCAAATATAGATTTCAGTCTATCAAAATATTGGACCATTTCTTGATAGAAATTTTGATCGGGTCTAGGAGTAGGTGCAAGTGCTGAAGCAGGTGCTCCTTCTTCTCCTATAGATTCTTCTTCCTCAGATCCTTAGTCTTGATTAAAAAGTGCATGGAAAGAAGTATCAGTATAGTAAATAGGAAGCTAAGTAGGAGGACCAGGATGGATCAGGTTATACATCTTTTCTAAAATGTCAGCAACCAAATGTCCTAAAATCATATTTTTCTTTCTCCTATTATGAGGAAGTTCAATATCAGAAAGCTTAAAGATATAGTCCACTAGGCTTCATCTATAGGAGTGTTGGTTATAATAAGGTATGTAAATATAGACAATAAAGGAGTTAGATTGATACAATCACCAACTTTAGATATAATACAAATTCTCAAAACATTTTGGATGATCCTAACATTCTAGTTTAGGGTGTACAAATGGGAAAGGTGATTGACTTGAGAAACACCTCTAAGAGATTGATTAATCTTAGACCAATCAAAATTAGATCTAGAGGTCATGATGTGCACCCTAACCCCTTCAATTTTAAGATGAAGGAAAGTGCCTAAATCTTGCTTGGTTATTTAAATTCTTAAAGACATAAGAACTCATCCTAGTGTAATCTTCATTTACTCTCATATTCATAAAAAAAAGATGAAATGTATCATAATGATAGGCATAAATCAAGGTGAGGATAAAAGAGAATTAAGTTAAGGAAAAAAGAGGCATAACTGGAAAGTTAATGTCTCTTTAAATTAAAAGATGAGATGGGATAATCTTACCTTCAAAATAATGACCATAGGCTTCCTCATTATCTTTAGAAAGAAAGTTCTCATTAATTCTCACTGAATGTGATGAAGAGGCTTTTGAAGTATGTGGATGCTTCCAGCTATTGGCCATTTCTAGAGTAAGGACATAAGATGGTTTGAGGTAAGGAGAATTGTGAAGAAAAATCATCAAATAACTTTAAACTTAAAGAAAAATGACCTCTTATACAATACAAAAATTTGACCGTACATATAATTTTAAAATCAAACAGGATGAATATAATTTCGTACATATGAGTAGAAACGACCAAAAATGAAATGATTTTTTGTAAACTATCATTCCTAAGGAGTCATTTTGAATAGGCTTTTTGACCATATGATTATACAGATAAACACCTATTCATCTAGGATGATTAAAATAATAATATCATATTTGATGGTTAGGTTCATCCACATGAGAAACTAACAATAGGATCATACAGATGAAATAGGATTTCTTACATATGATCTGACAAAAAATAACTAACCTTTAAAAAGCATTCCCAATCATTAAAATGAAATATATGTGATCGTACAAATGATGGTGACATCGTACTATATGATATGCAGTAAAAATCTCAGTTTCATGTGCTCAACTTAGAAAGAAAATCATGTACAGTCTACAGAATTTGTGATAAAAAAAACTCTACTAAAAAACAATTCACACAAGATTTTTAATAAGCAACAATAAAAATAAAATTAAAAATAATTCTAACGAAAGAAAAAATAACATAAACTAGAGAAACAAACAACAACAAATAAACAAACATAGGAACAAAACAAACACATTAATACATTACAAATCCAATTTTTAGAAATTAAATTTTTATTAAGATCAATCACTCCTAATCTGGTTCTTAAGATGCTGAACATTTCTAAAGCTAGACATTTTGTAAAAATATCTGCAAGATGATTCTCAGTAGCTACATGGTGTAATTCAATTTCTCCTTTAGCCACATAATCTCTAATGAAGTGATGTCTTATATCTATATGCTTAATTCTATAATGTTTAATAAGATTATTTAAAATGCATATGATACTTGTATTATCATAAAAAATTGGAATAGTGCCAATAGAAAATCTATAATTAATTAGTTATTATTTTACCCAAAGAACTTATGTCACACAACTACCTAAGGTAATGTATTCTGCTTCAGTAGTAGAAATGGCTACTGAATTCCATTTTCTATTAAACTAATAAATTAAAGAGTTTTCTATGAATTGATAAGTTCCAGAAGTATTTTTTTGATCAACCCTACATCCTACAAAATCATAATAAAAATATCCAATGATTCCAAATGAAGAGCTGTGTTTAGGAAACAAATTCTCTAAGTTTTGAGTTCCCAAAAGATATCTCAGAATTCTTTTAACAGAAGTCAGATGTGATTCATTTGGATCATATTAAAATCTAGCACACAAATAAATACTATACATTATATTTAGTATGCTAGCAATTAAATAAAGTAATAATCCAATTATTCTTCTAAATTTCTTTTGATCAATAGATTTTCCCTTAGAGTACTTGTCGTACTGCACTGAGGAACTTATTAGTATACTCACTAGTTTAGCACTATTCATTTCATATTTCTTAAGGATATTCTTAATATCCTTTGATTGACTAAGAAATATTCCATCCTTATTCAGCTTTATGCTAAAACTAAGAAAATAACTTAAGTCTCCCATCAAACTCATTTCAAATTCATTATTTATTATTTTTGAAAAATTATCACAAAGATTTTTATTGGTGGATCCAAACAAGATATCATTAACATATATTTGAATAATGAGAATGTCATCTCCTACCCTTTTTAAGAAGAGTGGTGTTTACACTTCCTTTAACAAATGACCTGTCTAGAAGGAAAGTGCTTAGCCTCTTATACCAAGTTTGGGTAAAATCCAAAATTCATTAGAAAGTGCTTAATTTATATTAGGGGGTTCAATCATCATATACAAGTTTAGTGATTCACTTCTTTGCTAAGATGATGCCTAGTTCTAAAACCATCACTAGGTTCACCTAAAATTAATTCTTGAGGATGTCTTTTAGAAAATTTCCATTCTCAACACAAAGTCTTTTCAATTCCATCATTCTCTTCTAAATTTTATCTTTTTTAATTTCTTAGTAGATATCTTCAATATGTTCTTCTACCAACCTTGGCTCTTCTTAAATAATAAATTCAACAAAAACTATGTGTGGTCTCCTCAACTATCAAAGTTCTCTTGATAAAGCCCTATATGATTTGCCTACACTAGAATATCTTAGAAAAATTCTTTCATCAGATTTAGGATCAAATTTTCCTAAAGGAGTTTTACCATTATTATGCATAAACACCTTACATCCAAAGACATGCAAATGTGAAAGATTAGATGTTCTCCCCTTAAGAAGTTCATAGAGTGTCTTGCTTAACTTGGATCTAATGTTCACCCTATTTAGAACATAACAAGTCATACTATCTATTTCAGGCCCAAAATATTTTGGAAGTGAATATTCAGCCAATATGACTCTAATAGTTTCTATCAAAGTTTTGTTCTTTCTTTCAATAACCCCATTCTGTTGAGGGGTCATAGGTGCTAAAAAAAGTTTTGATCAATTCCTTGCTCTCTATAAAATCTTCAAATTTTTTTTATCAAACTGTCCTCCATAATCACTTTGAATTAATAAATTTTCACACCCTACTTATCTCTGAATCTAAGTAGAAAGATGTCTAAATTCATCAAATGATTCACTCTTATGAGATAAGAATTTGATTCAAGTTAATCTTAGACAATCATCAATGATTACATACCCAAAAACTTTACCTCCTAGACTTACAGTGCTAAACGTTTCAAAAAGTTCCATGTGAATGATTTCTAAAGTTTGCTAGTTCTAAGATCTTTAATTGAATAAAAGGACTTTAACTATTTTTCTAATTGATATGCATCACACAAGTGATCCTTAGTGAAGTCTAGTTTGGGTATCCCTCTAACCAATTCCTTTTAAGTAATCTTCCTAAAATATTTCATGTTTATATGACAAAGTCTTCTATGCCATAACCATGATTCATCAGTGATTGTTTTGAGACAAAAAATATTAAAAGATTTAATAAAATTTAAATCAAGCATGTACACAATATTTACCCTATTTCCATACAACACATCAATTCCATTTTGACTTATTATGCAGCTTGTAGTAAAAAGATTAAGATTATAAGCTTTATCTCAAAGCTGACTAATACTCAATAAGTTATTCTTTAAGTCTTTAACAAATAAAACATTCTAAATAAAGAAATTATTGTTATTGCAAGTCATACTTATACCTACCACTTTTCTTATGGTATTGTCTCCTAGTGTCACTTTGCCTCCATTCCTAGCTTCCAGCAATATAAATTATGTTGGGTCTCCAATCATATGCTTTGAACACTGCTGTCCAGGTACCAAATACTCTCAGGAGAACTTATATGAGAGTATTTCTCCTCTTGATCTAACTTATCAAGCTTATTTTCCATTAAGAATAAGTTTGTGAGATCCTTTTTTACTTTTATTTATAAGGAATCTGAAGCTGAGTCCACCCAAAATGCTCTTTGCAGTCTTTTCTTGCCCTTCATAAGATTTGGGCAAGAAAAGATTGGTTTTATCCTCAACTTTCTCTTTGCTAGGATTATCTTTAAGATTTGGGCAATCAGATTTATAATGTTTGGCCTTCTTGTATTCATAATAAATTACATCATTATAAATTTTTTGCATTTTTGTTGAACTTACCCTCATTCCACTACTAACATCCCCATTGCTTTCTTATTGGGAAACTTTTGAATTGCATCATCATGAGCACAATAACTTATTCATCCTTAGGTTGTGATTGATCACTTTTTAAGTCATCCAATTTCAATGTAATGTTTTTCTCTTCCTCTTTTTACCTGCATCAATCTATCTTTGAGTCACTCCTTACTTGTAAGCGATCAATGATCCAAGTAGATTGTCAATAAAATTAATAGTTAGGCCTTTTGGATTAGTTATGGTAGTTATCTTTGCATCATAAGCAGTAGGTAAACCATATAGAATTTTATTATTTTTTTAGAATTCATTAGTTCCCTACCTAAAGCATGTAATGAGGTGACTATTTGTCTAATACGAGTATACATATTAGTGATTGATTCATTTAGTTTCATATGAAAAAGTTCATAGTCATGTACTATAATGTTTAATATAGACTATTTCACCTTATTAGTTCCTTTATAAGTTATGCAAAGTCTTTCTCAAATTTCTATTCTAGTTTTATACGTTGAAAAAATGAATATAGTCCTCAGATTTAGGGCACAGAAAAAACTGTTTAAAATTTATCATTTAATAAAGCTAGTTCTTTTTCTTTTACTATTTAATTAGTAAATGATGTTTCAGTCTTAACGCCATTAATAAGTCTAGTGGGTCTAGTGTAGCCTTCCTGTACTAAATTGCACATTTAATAATTATGTGATTTAAGAAAAGTAGATATATGAGTTTTCCAAAGTAAAATAGAATGTTATCAAACAGCGATGGTCTAGTGATTAAATATCCTTTAGGAGTGGTACGGTTTCTAAAAGTATAAATAATCATTTTTAAAAAGTTATCTAAACCTTAATTTTTGAAAATAGGCTCTAACACCACTTGAAAATTTGAGTAGGTTGTTAGACCTAAAATAACTATCCCAAGGCTAACCAAGTGGGGGGTGGGGTGAATTGGTAATTTAAAATTTATATTAAAAATTTAGAAAACTGAGTTAATATTTTACACAATTATAGATTATTACAAAAGAATTTTCTACCATAGAAAAATAAAAGTGCAAAAAATAAAAAATATAGTAAAAAGTAAATAACAAATTAACACCAAATTTTATAATGGTTTTGTCTAAAAAAACCTATCTCCACTCCCTGAAGACTCCTTCTTTAGGTGTTGTACTAAATTAAAGTAAACTCTCCTTTTTATCCCGTAGTAAGGCGGAGAAGCCCTTACAACAACCTCTTCTCCACCAACTTGGTGTGATAGAGTGATGATGTCCTTTCTCATTGTCCTGGTAATGGAAAAGTACAAACATCCTTTCTCACCCTCCTGGTAATGGTAGAGTACCAACATCATTTCTCACCCTCCAGGCGACAGCTGTTCTCACCCTCCTGGTGACAGTAGAGTACCAATATCCTTTTTCAACATCCTGGTAATGGTAGAGTACTGTGATCTTCTTTGAATGACTTCTCCCAAAATCCTTCAAGGAAGTAAGAAGAAAGATGAAGAACAAATAAGAGATCCTTATATTTGAGTAACCATGTGAATCTTCTCATAAATTCCTCTCAAGAAGATCTCTCAATCATCTTACCTAAAACACTCTCCCAAATACTCTCCTTTTCACTCATGAAAGAAATTCATAGCAATAACTCTAGAAGAATAGTGGAGATAATTTTTAGGACCCTTATATATGAAAGAAAAGGAAAACCATCTAGAAACCTAAAAATTTTAAATAAGATGTCTTAAGATCATAAAGTATGATCATACTTCGTATGTATAAATAGTTCAAAAATCCATGTACAATCCCATTCAAACCTAATTTAATATTATGTCAGTTGTTTGTATGAACTGACATCATATAATATGAACACTTAAAAAATGAACAAATTCATTTGGTATGATTTTGTACAAACCAAATTCATATGTTGTGAATCGTTTATATGAACCATATATCATATAGTATAAATAGTTTAAACAAATCATGCTTCATTGGGTATGAACATGGACGATCCCATTTTATACTCTAGGAGTCATCTATACGAACCTAAAATCATATAGTACAATCATTTCAAAAATAGAAGATATCATTTGGGATGAACTAGTATGCACCCATTTCACACTTTGGGAGTCATTTGTACAAATCCCACTTTGTATAGTATGATCAGTTCAAAAAATTGTTAGTTTATTTAGGATGAACTGGTACATACCCATTTTATACTCTATGAGTTATCTTTATGAAAACTCTATCGTATAGTATGAACAATACAAAATTTTCCCTGGTATAGTTTGCTTAACTTTGTTCTAGAGGAACTATAATGAAAAATTGTCCAATATAATTTAAAAATTGTATAGTATGATTAATTTTAAAAAATAAAGTTTTGACTCACTCCCCTAGTGTGTGTGTGTGTGTGTATGGTTACCAAATTATAATTACACTTTCTCAGACTGATGAAAAATAGAAAAATTATAAACTCCATTTCATGAACCCTAATATAATCTGTCTTGAAGTCTTTGGCAGTCTAGAGTATAATTTTCCTGAAATATTAGTATGCATAAATAACACAAATAAAATATATCCAATGTTTGTTAGGAGAAATAGTAACCAAAATAATAAAATTCCAATACTCTACATGGGGAAGGCCAATTCTCAAGATTGCAATTTCTACTCCTCCATTTGTTTTTGAAAAACCGAACCATCACTTCCTCTATTTGATGCTGATCTTCTAAAAATGTCCCCATTTTCATCTTTGATCTTAGCAATATAGTTAGAATTTCTTCTAGCCGATGCATAGGCTTGAAAAAATTTTGAATTTCGATCTCCCTCCATCATCTACTTAACCTTGGCTCTTTGTCTCCACCAAGTATCCAGCCGTGCAAGAGTTGAATTCAACTCACAAATTTTAACATTCAACGCTCAACTATCCTCCTCAGAAAGCTCTCCTTCATTAGCTTCTTGATTTTGTAATTCTTCTATATGCTTCAACAAATCTTCTTTTTGCTTAACAAGACTTAATTGTTTAGCCTTGCTCCAATAAGAAAGTGCTTTGAGTTCTTTCTCCATTTTATGGTTCAAAATATGAGAAAAGCTGCCAGCAAATATTTTCCTTCAAATACCTCTAACTACAGCCACCAAAGCCTTGTTGGAAGCCCACACCTCTTCAAATCTGAGAACCTTCTTTGCTGATTGCTACACCAATATATTTAAGATGACTGGGCAATGATCAGAAGCTACCCGACCCAAGTGTCTCACCACCAATCTATGAGTTGAGTTCAATGCAGCCGAAATTAAGAAGCATCTATCAAGCTTTTCTAGTATCTGATCCACTCCTTTTTTGCTGTTACACCAAGTGAACTTTGGACCCACATATCAAACTTCATGGAAGACTTTAAGAGCTAGGAAGGATTTCATCTCCTTTGGTCCAAGGGAAAATAAGAATCTTCTCCCTCCCCTCTCATCTTCTTTAGAGAGAATACAATTGAAGTCACCTCCCAACACCATTGGTAACTCCTTTGAAGAATAAAATTCCAACCTCTCCCAAAGCCTCCTTCTTTTGTAGACATCTGTATTGCCATATATAGAAGCAAACCTCCATTTTCCTCTATTAGGAACTTCCAAATCACCAATAATGAATTGAGAAGAAATCCAACATTTGAAATTTTGTAAAGCTGGCCTTCCATAAAACAAGCAAACCTCTAGACAAACCTTCTAAAGACACATGAAAGATTTCCCAATCTGAACCAATTAGTTGATCTACATCCCTTCTATCAAAGCTAGTAACTTTGGTTTCAAGTAAACCAATAAAGAAAACTCCATGTTCTTTCACCACCTCCTTCAAGTATAGAGAAGCCATCCTCTTCCTAGCTCCTCTACAATTCCAAAACATTATGGAAGAATTCATTAAACAAGAGGGGAAATAGTCCCCAACTTTTCCTTGCCTTCTCCTTCAGCTCTCCTACTCCTAGGAGCCGAGTTAATAGGTCCTAGACCTTTAAGCTGTTTTGAACCTTTCTTTTTAAAATGGAAGAATCTCCACCTACATATCAGCCACTTCTTTATCTTCCATATAACTTATTATTATTGTATTTACTTCCTTCATATCTTCCATTCTGTCAATTTCCACATTTTTCTCATTGCTTACTATTTCACCTTCCTCCACCAGGTTGTCTAGAATATTGAATTTGTTATTAACAGAAATACTAGGCAAGTTGGAAGACGTACCATCTTTCTTTGTGACATCAGAAGCACTCAATTCTTCTATTTTCTGCAAAGCTTCTATCTCAGCATTTTCAGGATCCATAGATCTTCCTGGATGCACCGAGCCAACCTCTTTCCAAATTTTCTTCCCAGTAATCACCATGCCTTGTTTCAGATTTTCTGGGATTACTTCAACATTTTTAATCCCCTATTTTTCTTTGTTCCTTGAGTTGAACTTTTTAAAACCAAAGTTGTTATACCTTCTTTTTCCATAGTTCACTAGTAACCATGGACCATAACCTCCATTTGTCTTCACAGAATTATCAGCTTGACCCAGACTATCATCTGCTTGTTTGCTTTCCTCTCTTTGCTTCAAATTTGCTTCAATTAGAACATTATCACCTCCCATTATCTTCTCAATACAATCTTTCTTCATGTGCCCAATTTTTCCACAATCAAAGCAAAAGTTTGGTAGCCTTTCATATTCCAATTTTTGGAAGAATTTTCTAGTGCTCCCTTCAACCCATACACCAAGCGACAATTAAGCATCCAAATTGATTCGTACACAAATCCTCCCAAACTCCCTCTTCCCCATTGGAACATGTTCCCATCAATCATGATAGGTTCTCCAATCATTGAAGTTATTCCATATATGTTTATTTCATCCCAACTTTGGAGATGGAGATTAGGCATTCTAACCCATATAGGTGCAGTTAGGACTTTTAAAGAGTTTGGATTGAAATTTGGCGTCCATTTATCCATGCCTATAATTTGTCCATTGACAAACCAAGGCCCATTTGATAACACGCTTCCATTGTCTCTACTTCATAGAAAGAACATAAAACCCAATCCATCCCAAGCATAGTAAGATGAAATTTCCCAAAAGAAGACCATTGTCTCCTTATTTTTGTACTAACAACAGGGAAAGGCACATTACCTTCAAAAACTTTAACCACTAAAGAATTTTATAGCTTCCTGGTATTCTCTAACTCCTTCTCTACATGTAATTTTACAATTTCACCATCTTCAGATAAGAATTCACCTAAATTCAGGTCTGAAACCTTAATATTAGCTTTCTTACTCCAAGCATTCACCTGGTTTGCATTAGCTGCTCTTTCTGGAATTACACTGTGACCAGTGCAATTTCCTAAATCCCCTGTATTGCCTTCATTAAAAGTATTTCATATTAGTTTCTTTTGCTATAACAATCTCTCTATTATCTCCAGCCTTCACATTTACAGTTATGTCCTATTTCGTAGTTAAGAGTAACCATTTCTAGAATACAATCTCCTGTATCAGTCACTACTTTATCTTATCCACATCCTTCCTCCACCTCCATTTTATCATCCTGCTTTTTGTAATACTATATCATAGAAGGAGAAGCCTTCTCCTTTGTATTCGAATCTAGTAACTTTCCCAATAGCTTCACAGTCTTAAATTGAATCTTCACTGTATCTTTGTCAACTACACTATTTCCCTTTCCAGCAACTTTAGGAATCTTTTTTGAGGTAAGCAATCCTCCTTCATTAATAAAAATACCCATTCTCACTGACGGTTTCAATCCTTGTGGAACTACAGAAACTCCAACTCCAAATGCTGGAGGTGATGATGAAAATGTCCGTGCCTGATTGTGAACAACCCCCATCTATGATCTTCGTACATCCAATAGATCACCGGCCATGGCTGGCCGGCATCCATCCTTCACCATTTTCACGTTGCCAGAGAACCCACGAGCGCTTAAATTTGAAAACCCAAATGGAATTCAATTTTTACTCCAACAAATTTGGTTTGGTTCTTTAACTTAGTTAGCATGCTCAGTTTGTGAAGTACCAAATTCAACATTAAGATTAGCATGTATTTTCTTTAACTTTTATACGAATAATAAATTTTCTCAAAAATGATCAATAAATCTTCATATGAAAGTTGACATACCTCATCTTGATCCGATTGATCAAGATTATCATTAGCCGTTAGACACAAAATTGTTACCTCCTCCTCTTCTTCTTCTTCTGGCAATTCTGAGGCAGTGTTGGCCCAAAATTCCTTTTGTGTCTTCATCTTCCCTATATTATATTTCTCCTTCTCCTTACAATTTTCCTTAGTTGGCTATATCTTTATGTTGGGGAAATCAGCTTGGAGATGACCTAGTTTCTTTCACTCAAAAGAAATAATGTCAGATGAAACTTTAGAGTTTTTGAGATTTTACCTTTTTTCCAGTTGTTTTGATGATGCCTTTATTTTCTTTTCAGAAAATTCTAAAATGTTGGGTCATTAAGGCTATATCATTATCTTCCTCCACTATAGAACTTTCACTTTCTAAGCTATTTACTTTTAATGACACCGTCTGCTCCTTCTTTTCTCCTGTATCATTTTGCCTTGGACTCACTCCTTACTCGTAAGCAATGAGTGACCCAAGTAAATTGCCAATTGAATAAATGTTTAAATCCTTGGATTTAGTAATTGCAATAATTTTCGCATCATAAGAACTCGGTAAGCATCTCAAAATCTCATTAACTTTTTCAAAATTAGAAATTTCTTAACCTAGTGCATGCAAGGCTATCACTATCTAGGTGAACTTAATGTACATATCAGATATAGTTTCACTAGGTTTCATACAGAAGAGTTCATAGTCATGCAATAAAATGTTTAATTTATTTTGTTTAACCTCACTAGTTCATTCGTACATCATACAAGTCTATCCAAGATATCCTTACCTATTGCACAAGTAGATACTCTCATATAGTCCTCTGAGTTTAATGCATAAAAGAAATAATGCAAGCACTTTTATATTTAACTGTGCTAGATCCCTATCCTCATTGCTCCATTCACTAAAAAGTATTTGAGTTTTCATGCCATTCACTACTAAAAAGTAATTCTTCTTTTGCCCCCATAGCAAGGTGGAGAAGCCTTTACAAAACCTTACTTTCACCTTTCCCAATATGGCAAAGTACCAAACGCTATGTCACCCTTCTGGTGATGGCAGAAAAACTTCTCATTTTTCTCCCTCCTAAAGAAGGAAGAATACCTTTAAGGACATGAATCTTGAAGGATCTCCCCCTCAGAAAGCTCCCACAATATTTTCTCGGGCCATAGGAGTAAGTATGCAGGAGGCTTGGAGAAATTGTGTGATCCTCTCACACTCCGTGTCCCTCACAAACTGACCTTCTCCTTCCTCTCATAAACCTAAAATCTCATCAAGTAGCTCCCTCTCAAGATTTCCCCTTCTTTTCATGTTCCTCCCTCTTGTTCTCTTTCAAAAGACAAAAGTATTATATATAAATCAAGCTCCAAGAAACCCTAAATTTTTAATTCAGCCATTTCTATTCATATAGTACGATCCAAGATTATACAGTATGATCAAATCATAATAGCCTTCATCCTGATATGAAGGAGTACGAACATGTAAGTTTTTTGAACAATATCATATAATACGATACAAATATCATCCAGTGTAATATGTTATCTTTCTTCTATTCGTACAGGATGAATGTTGGGATGACCAAAACTCATCTCTATTCATCATATGATATGATCCGATTTATATAGTATGATCTCTTAAAAGCTTCAGGTTATCTGGTAAGCTGTTTTATTGTCCTGTACGATTAGTTCAAAAATTAAGGAATCATCCGGTACAATGTTTAGGATGATCAAAATTAGCCTCGGCTCATCATATGGTACAAACCATGTCGTATAGTATGATCACCAATCATTAATTAATCCCTAATTTAATTGACTAATCATGAGGGTTAATTTAAGTAAGTATTCAAATATTCATACTGTATGATTATATCGAATAGTACAATCAATTCAAAAATCAAGTTTTAAAAACTTAATTAATTTAATCTGGCGTCCAGGATTTCAAATTAAAAACACATCATAAAGTATGATGATGATCGTACAATATGATGATGATCGTATAATATGACTAGTTTATGGAGGATAGTTGTTGAGCCATTGTAGTTCGTACAGTATAATTTAAAATTATACAGTACAATCTACTGAGAATAAATAAATTTTTCCATTAAAAAAACTCTCTCCCTATGTATGTGCATTATTTCTCAGTTTGCATACACTTATTGTGGCCAGACTCATGAAAAGAAAAATAAAAAAAAGGAAAATACAGAGTTATAGACTTCACATCCTATTCTACCCAATCTCGATCCTTTTGTTGTCTTGAGAAATATGTGATCTTTCTGAAATATTAGTACTCACAGACAAGAGAAACATTAAACATATTCAATGAACGATGAGATAATTCAATAAACATTATTTTTCATCTCAAAATCTCATGCTACGGGTCATGGACTGCAATAATTAGAGTAAACAGCAGTAATTCTTTTGCAATAAAATATAACTCTTCTTCGTGGGTTTAATACTCTACTTCATCACTTTGTTACTTGATTTGACACATATACTTGCATATATTTAAGTGGGCTTAAGTTTTTAACATATTAAAGAAAACTTAAGCATAATTTAACTTGGATGTCACATCTAGTTAAACATAAATAGAATTAGTCTCGATAAGCCATACAAGCCCATGATGAACCATAACCCAACAAATTATAGGCATCATTGTTGGGAAATTAATTTGTATATTACACTTTTAACTCTATTATCAAAATAAATGTATATTTATATATACATATATTCTATATTATTTTCTTTTCATTTTTTTATTATTATTTATCCATTTTTATATGCTTGGTAAATCTAGAAAGGAGCCATTATAATTTAATTATGAGATAGAAATGACTCATTCAAAGAAATAAAAGAACTAAAAATATTTATAGATGTTTGACCAAGTATATGATCATGGTTATTCTAGACCTCTCAAGAAATATGCTACCCCTGCAATAGAAAGAATTCATTAGAGTGTCCATAGACCTACTATTTAGGTTATAATATTGAATTAAAACATACAATGATTTAGATGGTTTAAAATTTTAAGTTTGGGGGAACTCTGATTTAAGATACCAATTTATACTTAGCCAATTTCTTAGAAACATATGCAATATTTAAATATAATGGTGTCAGTGATAATGCTATTAGGCTTAGATTATTTCCATTTATCTTTGGGGCAACGTTAAGATGTGGCTGAATTCTTTACCCCTAGGCTCTATAACTACTTGGACTGAGTTAGCTTACAAATTTCAATATGAGTATTTTTTACCTTCAAAAACTATCCAACATAGAAATGATATCACTGGGGTGCTTATCGGTCCGTAGGACTGCTCTCAGATTATTGGCATCCCCCTCCACCTAAGTGGTTGAAGATAAATTTTGATGCATCTCTTAAAGAGAATTATGAGGTAGGTATGGGAGGGGTCGTAAGAGATGACAAAGGAAGGTTTGTTTTTGCTTTTGAAAAAGGAAGATTGCATTAGGACATAGCACAAATGGAACTTTCAGCTTTCAAATCATTGAAGGAGGTTATGCAAGGTTGGACACATGAGGCTAAAGGTATTATAGTGGTAGGTGATAATAAGAATGTTCTCCAACTGCTTTAACAATTGTATAGAAAACAGAAGAAAGTAAGTGAGAACTTGGAAGATGAGGATCTCTTATTCTTTAGTAAATGCAATAATGTTATTTTTAATTGTGTTGGGCGTAATTGTAATAAGTTAGTGGATTGTTGTGCTAACTTAGCATTATCTTTTGATTTTGTTTGGGACTTCTTTTTTGAGACCAACCTTCCTTCTTCCTTTGTACAAATTTTAAAGGAAGAAAGTGATAGGTGGGTAGTCTCTCATTAACTTGTATATAAGCTTTTTGGTTTTTTTATTAATTTGCTACTTAGCATTCCTCAAAAAAAAAAAAAAAAAAAAAAAAAAAAAAAAAAAGAAGAAATGATATCACATCTTTTAACTTATTTGTAGGAGATTCAATTTGTAAAAGTTGGGAAAGAATTATAAAAATGCTTAGGAAATGCTCTCACCAAGCTTTACCTGATTGGTTAGTTATTTAAACCTTTTATAATGGATTAGAAGGATCTAATAAATCAATTATTAATGCTGCAACTAGAGGATCTTTAATGTCTAAGCCATATGAGTAAACATATGAACTAATAGAGGAAATTGCTGCTAATAATTTTGAATGACCCGTTGATTTGATAAAACCTTAGAAAATAGCTAGAATCTATTAATTAGAAGCTCTTTCAATTATGAATATACAAGTTTCAATAATATCTTAGAAATTAGATACTTTAACAGTTATGATTGGACCAAACAGGTATGATAGTTCTATTAAAAATCCTATATGTTTGAATGTGGTAATGCCATATCATGTAGCTCTATAGTATTACTTTTTGAGATTTGAATAAATCTATCATGATAGGAATAAGAATATACCATTAGAAGATGTTGTTATGTAATTAGGAATTCAATTGCAGAATCAATCTATTTCCCTTAAAAAAATTGAATATCAAATAGGGCATCTTGCTAGGCTGATTAATAATCAAATTTTAAGAAGACAATGTTATAATATCTTACTTAGGAGTGGGAGAGATTTGGGAGACCTTTAGAAGGATAAAGATCTACCTAAATAGAATAATGGTGAAGGAGAAAATTTAGAAAATAAATCTTTAAGTGAACAACTTGACACTATAAAGGAATCTAAGAAGCTAATTAGGAAGGTTGTAGAAAGACCCCCACCACCTTTTCTCAGAGTCTAATAAAACAAAATCATGATAAATAATTCTCATACTTCTTAGAGTTGTTTAAGAAACTAACTATCAATATAAACTTCTCTAAAACATTAGACCAAATGCCCACCTATACTAAATTTATGAAGGATATCGAATAAGAAAAGGAAGGTAGGAGAGTTTTAAAAAGTAGCATTAACTAAAAAGTTTAGTGTTATAATTCAAAAGAAACTTCCTGCAAAACTTAAAGATTTTTGTATTTTTTTTATTTCCTTTAACTATATGTGATAAATTATGTGGGAGAGCTTTATGTGATTTAGGAATGAGAATCAATCTCATTCCAATTTCAATCTTCAAAGGATTAGGAGTATGAGAAGTTCAACCTACTTATGTTACTCTATAATTAGTTGATAGATCTCTTGCTTACACATAATGGGTAATAGAAGATGTTTTGATTAAAGTTGATAAATTCATTTTTCATGTTCATTTATTTTTCTTGATCCGAAAGAGCATAGGTAAATACCTCTCATTTTAGGAAGACATTTCTTAGTTGCTTAAAAGTAATGATTGATTTGCAAAAAGGTCAATTGACTATGAGGGTTCAAAATTAGGAGGTTGCTATGGATGTTCTTTAATCTATTAATTATCCTGAAGACAAGAATAGAGATTCTTTTAGATTTGATTTGGAAGACATTGTAGTAGAGATCTTAAAGGAAAAATTATTAGGAGCTTTATTAGAAGAAGAACTTGAAATAAATTCGGAGTTTTTAGGGGATTTTTTTTTTCAACACTTAGAGTTAGTAAGAGATTGTTTAATGAAACTTGTGAAACTTTATAAGCTGCATCATTATATAAAACTTTAAAACCATCTATTGAAGAAGATACTGACTTAGAGATTAAAGTTCTACCTTGTCAACTTAAGTACGTTTTTCTACATAACAACTTTACTAATCCTATAATCATTTCTATAAACTTTGAAAAACATTAGGAAAGTGTGTTGATAGGGGTTTTAAGAAATTTAAAAAGATCTTTCAATTGCTAACATTAAAGAATTAGCCCATAAATTTGGATGCATACATTTTTAATAGAAACAAATTCAATACCAAAAGTTGGTCGTAAAAGAAGACTTAATCCTTCCATGAAAGATGGTGTTAAGAAAGATATTCTTCCATGAAAGATGTTGGGATCATTTATCCCATTTCTGATAGTTCTTGGGTAAGCCATATTTGTTGTATTCCTAAAAAAGGTGGATTAACTTTATATTAAATGAACATAATAAAATTATTCCTACTAGAACTATTACTTGGTGGAGGATTTGTATTTATTATAGAAAATTAAATAAGGCTATGAGAATATATCATTTCTCTATGAATTTTCTTCATCATATGTTAGAAAGGTTGGTTGGCATTCATTTTAATGTTTCCTATATGGATATTCAGGGTATCATTAGATTCTTATTATGCCTAAATACCAAGATAAGACTACCTTTTGAAAGTTTGTGAGGGTGGTTAGAACTAATCCTGAAGCTAACCAAAAGGGGAGTGAATTGGTTATTTAAAAAAATTCTTTAACAAAAAAAAGTTAAAACCTCTTGATTTGGAAATAGAACTAATTATACAATAACAAAAAATAGATATATTGACCACAAATGAAATCACAAAAAAGTGCATAAATTAAATTGCGGTAAAAGTAGTAAGAAATAACACAAAAACAATTTATTGTGGTTTGGTCAACCTAACCTACGCCATTCCTTAGAGAATCCCTCTCCAAATATAGCACTAAATAGAAGTAACTCTTATTTTGCTCACATAGCGAGGCAAAGAAGCCTTTATAAATAGTTTTTCACCTCCCTGACGTGTTAGAGAACCATGACTCTTTTATAGGTAGACAACCTTAACTCTATTTTCACCCTTTTGTTGATGGTCAGAGAACCACAAATCTATTTTTATCCTCTAGGAGATGGTTTGAGAACCATGATCATTGTTGAAGAACTTCTTCTCTAGAGCCATAGAGGCAGACGCTTGTAGGTACTAGGCAAGATTCTTGCTTGGAGCAACCTTGTGAACCGCCTCATAACTTCTCCCTCACAAAAACTCCCTCATTTTTTTCAACAAGCTTACCTTCTTCTCTTCCTCAAGCTCCCTTTCAATAAGACTAATTAGCCAAAGATGTCTAATAAGAGCTTTAGAGATCGTTAATTAGAGGGCTTTAAAAAAACCCTAATTTTCAAGCCATCTATCTTCTATTCATATAGTATGATAGACATATTGTACGATATAAATAGTTCAAATTAGATTCATATAGTAAGATTGTTTAGACAAATTGTTCAACCTTTATAATACATCGTACAGTACATTATCAAATTATACTGTATGATATGTAGAAATTCCTTTTGTTCATTTGGGATGATTCTTAGGATGGCCAACTTTGTATATGGATGATGATCTAGCGCTGTGGACAACATACATTATGATCAATATAAAAATCATAAATTTTGTTTGGCATAATATAAGGGATGACCAATTTCATACACATGTAATCATACAGTATGAACTATTTCATACACTATAATCAATCACAATAAATGTCCATGATTTGATTGCCTAAAAATATGTGATTAATTAAGAAATATTTTAATTAGTGTGTACTGTACGATCAGTACATAATTAGAATCTTCCTTAACTTTGGCCTCTAGGGTTTGGCAGTGCACAACATATCGTATGGTATGAATTAAAATCATATAGTATGAATTAAAATCCCCCCCTTTGTATGTGTAAGGTTACATAGCAAAGATATCCACCCAAATATATGATATTAATCAAGAAAGGAAAAAATTTAGTACAAATTAAAAAAAAAAGCAAACCGACTCTTGAGCTGATCAAAATTGCCAGTGAATGATGGACTAATATACTAAAATCTTAGTACATAGAATAAAACATAATATCACATACACAGTAGAAAGTAGTATCAGTCATAAGAATGTTTGTTATCATCAAAACACAAACACAATGCTTAGATCAAATTTGAGATAATCTCCCCTTTTTTTGATGATGAAAAATATTGTTGTTTAGGTTTTTTCAAAAAAATTGCTTTCTTCTAAAAATTCCCCTGTATAAATGATAACAATGCAAAATAAAGAGACAATCAACAAAAACAAGTCTCCCCCTTTGAAAAAAATCAATTTCAAGTAAAAGGAGTGTAAAAAGAAAGTGTAAAAAGAAACAATAACAATAATAACAAACAATAATAATAAAAAACAACAAAATACTAGACCCTCTTTGAAAATCATAAAAAGAGGGAAATAATAGGAAGAAAGAAAAAACAATAGAAACAGACAAATGAAAAGAAACAAAAAATATAAATAGAACTAGGAAGCAAATAGATGCACATAGATTAACAACTTAAAATAACACACCTCTATTAACTTGCATAGGCATTTTTAGAAAGTAATAAACTTACTTTACATAAAAAATGGCAAAGAAGAGAAGAATTAACAATTTTGCAACTAAAGGATTTTGATTTTAGAGTTTGTACATCCTTCTTACCAACTTCACAAGCTAAAATATTTTGTTTAAATAAAAATCAAATTAAAGAATTACAAGTACACAGGGAAATTTAATTTTTTCAAACTGCTAGAATAAAATATATTGAATAGAATAATATTAAAAAAGTGATGAATGAAGAAGCACAATTTTTTAGAATCAAGTATTAAACATAGTATGAAACATCAAAATTTTCTAAGTCTTAAAGATTTACGAAAAAGGGAAGCTAATTTAGATTGGGCTCATTTTGTGCCTCTTTTAATAGTTTTATGTGAACAATGTGCTTCTTTTATTTTTCATACACTTAGTGCATCTTTTACTTTTGGTGTCTTTTGATTTTGAGCTCATTTTGTGCCTCTTATGAATTTTTTGCAAATTTCTTCCTTTCTAACTTTCTAAGAATATTAGATGTAAGATCATCTTCCAAATAGAAGAGAAGAATAACTCTCTCCTTTTATAGGGAGGAATAATCTACAAAGAAAACCTGAGTTTTTCTAATATGAATAAAAGCCTAATATAGAAAAATAATGAATTTAATTTGTCAAATTTGCAAAATATATCCATGAGATAAAAAATGTAGTATAGTAGAAAATATTTCATTTCAACCATCTTAATTCTAATTCAATTTAGATTTTTAAGCATTCACAAGGAATTATCGGGCAAAGAATCTAAAATGGGATATGTAAATTCATAAATTTCAAACCTCTTAGTTTAAAACTGTTAGCAATTACTTATTTAAACTTTTAAGTAAGAGTAGAGGTATGTTTACACAATTAGGAAAAGCATAGTTCAGGCCAAGTCAAGTTGTATAATATGATTTTATTTGTATAGTGCAAGTTTATTCATACAATATGATTTTATTCATATAATACAAGCTCATTCATACAATACAATTTTATTTGTATAATACGAGTTAGTTCATACAATATGATATAAGTCATATAGTATGATCAACAGAAAACATCAATTTGGTAGACTGGCCAACCCATGTAAGTGTCATGTTGGATCTACTATTGATCCAAGCAAGTCTCAAGTCTATCAAATCTAATCAGGTCCTCAAATTTATGGTGGTGAGGAGATGGTGCAAGTGTAGGATTAGTTATAGGGGAAGCTTCGCCTTCATCATCCAAGATAGGTTTTGGATGAGTCAATTAGCATTTGAGCTTCATCCATTTGGGTATTTCACATGATGAAATAGGTAAAAATTTATTGTGGGGGAGTCATATTTATTCACTCTCCAGCTTTAAGTATGATTGAAGTTCTCAGAATGTGTTGGATAACAAGCATTTTGGTTAAGAATTTGAACCAAAGGTTGGTGAAAATAAAGGGCAACATTTCTTAGTAGAAGGTTCACATCACTCCAATCAAAATCAGATCTAGAGGATATGGCTAGAGGTATATTCCTCTAGGTGTTTAGTTGAAGGTGGATTCATATGTCTTCCTTACTTATTTCTAAATTTTGGATGCACACTTAGGAGGTCATAACCGTAGCATCCCCACTAAACCTAAGATTTGTGAGAAATTCATACAGAATTTTAGAATGGAAGGGATGGGCTAATGTTAGTAGAAATTTAAGTGCAGTTAAGTTAAAAAGCTTCATTACAGGGAAGCTAAGAGCCTGCTGATTTAGATGTCTGGGGGGCGTAATCTTGGCTTCCTTGTACTTTTTGTAGGCAGCTTCATCAGAAGTTGTTAGAAAATACTTGTGTGTAATGCTCCGAGAGAAGGATTCCCCCTGGGTTTAATGACTGTATTTTCCACCAGCCATTGCAAGGATTGAAATTTAAGGAGAAATCTTAAAAGAGGACTGAAAATTTTGAAAAACGATGGCTCTTTAAATAGAAAATGAATAGATCATACCGTACGATCATGGGATCATATGGGATGATCGTATATTGTTATTTTGGCCATAAGATTCATCAAAAAGTTGTGTCTGATCATACAGTATGATCAGACATCATATAAGATGATTAGGGACATGAATCTCTTCCCAAGGAGTCAAGCTATACAATTGTTGACAAAAGGTTTGTATAGTATAAACAAATGTTCATACAATATGATGAGCATTAAATGTCATACCAAACAAAATTTAATTCACCCCAAATGGAGTTGACATGTGGATCATACAGTATGAAGAAATATTCATATAATACGATGATCAATAGTATAAGCAATCTGGATCATTTATCACGCCAAGGGTTGTGATAAGCGGTGTTGTTCAGATTATACAATATGAATATGGTTCGTATAGTAGGATTAGGAAAATTTTATTAATTTACATAACAGACTTTGATATATAGTAAGGTAGTTTGTGGGATGATCAAGACATAATCATACATAATGAAAACAACAAAATTAAAAGAACAAAAACATGAAATAAAAATAAAATCATGAAAATTCACAAGGCAAAAAAAGTACTTACATTGAGAAACTCATGAATGGCTAATTTTAAGTAATATGGATTCAATATTGAAGCCAAAACCCACATTCTCTCATTAGGTCTTTTGTGAGAGACCAAAAATCCAAAGATCATGGAAGAACAGTTTTGGGATCCCAAGTGAGTTTGGGTCCTTTCTTAAATTTAGAAAAATCAATGCATGTCATGTTGTGTTTGATGTAGCTTTGGTTTCCAAACCAAATGTGTTCTATGATGAATAGTGCAAGTGTGGCTAATGTGTCTTAATATGCAAAATAATTAACATCTTACATTAGGAAAGGGTTTAACTAACTTATAATAGTTATGATTCCTTTTCCTTGGTTTATGCGATGCATGACATGATGAGTGCTTACAAATAGGTTTATTTTTAGAAGCCTTTAATTTTTCTAACAACATTTAGTACTTTCAAGAGAAGAAATTTAAAATTTTAATGAGTGCTCACTAAGATCTAAAATATAAACACATGATTTTAACTCCTTAAATGAATTTTCTAAATCAAGATGCAATGCTTTCAAAGACTCATGTTTTTTAGATAAAGTATAATATTTCTTATTCAATTCATCAAACACTTCTAGTAAAGCCAAATTATCCTTATAAACATTAAAAACATCTTTTCTAAGCATTTCATTATCTTTTTTTATAGAATTGGGCATTCAATTTTCAAGCTAGCATGCTTCATTTTCAGTTTCCAATAAGAATCATGAATTTCTTCTAAAATAGCAAGTAATTCATCATATGAAAGTGTTGAGTCTAGTAAATAGGTTATTAAACCTAAGTTAATGTCCCAAGGCTACCAAGAGGGGGGGGGGGGGTGAATTGGTAGTTTAAAAAATTTTAAACCCTCTTTAAATTTATGTTGAACCGAAATGAAAAATTTTCTTTTAAGTTTTTGTAGAAAACGTTTTTCAACCACAGAGTTTTTAAAATCAAAAATAAAATACGGAAAAGTAAAAAACAGTAAAGTAAATGACATCAGATTTATAGTGGTTCAGTCTAAACCAGACCTACATCCACTCCCCAGAGGCACCCTCTGAGTATTGCACTAATACCAATAGTGACTCTCCTTTTGCACCCACAGCAAGGCGGAGAAGCCTTTACAACACACTCTTTTCACCACTACCCAGTGCGGCAGAGAACCGTCATCCTTTTGCATAATTCCCAGTGTTGGCAGAGAACTGTCGTACTTTCACACTCTCCTAGTGTGGGCAGAGAACCCTTCGGCTATTTACACTCTCTTAGTGTAGGCAGCGAACCCTTCGGCTATTCACACTCTCCAAGTGTAGGCAGCGAACCCTTGGGCTATTCACACCCTCCAAGTGTAGGCAGCGAACCCTTCGTCTGTTTACACTCTCCAAGTGTCGACAGAGAACCGGATCTCCTTGATAGATCTTCTCATAAGAATCTAGATGGAAGAAGGAAAAGAGTGAAGTAATCCCAATTCACAAGTAGAGAATCTTACCTTTGAACTACAAGTGAAGCCTTCACGCTCCAGTGGTAGGAATCCTCCTTTAAATGCGCTCTCACACTCTTTCCTTGGCTATTCTCTCAAGAGGCACGAAGATCAAATGACAAAAAGATTGGGTGGCAGTCTAATTTGGACTATTTATATAAAAGACAAGAAAAACCGCCCAAAAACTGTAAGTATTCAATTCTGTACGTAGTGGATCGTCCCATACGATCGTGGATCGTCCCGGACGATTTTACTTAAAAGCCTTGAAACGAACCTATTTGCATATGTGTACGAAAATTAATTTCGTTTGGACAAAAATTTTATAAATAGCAAATCATTTTCTGATGATAATTAATTTCATCTGGACAAAAATTTTACAGAGACCAGATCGTCCTGGACGATAATTAATTTCGTCTGGACGAAAATTTTACAGAGAGCAAATCATTTTCTGATGATAATTAATTTCATCTAGATGAAAATTTTACAGAGACCAGATCGTCCTGGACGATAATTAATTTCGTCCCGGACGAATAGGACTTAGAAAATTTTTCAAGCTAGTTCCTATTCGTTCCATGTGCTCAATAGGAGATAACTGTCTGATCGTCCCGTACGATCTGATATCGTCCTGTACGATCAGTATAAATTTTATATGATCTCCTTATGTGTGTGTGTATGTTTTTATTCACTCAATTACAATCACTCCCTTTCAAATTTAATTCAAAGAAAGGTACAAGCTTCAAATTCATAAAGTATCTCATGTTGAATTTGATTTGAAGTCTTCGTAGTCTGGAGTTCGATTTTCCTGAAATGTTAGTACACACAAGAGCAAATACAAATCTTCTAAAATTGTTAGGAGATAACTACACATTTGAACAATAATGTTTGGAATCATCAAAACTATACAAGTTGCAAAAATGTAAAGCATACAAATAGCAACTATCTTAACAATCTCCCCCTTTTTGATGATGGCAAAAAAATTATTGTTTATATGATTTCAATTTAAACAAATCTCCTAAACTCCCCCTGAATTGATGAATACATGAAAATAAGGAGGTATTTTGAACCAAAGAACAAAATTTTTTGTTTTTCAAAAAAATTTTAACAAAAGATTAAAAAATACTAAGACAATACCACAAGCCAAAAGACACAAAATCAAAATACAAGCATACAAACACAATAATCCAAGACACAAAATCAAAATACAAGCATACACAAAATAGAAGCATACAAACACAATAATTTCTCCCCCTTTTTGACAACAACAAAAAGTGAAGAAGAAATAGACAAGAAATGTAAGTAATTATATGAAATTCATTTGAAAATTTAATCTAAAGAGTGATTGACATAAGGTATGCAATCTAAAACTAATAACATTAGGTAAATCATAGAAATTCATAGAATTTAAGAAGTGATATAACATTGTAAGTAAGAAGAATTTATCAAAGACATAATTCAATTTAGACATTTGAATATAGAAAATCATTACAAGAGAGATGAATAAAAATTCTATATTTCAAAGTTCAATAGAAATATAAATGAACATAAGATCAATTTGAATTAAGATATTGAAAGAATTTGGAAAGAAGAGAATTACCACTTGTGGCGCTTTGCGCATCTTTTTCAAAATTTTGGCACATTTTTGTGCATCTTTTTACATTGGGCTTATTTTGTGCCTCTTTTTCAAATTTGCGAACCTTTGCACATTCCTTTTGATTTTTGTACTCTTTGTACAATTTTCAAGAGTAATTGAAACCAATTCTTTCCAAGATCAATAATCTAAAATTTCAAATTTTTCTAAGTGCATAAATATCACTTGAGCAAAGAAATACAAAATAAGAAAACTTCTAAATTGCAATAATAATATTAAATTTTATGTAGTCTAAATGAATAGACATGAGATTAAAAATTATAATTATAACAAGTTTTAAACAAATTTTAAATTTAGAAAGACTAGATTTTCTAATGAAATTAATTTCAAATTACAATCTAATTTAAGCACAATTAAGATTAAAAAGACTAATGAAATTCATAAAAACTAAACACATTTAAAAAACAATCAAAATTTAAATCAACTACAACATATATTGATATTGATGAAAAAGATTACAAGATCATTTCATAATATCAATACAAAAACACAAAAAAATACACTAAACTTTTAAAACTTAACACAAACAAACACAACTAAAACAAACACTAGAACAAACACTAATACAAACACAAATACAAACACAAATACAACAAACATAAAGAAAATCATCACTCATTCTCTATTCTTCTTCTTCTGGAGGAGGAATGCCACCAAATAGGTTGAAGTAGGAGGTCATCAACATAACATTGGTACTGATTTCATGAACTTCATTTCTGATACTACCAATATCCTGTTGCTGCTGCAGAAGTTGAGCATCAATTTGATCAAATCTTTGATCAAAATGAGTCTCAAGTCTATCAAATTTCTCAATCAAATTCTGATAATCTGATTGAGGTGCAGAAGTTTGCTCTCCTTCTTCTTCTTCTTCAGAAGCACTGGCATGTGCTTTCCCTTTTTCCTCCTTGAAAATTGCTCTGAAAGAAGCATCATTGTAGTAGACTAGCTCTTCGTATTCATCATCAGGATGCACTAGGTTGTATTTCTTTTCCAAAACATAGGTAACTAAGTGTCCTAATGAGATATTCCTTTTCCTTTTCTGTTCTGCATGCCCAATTTCTGAAAGCCCATAAAGATGGTCTAGGATAAGTTGGGCTTCATCGATAGGCTTACGATCCATATTAAAAAAAGTCACAATAGAAAGGAGTGGGGTAATATTGATCCTATCACCAGCTTTAGGAATAATTGAAGATCGAAGAATGTGCTGGATGATTCGAGCATTTTTGGTCATTCCTGAAACTCTAGGAATATGATATGTTAGGCCATTTTCCCTAATCACCCTATTGACTTCATACCATTTGAAAGTGTTTTCATTCATAAGGGTGTGGGCTCTATAACCTTCAGTTCTTAAGTTTAGAAAGGCACCTAAGTCGTGCTTAGTGATTTCAACCTTTTGTTTGAAAACAAAAGAACTTATACAGGAGTGGTCGGAATTGAAACTCATATTGGCTAGGAAATAGAGAAAGGTTTGTTCGTTGTAGAGGCGCACGAGAGAAAGAATGAATCCAAACTGGGTGGAAGCAAAAAGGTGCATTACCTTGAAGTTTATCTCGCTTTGAATCAGAATGCGAGAAGGTGTGATTTTAGCAGATGCAAAATGAGGAAAGGATTTCTCATTTGCTTTTGAAAGGAAGTTTTCAGAGGAATTCCTGTGGGGTTTCTTCGCTAACACCTTTTATCTCTTGCTTGAGGAGGCCATTGTCGATTTGAAGTTGAAAGGGATTGAAAGTGAAGTTTGGAGTTGTGATTGTTGAGTTGGAAAGCCTTCTTATTTAAAGAAAATGATACATTCGTCCTGGACGAAAATTATCGTTCGTCTGGATGAAAAAATTTCGTACAGACGATCAAATTCGTCCAAAATGTAACGGCTTTTTGTAATCAACACAATTTAAGATACGTCCTTTCGTACAGACTTTTTGACTTGACTGATCTAAAGACTAAAAAATTTTGTACAGAAGATCAAAAGTTAATTCGTTTTAATGTCAATTGAAAACCGCCCCCGCCTATGAATCGACGTCTGTTCGTCTGGACGAACCAAAAGTTCGTACGGATGAACTTCACAATTAAAACTGCCTTATCCACTCAACTGCTGCATTCAATCGTCCCGATGTTTGAGAAAAAATATTTCGTCATGGACGATCATCAGATCGTACAGACGAACAACATTAAAAACTGCTCTCAAGACATTTCATATCACGCAAACTGAATTTTACACACATCGTCTAGTACGAAAAATTTCGTCCCGAACGATTTCCACATTTTTGAATTTTTTAAATTTTTATCAAACAAGAACAAACTAAACATACAAATCACAGAAAATAATGACAAATCCACAGACTCTAAAATGAAATCACTCAAAAACAGACAAAAAATCACAAAAAAAAAAAAAAAAAAAAAAAAAAAACTACGAAAATATAAATATCAATGTTGCAAGAACATTTTTATTTAAGCATTCAAATCAATTACACCAAGCCTTGTTCTTAATGTACTGAAGGTATCAAAGGCTAAAGGTTTTGTAAAAATGTTTGCAAGTTGATTTTCAGTTGAAACATGTGTAAGTTCAATTTCTCCCTTGGATACATGATCCCTTATGAAATGATGCCTTAAGTCAATGTGTTTGGTTCTAGAATGTTGAATAGGATTTTTGGAAATGCAAATAGCACTAGTATTGTCACAATAAATTAGAATAGTGCCTATAGTTAATCCTAAATCAATCAACTGTTGTTTTAACCAAAGTACTTGTGCCACACAACTTCCTAATGCAATGTATTCTGCTTCTGCAGTAGATAGGTGTTTTGATTAAAAAAATATATTTATGTATATATAGTTTTGAAAATATAATAATTTTCTTTGGGAATATATTAAAATTTCAAATTTTAGCTTTGAAATAAAACACAACATTAGGAACGATATATTATCTCAAATAGAGAGAATATCATTCACTAATTGGTCTGAATTTCAAAGCTTTAAGGTTATCCAAGTTATCGTAGTCGAACTCAGGGGAGACAACATATGATCTCGGAAGATCAAAATTATGTTCACTCAATTGTTCAACTACAATAATTTGAATGAGAGACCGTTAATTTCATAATCAAAATCACAATAGAAATTGATATATCTCTCCGAGGAAAGAAGTTATCAATCGCTATTGATCGTTCGAAAATGGAGATAACGATAGTTGAAATTTAGATTTTCCCAAAGATAATTAATAAAAGTTTTGAAAAATTGATTTTTGAAAATAAGTTCTGGGTTTCTAAATCTCCTACGAGCGCAAGCCATCGTAGTTAATTACATCGTAGGAAATCGGAATTTCTTACGAAAACTCTCGATTAAAATAGCGGTAGAATTTTTATTTAAGATTTTCAATGATCGATCTCAAAGGAGGAAAAGGGTTGGAATTTTCAATAGGGATTGGTTCAAGTTTGGGCAGTTATTTTTGGAATCAAAGGAAGAAAGGTAGGAGGTGTTTTGGGATTCTGAATTACTTCAGAAAACACCCCAATCTATCCTAATTGTTAGGCTTGTATTTGATTGAAAGAAATTTTTTAATTTGAATGGTCAATTTTATTAGAAATTTGGAATTCAATTCCCGAAAATTGAGGTCTTATGGCCCGAGCTCGCCTCGGAACCTAAGTCTAAATTGGGTACTAAAAAGTGCCCCGAACCTAGCTAATGCAGTGCAAATTTGGTCTTATCCCGGCCTGGATTGGGGAGCCAGCTAAACTACCTAAATGCTTTAAAAACATGTGTCCGGTCTTTTAATGTTGAGTGATAGGGACGTTGTTTAAGAAAAGTTTTTGAGAGCGGGGCCGACATCTAGAGCGGATCCTAATTGGCCCCTTTGACTTATGTTGGGTTTGATGCTTAAGTAAATGTGATTAAATATTAGACTCGATTTTTAAATTTGTTACTAATGCAATGCATGCTAGTCGACTCGATTTGAGATGCAAAATCAGTATATAGCAGTTTAAAAATATTTTGGCTTAAGAAAATAGGTTTTTTCCTAGAGATTGCACAACATCCCCTTGACAGATCGGCACCCTCATAGGCCAGGTGGTCTGCCAGAACCCGCAGGCGGGGAGATGCCTAACAAGGTAGAGAAGGTTCAATATGATGCACGAAAAACCCTCGGCGAGTCCGAGCTTACTTCTTAGGACCGATTAGAGTTTCTATGTTATCTTAAAGATTTTATTTAATTAAAGTAGAAAAAGTTTTTGACAAACCCCTAAGAGCATAAATCCGGATTCCAGGCTAAATCAAAAGCGGCATACAGAAAAAAGACTAGAAAAACATGCATTTCTACTGAGCAATCAATTTAAATCAATCAATTAAATTAAATATATCAAATTGAATGTCCATAGGTAAGTGCCTTAATATATTACATCACAGAATTTTACAGAAATTTAAAGTGGCCGGGCACCACTGCCAACAACTCGGATTTCTAATCCTAAATTAAATGACTTTGAGATTTGGGATTCTTCTCGTCGTCCATTTCTTCGTCTTCTCACGAACATCTTGATTCGTCGGTTCCGGATATCTAAATGAAAAGAAACTCCCCCTTGATCGGGGTGTTATCTTTCCTCTTTGGATACTTATGAAAATATCCTAACTTGATCTTCTAAATGGCTGAAGACTCTCCCCTTTAGGGATGTCTTCTCCTCTTTGGAATTCAAGTTAGATCTTAATGTCCCAATCTCAAGTCATCTTAATAAATTTACAACCTTAAATAAATTGAATTTACATCAAATTAAATAAAAAAATCTAGACTCGATCCTGCAAGGTCATCCTAATAATCAACAGTTATATCAATTCCAAGCAGTTATTATTGAAATTTAAAACGCAATTTGGCCACACTTGGCCATGCTCTTATTAATTAAAGGGGGTCTTAAGCGCAGCAGGTACCTGTGCAAAGAGTATATATTTTTTTGATTTATTTAATTGCCCCCTTTAATTTCAGCTCCGCGTATGAGCATGACCACCTGCATAAGACTGAACATATATATATAATTCGCCCCTAACCTAAGGGTAAATCTAACGCACAATCAACAACAGAGTGAAGTAAGTTAGCAAACACAGCAATTATATACTAGCAAATAGCATGCAGTAAAAGCTCGAAAACCCGGCACACAACAGGAGCAGAAAAGTAAACACCGGCCTATCCTAGAACTAGAGTCGGTGATCCTAGCAAACCATCTAAAGTGTGTGAGGTAGGCTGTGTGGCTTTGGTATGTCCTAAACATGGTGTGTAGTTAAAGTTATTTAAAGTTCGATTGGTTGAAATTCTTAAGGGATATTTAATTAAACTGTAAATATTAATGATTTAAATCAATTTTAAAAGTCTTATTTAATTATTTGTTGGATACCACCTTTGTTTCACACCGAGGCTGTGAAGTTTATTTCACCTTCCTTGGGGCTAAATTAATAGCCTCGTAGGCCTGGGTTACCTAGTGGTACCCGATATAATTAAGTAGATTAGGTTGATTAAGGGTTAAAGTTAATGGATTTTATTAAAAAAAGTTTAATTACTGATTTTAAAGATTGATTAATCAATTCTGGAGTTTTTAAAGCAATTTTGAGTTTTTAAGAATTTTATTGAATATTTAATCATTAAATTAAAGGGTTAAAATTTGACTTTTTGGTTTAAGGGGTTTTCTAGAAATTTAGTATTTTATTAAAATACTAGACCTCAACACGATCAGTTAGACTATAAGTACGTTGAAATCGGATTTTTCTACATTTTACAACGAAGGTTTGAAGTTTTGAACTGGTTTTGAACAATGGTTGACCAAAAAGTTGACTTTTTGAATTTGATGTTTTTCTGGAATTTTAATATTTTTAACAAATACTATACATCATTACGAGTTGAATGCAAGTGTGTTTACTAAATTTGGACTTTTCTAGAATTAGTTATGAATGTTTGAAGTTTAAGTATTTATTGAATTTTAAAATTTCTTAATTAGAGGGGCCTTTTTGCAAATTTTGTCCAAATGAACCCCAAACTCCTTGAAATCAACCCCAAAGGTCAGAAATGACCTAAGAAGAGATTCCCAAGTGTTTGGGGAATTTTTGGAATTTTTAATTATTTTTAATTAATTAAATTAATTAAATATTTGTTTTCAATTAAAGTTAAATTAATTATATAAAATCCGTCAAATCAAGGGGGTTTCAATTTTCATGGATTGAGGTTTGAATTCTGGTCAGTTTGAGGGGTTATATGTATTTTTTGGATTTAAAATGTATTTATTACATTTTTTAGAAGTTTTGAGGCCTTAATTAAGGATTAATCTTGACATGTTTAACTTTTTGACTTACTGAACTCCAAATTGAGTGAAATTTGAACCTAAGGTGTAAAATGTCACTAAGTTTAATGTTTTCAAGTTTCACCCCTATTGGGTGTGTATAGAATTTCCTAGGATTTTTCTAAGTTATCTAGACCTTGTCCTTGATTATTGTCCCTAGGTGGCACTAGAGTTCAATTGGGTCTAAATCTCTGTTCATCTAAACCTTGGACATATACAAACATACCACAGAAATCAGGGAACCTAATTCTACCAATTTAGAGAGTTATGAATTTTCAAAGTTTTGGGTCCAAAATGGACCCAACACCTTGTAAATTCACCCTATAGCAACCCACTGGACATCTAGGCCTAAATAAATTACAGGTGATTTCTAAGATGCCCAAGATTGTTCCACCAAATTTTGGACTTGATTTGACCACTGCATTGGGAGAAAATTGAGAAAAATGGATTTCAAACAAACCCATATATCTTCTATTACAATGATCAAAATGTATTGAATTAAATTTTAATAAATACTAGAGTTCAAGATCTTTCCGACAAGCCCTAGAACACTAATTTTGGTGAAAAAATGGATTTACTGTGAATTTTAGAAGTTCTAGGCATTTAAAATGATTTTTAAAATCATTTTTAAGTCAAATCGGCCGCCGCCGCCGTCGGATCCGATCGGATCGGATCTGATCCGAGCGCCCAGATGGCGCCACGTCACTGAAACAGCCGTTGGAATTTTGATTTTTTGGGCTCATTGGAAAGCTGGAGATATCCTCTTCAACTTTGCTGAAGACCCCATGAGCTGAATCTTCCTAGATTGGAAGGTATGGTTGAAACACTTGATTCTCTCTCTAAGAACCTCTCTCTTCTCCAATTGGGTTTTGGGGCTAGGATCCAAGGGGGGAAGGCCTGGAAGAGGTAGAGGGGTATTTGGAGAGGGTTTCCTGAGGGTTTTGGTGGCTGGAGAAATTCTGGAGGAGAGGGTTTGAGTGAGAGAGTGTTGATGTTAGAATGGTGGCTCTCATGAGGGTTTTGCCCTATTCAATCCTCCATTGTTTGAATGGAGGGCTGGGATCCATTTGGATGGGCTCTAGGATGCTGCCATGTGTCCCTAGGGTGGTTAGGAGCAGAAGCCAAGGACAAGGGAAGGACATCCTAGGTGGAAAGCTCCCTTGGTCCCCACATGGGCATGGGAGCAATGAGGGCTGTTTGATTGTGATTCAAGGGCCTAGATTGGTCCTAGGAATGTTCTAGAGTCCACTTAAATGGCTGGAATGATTTGGGTTATGGTGGATTAGGTTTAAGAGGAGTTTTGACCCTCTTTGACCACCCCAAGAAGTTGATTTGACCATTTGACCAGTCCACTTGCCATGTGGACTGATGAGGTGGCATTGGAGGATGCCATGGGAGTTGGAGTGTTGAATTAGAGATGATTTAAGGTTTGGAAATCAAAGCTTGAATGTTTAAAAGGGAATTTCAAGTGGTTTGACCAAGTATTATCGTGTTGACTTGGTCAACTAAGCTTGATATTGATTGACCAGAGATCGGGGTGTGTTGAGCCATAAATTGAAGGTTATTCAATGCTTGAAAGGGGTTTAAAATGTCAAATGGGTTAAGATAACCTATTTAGACATTAAAGGGTATTAAGGTCAACCTAGGTTGACTGGGTCAACCAGGTTGACCCAGGACCCGAATTTGGGCTCAACAAGTTTGGTTTGATGTTTGAAACTCACTGGAAGTGGTTCCAAGTGATTTGAAGGTCGTTTGGTTCAAAACACCTGTTTGGGCCCTTAAAGGGCATTTTGGGTCAAACATGTTGACTTGGTCAACCAGGTTGACCCAAGGGTTGGGAATGGGTCCAACAGATTTGAAATGATATTTGAAACTTGCTGAAGGTGGTTGCGTTCAATTCAGAGTTCATTTAGTTTGAAATGCATGTTTGAGCCCCATAGGGGTATTTTGGTCATTTTGGGCTCATGACCACTAGGGACTGAAATGAGTCCAGAAAATTTCAGTTTATTGATTAACATGTCAGGATTAATGGTCTAGAAGTGACTAGAGGCTTTGGTGAAGGCTCTAAGGTCAGAAACTTCTATGTGACAGGTCCAGTGGCATAGGCTATAAATATTTGAAGATTTTACAGCCTTTGGATTTTGATTTCGTTTTTGAGGTTAGAGACCTCAGAATGGGCTCAAATTTGGAGGGTTGCCTCTAGAGACATGTCCCATCAGTATGCAACTGACAGACTCTGAATCGGAGGTCATTTGACTGGTTTTTTAAGTGTTTGAAAATTTGCTGAAAAAGGCCTTTAGGACTTGGCCTTTTAGCATTGGATTTTGGTTTCAAATTCTAAGATCTGGGTAGATCCTAAGGTTGAGATTCTAGGAAGATCCTAGAATTTGAATTTGTGATTTAGAGTCAAGAATGGCCCAAGTGACCTCATACAAAAATGAGGTCAACAAATGGACCCCCAATATGTGTAATAGAACGAAATTCTGTTGCACATATTGGCGTTGACCGAGCTTAAAGATCATGTCTAGAATTTTAATCCTAAGGGAATGGAAAGTTCATCCCTGGGGAATCAAGGTTTGGATTTATACTAGGGTAGTGCCACGGAGGGCGTACTCTACCACTAGTGGATTTAGTCCTAAAGGAAGGAAAGTCTATCCCTATAGGAAGAGGAAGTTTGGGTGATTATATAGAAAGGAAGAATTCCTAACTGTAGAAAATCAGATTTGAGTTTTGATTCTAAAGGAAAGAGAGCCTAACCTTAGAAGATTGGATTTGGATTTGATTCTAAGGAAAGAAAAGATCTAACCATAGAGAATTGAATTTGATGTTGGTTCTAAGGAAATGGGAGACCTAACCCTAGATGATTGAGCGATCATATAGAAAGGAAGAAATCCTGACTACAGGGGATCGAATTTGGGTTTGTTACTAGGGTAGTGCCACGAGGGGCGTACTCTACCACTAGTAGATCTAATCCTAAGGGAAGGAGGAAACCTAAACCCTAAGGAAGAGAAGGTGACTGAATTATAGTGGGGCCCAAGTGGCTTAAATCCACTACTAGTTAGTCGAGATCCTAGGAGATAGGAAGCACATGGACTCACACCTACTCCTAAAGGTTCGGATTTGTATTTAAACTAGGATGGTGCCACGAGGGGCTTGCTCCATCACTAGTGGATCTAATCCTAAGGAAAGGAAGCTCTGGGACTCACACCTAACCTTAAAGAAAAGAAATGACTGGACTATGTGGGGCCCAACAGGCTTAATTCCACTTTTAGTCAGTCCAGATCCTAGGAGATAGGAAGCACAGGGACTCACACCTATTCCTATTGGATCGGATTTGTACTGGGTATTCAATGACTAACCTAGCTAGAAAGCACTGGGACTCACATCTAACTAGGGGAACTAGCCAAGGAGATAGTCTGCCAGAATCTCTAAGGATTCGACAAAAGCTATCTAACCCAAAATTTGATTTTGTACGCTAGGATGGTGCCACGAGGGGCTTGCTCCATCACTAGTGGATCTAATCCTAAGAAAAGGAAGCTCTGGGACTCACACCTAACCTTAAAGAAAAGAAATGACTGGACTATGAGGGGCCCAACAGGCTTAATTCCACTTTTAGTCAGTCGAGATCCTAGGAGATAGGAAGCACAGGGACTCACACCTATTCCTATTGGATCGGATTTGTACTGGGTATTCAATGACTAACCTAGCTAGAAAGCACTGGGACTCACATCTAACTAGGGGAACTAGCCAAGGAGATAGTCTGCCAGAATCTCTAAGGATTCGACAAAAGCTATCTAACCCGAAATTTGATTTTATACGCTAGGATGGTGCCACGAGGGGCTTGCTCCACCACTAGCAGATCTAATCCTAAGGGAAGGAAGCACAGGGACTCACACCTAACCTTAAAGAAAAGAAGGTGTGACTGAACTATGTGGGGCCCAACAGGCTTAATTCCACTTTTAGTCAGTCGAGATCCTAGGAGGTAGGAAGCACAGGGACTCACACCTACTCCTAACGGATCGGATTTGTACTGGGTATTCAATGACTAACCTAGCTAGAAAGCACTGGGACTCACATCTAACTAGGGGAACTAGCCAAGGAGATAGTCTGCCAGAATCACTAAGGATTCGACAAAAGCTATCTAACCCGAAATTTGATTTTGTACGCTAGGATGGTGCCACGAGGGGCTTGCTCCACCACTAGCAGATCTAATCCTAAGGAAAGGAAGCTCTGGGACTCACACCTAACCTTAAAGAGAAGAAATTTTTATTTTGGTTTTGAATTTGAATGATTTTTTAAATTTTGGATTTTGATTGGATTTGACATGACTTAAGGTTGATTGAAATTGTGGTTTTAGATAGAGATCTGAATATTTCTAAGATTTTGAATTTGAATGTGGAGAATTTGATTTGATTGAATTTTAACTTTGGTGAATTTAAGTTTACAGAGTTTTGAATTTGATTTAGTTTTGATACTCATTTGGCATGGTACTTCCTGAAGAGCCGCCCCGACATTCGAAAATGTTAGGTGGCATCCTTCAGGATTAATCAGTTAATGTTTGAAATTTTCCTAAAGATCATCCATACGACAAGAGGACGGTCTTATGTTGGTTCAAACTCCTCCACCGATCTCTCGGTAGGCTAAGATATGCATCCAAAGAACCTGGACCAAGTCTCCTACTTGGAAGGTTCTAAGTCGCACTATCTTATCAGAAGCTTGAACCGGTCAGGCTTCGGATGATTTTAAGTTTTATTGAGCCTTAAGGACAAAGCTCTGTAAGGCCTCGAGCTCCTCAAATTGGAGTCGGGCACTCTGCTCAGTCGTGGTTTGAACTTGAATGACAATTCTCAGCGTTACAAAATACTCCTCTAGTAGGGTTGATCTTGGACCCAGTATAGAGTGTAATTTTGTTGAAAAGACCTTAAAGGAAGAGATGCCTATGTGCAAAGACTTATGCACATTTTTCAAGGACATGATTTGAATTCTTTTCAGGGGTAGAAGATTCGATCTTTCTATTAAGAAATTTCCTCTAACTATTTGGACCCTGTCGGAATGACATGTGGGAACAAATTTAGAAGTGCAGTGAGAAATAGTGTTGACTCCAACTAACCTTGAAAAGGTTTAAGAATTTAAGTTTTGTTGACCCAGACCAAGTTTCGTAGAAACAGAACTGGGGTCTCCCTTGTATAGATTTTGAATTAAAATTGATTTCAAAGAGATTTAGGTTGGATAAAGAAATTTGATCTATTCAATTTTCTTGCACGATTTTCTTCTATCTGGTAGATAATTTCTACATGGTGAAGAATCTAGATTCAAGACTTTCAAAGTCAAGTATTTAAAAGGTGATCGATTTTTTTTTATTTTTAGATTTAAGGATTTAAAGGAAGGGAGCCATCTTACTCTTCTTCTCTTTTTTTTTGGTGACGCATTTTGCGTATATTTTGACTTTTGGTGCACTTCGTGCACTTCTTGATTTTTGGCGCATTCGCGCATCTTTTGATTTCAATTGAATTTGAGAAGAGGCTCCACTTTCTTTTAAATCTCAAAATGATTGTTCTCTTTTTAATGCTGTGATTATATCTCAAGTATTAGAGAAGACAAATTCGTTCTCTTATACAAGGAAGAATAATCCTCAAAGCACATCCAATCTTTTTGAAAAAGTATCGACTTGACTTTTGAAAATCATTGAACAAATTTTAGACCTGCGAGAATTGCCTATTAAGATAGAAAATTGCTAGAATATTGATAAAATTTTCATTTTTAGAATCGACCTAAATTTGAGATAGATTTTAATTCAAAAGTTAAATTAACCCACGAAAGCGATGGGAGGGAGGGACATCTAAACATTTGGCGGAGTCAACTACAACTCTCTCCTGCTTGAGACTTAAAGTAGAGGTCAATTTTCTTTAAAAAGAGGAATCAACTTGTCTTGAAAATCATGATCTAGTACACTTGAGAAATTGGAAGCTTTACTTAAAGGTTGCAAGTCTAGGTGGCAAGACCCTTATCAACCTGCAATCTCTTTAGAGGATGAGGCTGTTATAGGATCTACAACATCCTTAGAAGGCACGACATTACTGTAATCAAAAGATTTATCTCGATATGACCCCGTCAAAATTTAAATTTTGACGGTATCACTATCTGATACAATCTTAGATTATTTCTCCTCTCAAATTACCACTAGACTAGTAGTTAAGAGAGTGACACCCCGAGTGGTTGCTACTCCTCCTCCTCTGTAGATGATGTAGTAGGACACGTATAGTAACACGCCTTAACATCTTCTAGTAGAGTGGACGGATCATAACCTTCAGTTGGGGGCCTATGGCCTATTGCTGGTGATTGCTCAATTCTTTCTTGCTCGAGTCTTTCTGTGTAGTAGTCAAGCAAGTGTATTGAAGATCACACTCTCGTATCTACAACCTCCCTCCTTTGTGCAAGGAAAGGGTATGTAAAAGGAGCAACGAACTCTTGATTGGCCTCGAAATCGATCCTCTTTAAGGCTTCCAACTCAACAGTCTTTCTAGCCTTAAGATTCCTTTTTCTGGCTCTTCGAAGGTAGTTCTTCCTTTGGTTCTTGCCGACAAAAGGAGTGCTAGAATTTGATCCAATCTCAGACTGAGATGGTAGCTCGTTTGTCGTTATTGATTTCTGATTTTGATCCTCTTGAATAGAGAGTATAGTGGGTGCAGGGGCGACAACAACCTCCATCTTAGAGATGGGGGAGTCAGCTCCTGACCCTAAAGTAACTTCTACTAAGGGGAAATCCTTTTGAGTGCCAGCAGACAGATCTAAGATTAATTCTCCATTAACTGAAATCTCGAGGTTTTGAAATTCCATTTCGTACTGAATTGAATTTCCACTAAGAATTTCTTCTACGGGCACATCTCCATTCAGTGAGAAGACGAGTTTCCCAGCCATTTGAGTGTTTGATTTCCTGAAATTAAGAAAGTGACTTGAATTAGTGATTTGAAATTGAATTTGAATTTTAAGTTTGATTGATTTTTATCAAAATTTTATAACTCAATCGTGTTTAGTTCACACCAAACACGGTGGTTCATAAAATTGACGAGTGAAAATTAGGACTTGAATTTGACTCTTTCGCTACACCAATTGTCTTGGGGCAAAATGTCAAAAATTTTAATTTAGATTTGTAGTCAGATTTGAGATTGAATTTAAAGTTGAAATCAAACTTTTGTTTAATGTTGAAGTTGAATTTGGACTTAAGAACGAATTTGAATTTGAGATTGAAATTGAATGGATCTTCTTCGAACTTTATAAATCAACAAATTGATTTTTATTCGAATGTATAGGTTTACAAAAGTAATCTGAAGATCTTAAGAAACTAGGCTCAACTCTTTCATCCCACCAAGTGATTTTGGGGTGAAATGTCAAAGCCCAGAATTGACTGAAGAACTTTGAAATCGTGTTGCATGTGTTCAATTATAACAGAATGTTACAGAAGACACATTGAAATAACAGTTGAAATCGGTTTGAATGATATTCCTTTACTTTTGAAACACAAAATGTTGACATTTATTTTCAACATAATGGTTAACAAAAATTAAGGAAAAATCGGGAGGCCTAGGCTTGACTCTTTCACTACACTGCTAGCTTAGAGTGAAATGTCAAAATTCAGGTTTGATTTAAAAGATCGATTTTTGTTGCGAGTGTTCAATTACAATAGAATATTATAAAAGACACATGGCAATGACGATTGAAACTGATTTGAAAGATTTTGAGTAAGTTTTGAAAGTTCAAAAATCTGGCAGAACCTCTCTTTACTTTGAAACTCAATATGTTGAACTCGTGTTCAACATAAAGGTTAACAAATTTACAAGAGGGGATTCTAACAAGTCAACCCGACTCTTTCACCTCGACAAACTGTCCGGGAGTGAAATGTCAAAACTTGACTTTGCCAGAAAGATTGATCTTTTGAGTTGAAATTGTAGGTGTTTATATTCTTTCACACATAATGAATTATAAGAGCTACAATTATATATGTAGTGATAGAATATGAGGATCAATTAGGATTTGAAAGAGATTAAATTTTGCTTAAAGGATTGAAATCTATGATTTTGAAGTTGAAGTATTTTCTGTAAATTGTGAAACTTAGCATGCTATATATTTATTTGCACGCGAGTTTACAACATATACAGAAGGATTTTGGCTTGACTCTTTCGCTCTACGAACCAAGTTGGAGGCAATATGTCCAAGCCCGACCTAAAGGGAGGTTTCCTACACTCACCTCTCATTTTACATGTCTTAATTGAGTTGGCCACACTCACCCAAGGGAGAAATGGGTAGAGGGATCAACGGAGAGAATGGTAGTCAAAACTACCGATGCAATAAAATTCGTACCGCTATTAAAGATGGAGAGAGAGATTGTCCCCAGTGGAGTCGCCATTTTTGTTTTGATTAAAAAAATATATTTATGTATATATAGTTTTGAAAATATATTAATTTTCTTTGGGAATATATTAAATTTTCAAATTTTAGCTTTGAAATAAAACACAACATTAGGAACGATATATTATCTCAAATAGAGAGAATATCATTCACTAATTGGTGTGAATTTCAAAGCTTTAAGGTTATCCAAGTTATCGTAGTCTTACTCAGGGGAGACAACATATGATCTAGGAAGATCAAAATTATGTTCACTCAATTGTTCAACTACAATAATTTGAATGAGAGACCGTTAATTTCATAATCAAAATCACAATAGAAATTGATATATCTCTCCGAGGAAAGAAGTTATCAATCGCTATTGATCGTTCGAAAATGGAGATAACGATCGTTGAAATTTAGATTTTCCCAAAGATAATTAATAAAAGTTTTGAAAAATTGATTTTTGAAAATAAGTTCTGGGTTTCTAAATCTCCTACGAGCGCAAGCCATCGTAGTTAATTACATCATAGGAAATCAAAATTTCCTACGAAAACTCTCGATTAAAATAGCGGTAGAATTTTTATTTAAGATTTTCAATGATCGATCTCAAAGGAGGAAAAGGGTAGGAATTTTCAATAGGGATTGGTTCAAGTTTGGGCAGTTATTTCTGGAATCAAAGGAAGAAAGGTAGGAGGTGTTTTGGGATTCTGAATTACTTCAGAAAACACCCCAATCTATCCTAATTGTTTTGGCTTGTATTTGATTGAAAGAAATTTTTCAATTTGAATGGTCAATTTTATTAGAAATTTGGGATTCAATTCCCGAAAATTGAGGTCTTATGGCCCGAGCTCGCCTCGGAACTTAAGTCTAAATTGGGTACTAAAAAGTGCCCCGAACCTAGCTAATGCAGTGCAAATTTGGTCTTATCCCGGTCTGGATTGGGGAGCTAGCTAAACCACCTAAACGCTTTCAAAATATGTGTCCGGTCTTTTAATGTTGAGTGATAGGGACGTTGTTTAAGAAAAGTTTTTGAGAGCGGGGCCGACATCTAGAGCGGATCCTAATTGGCCCCTTTGACTTATGTTGGGTTCGATGCTTAAGTAAATGTGATTAAATATTAGACTTGATTTTTAAATTTGTTACTAATGCAATGCATGCTAGTCGACTTGATTTGAGATGCAAAATCAGTATGTAGTAGTTTAAAAATATTTTGGCTTAAGAAAATAGGTTTTTTCCTAGAGATTGCATAACATCCCCTTGACAGATCGGCACCCTCATAGGCCAGGTGGTCTGCCAGAACCCGCAGGCGGGGAGATGCCTAACAAGGTAGAGAAGGTTCAATATGATGCATGAAAAACCCTCGGCGAGTCCGAGCTTACTTCTTAGGACCGATTAGAGTTTCTATGTTATCTTAAAGATTTTATTTAATTAAAGTAGAAAAAGTTTTTGACAAACCCCTAAGAGCATAAATCCGGATTCCAGGCTAAATCAAAAGCGGCATACAGAAAAAAGACTAGAAAAACATGCATTTCTACTGCGCAATCAATTTAAATCAATCAATTAAATTAAATACATCAAATTGAATGTACATAGGCAAGTGCCTTAATATATTACATCACAGAATTTTGCAGAAATTTAAAGTGGCCGAGCACCACTGCCAACAACCCGGATTTCTAATCCTAAATTAAATGACTTTGAGATTTGGGATTCTTCTCGTCGTCCATTTCTTCGTCTTCTCACGAACATCTTGATTCGTCGGTTCCGGATATCCAAATGAAAAGAAACTCCCCCTTGATCGGGGTGTTATCTTTCCTCTTTGGATACTTATGAAAATATCCTAACTTGATCTTCTAAACGGCTGAAGACTCTCCCCTTTAGGGATGTCTTCTCCTCTTTGGAATTCAAGTTAGATCTTAATGTCTCAATCTCAAGTCATCTTAATAAATTTACAACCTTAAATAAATTGAATTTACAACAAATTAAATAAAAAAATCTAGACTCGACCCTGCAAGGTCATCCTAATAATCAACAGTTATATCAATCCCAAGCAGTTATTATTGAAATTTAAAACGCAATTTGGCCACACTTGGCCATGCTCTTATTAATTAAAGGGGGTCTTAAGCGCAGCAGGTACCTGTGCAAAGAGTATATATTTTTTTGATTTATTTAATTGCCCCCTTTAATTTCAGCTCCGCGTATGAGCATGACCACCTGCATAAGACTGAACATATATATATAATTCGCCCCTAACCTAAGGGTAAATCTAACGCACAATCAACAACAGAGTGCAGTAAGTAAGCAAACACAACAATTCTATACTAGCAAACAGCATGTAGTAAAAGCTCAAAAACCCGGCACACAACAGGAGCAGAAAAGTAAACACCGGCCTATCCTAGAACTAGAGTCGGTGATCCTAGCAAACCATCTAAAGTGTGTGAGGTAGGCTGTGTGGCTTTGGTATGTCCTAAACAGGGTGTTTAGTTAAAGTTATTTAAAGTTCGATTGGTTGAAATGCTTAAGGGATATTTAATTAAACTGTAAATATTAATGATTTAAAATCAATTTTAAAAGACTTATTTAATTATTTTTTGGATACCACCTTTGTTTCACACCGAGGCCGTAAAGTTTATTTCACCTTCCTTGGGGCTAAATTAATAGCCTCATAGGCCTGGGTTACCCAGTGGTACCCGATATAATTAAGTAGATTAGGTTGATTAAGGGTTAAAGTTAATGGATTTTATTAAAAAAAGTTCAATTACTGATTTTAAAGATTGATTAATCAATTCTGGAGTTTTTAAAGCAATTTTGAGTTTTTAAGAATTTTATTGAATATTTTAATCATTAAATTAAAGGGTTAAAATTCGACTTTTTGGTTTAAGGGGTTTTCTGGAAATTTAGTATTTTATTAAAATACTAGACCTCAACACAATCAGTTAGACTGTAAGTTTGTTGAAATCGGATTTTTCTACATTTTATAACGAAGGTTTGAAGTTTTGAACTGGTTTTGAACAATGGTTGACCAAAAAGTTGACTTTTTGAATTTGATGTTTTTATGGAATTTTAATATTTTTAACAAATACTATACATCATTACGAGTTGAATGCAAGTGAGTTTACTAAATTTGGACTTTTCTAGAATTAGTTATGAATGTTTGAAGTTTAAGTATTTATTGAATTTTAAAATTTCTTAATTAGAGGGGCCTTTTTGCAAATTTTGTCCAAATGAACCCCAAACTCCTTGAAATCAACCCCAAAGGTCAGAAATGACCTACGAAGAGATTCCCAAGTGTTTGGGGAATTATTGGAATTTTTAATTATTTTTAATTAATTAAATTAATTAAATATTGGTTTTCAATTAAAGTTAAATTAATTATAGAACATCCGTCAAATAAAGGGGGTTTCAATTTTCATGGATTGAGGTTTAAATTCTGGTCAGTTTGAGGGGTTGTATGTATTTTTTGGATTTAAAATGTATTTATTACATTTTTTAGAAGTTTTGAGGCCTTAATTAAGGGTTAATCTTGACAAGTTTAACTTTTTGACTTACTGAACTCCAAATTGAGTGAAATTTGAACCTAAGGTGTAAAATGTCACTAAGTTTAATGTTCTAAAGTTTCACCCCTACTGGGTGTGTATAGAATTTCCTAGGATTTTTCTAAGTTATCTAGACCTTGTCCTTGATTATTGTCCCTCGGTGGCACTAGAGTTCAATTCGGTCTAAATCTCTGTTCATCTAAACCTTGGACATATACAAACATACCACAGAAATCAGGGAACCTAATTCTACCAATTTAGAGAGTTATGAATTTTCAAAGTTTTGGGTCCAAAATGGACCCAACACCTTGTAAATTCACCCTACAGCAACCCACTGGACATCTAGGCCTAAATAAATTACAGGTGATTTCTAAGATGCCCAAGATTGTTCCACCAAAATTTGGACTTGATTTGACCACCGCATTGGGAGAAAATTGAGAAAAATGGATTTCAAACAAACCCATATATCTCCTATTACAGTGATCAAAATGTCTTGAATTTAATTTTAATAAATAATAGAGTTCAAGAACTTTCCGACAAGCCCTAGAACACTAATTTTGGTGAAAAAATGGATTTACTGTGAATTTTAGAAGTTCTGGGCATTTAAAATGATTTTTAAAATCATTTTTAAGTCAAATCGGCAGCCGCCGCCGTCGGATCCGATCGGATCGGATCTGATCCGAGCGCCCAGATGGCGCCACGTGGTTGAAACAGCCGTTGGAATTTTGATTTTTTGGGCTCGTTGGAAAGCTGGAGATATCCTCTTCAACTTTGCTGAAGACCCCATGAGCTGAATCTTCCTAGATTGGAAGTTGTGGTTGAAACACTTGATTCTCTCTCTAAGAACCTCTCTCTTCTCCAATTGGGTTTTGGGGCTAGGATCCAAGGGGGGAAGGCCTGGAAGAGGTAGAGGGGTATTTGGAGAGGGTTTCCTGAGGGTTTTGGTGGCTGGAGAAATTCTGGAGGAGAGGGTTTGAGTGAGAGAGTGTTGATGTTAGAATGGTGGCTCTCATGAGGGTTTTGCCCTATTCAATCCTCCATTGTTTGAATGGAGGGCTGGGATCCATTTGGATGGGCTCTAGGATGCTGCCATGTGTCCCTAGGGTGGTTAGGAGCAGAAGCCAAGGACAAGGGAAGGACATCCTAGGTGGAAAGCTCCCTTGGTCCCCACATGGGCATGGGAGCAATGAGGGCTGTTTGATTGTGATTCAAGGGCCTAGATTGGTCCTAGGAATGTTCTAGAGTCCACTTAAATGGCTGGAATGATTTGGGTTATGGTGGATTAGGTTTAAGAGGAGTTTTGACCCTCTTTGACCACCCCAAGAAGTTGATTTGACCATTTGACCAGTCCACTTGCCATGTGGACTGATGAGGTGGCATTGGAGGATGCCATGGGAGTTGGAGTGTTGAATTAGAGATGATTTAAGGTTTGGAAATCAAAGCTTGAATGTTTAAAAGGGAATTTCAAGTGGTTTGACCAAGTATTATCGTGTTGACTTGGTCAACTAAGCTTGATATTGATTGACCAGAGATCAGGGTGTGTTGAGCCCATAAATTGAAGGTTATTCAATGCTTGAAAGGGGTTTAAAATGTCAAATGGGTTAAGATAACCTATTTAGACATTAAAGGGTATTAAGGTCAACCTAGGTTGACTGGGTCAACCAGGTTGACCCAGGACCCGAATTTGGGCTCAACAAGTTTGGTTTGATGTTTGAAACTCACTGGAAGTGGTTCCAAGTGATTTGAAGGTCGTTTGGTTCAAAACACCTGTTTGGGCCCTTAAAGGGCTTTTTGGGTCAAACATGTTGACTTGGTCAACCAGGTTGACCCAAGGGTTGGGAATGGGTCCAACAGATTTGAAATGATATTTGAAACTTGCTGAAGGTGGTTGCGTTCAATTCGGAGTTCATTTAGTTTGAAATGCATGTTTGAGACCCATAGGGGTATTTTGGTCATTTTGGGTTCATGACCACTAGGGACTGAAATGAGTCCAGAAAATTTCAGTTTATTGATCAACATGTCAGGATTAATGGTCTAGAAGTGACTAGAGGCTTTGGTGAAGGCTCTAAGGTCAGAAACTTCTATGTGACAGGTCCAGTGGCATAGGCTGTAAATATTTGAAGATTTTACAGCCTTTGGATTTTGATTTAGTTTTTGAGGTTAGAGACCTCAGAATGGGCTCAAATTTGGAGGGTTGCCTCCAGAGACATGTCCCATCAGTATGCAACTAACAGACTCTGAATCGGAGGTCATTTGACTAGTTTTTTAAGTGTTTGAAAATTTGCTGAAAAAGGCTTTTAGGACTTGGCCTTTTAGCATTGGATTTTGGTTTCAAATTCTAAGATCTGGGTAGATCCTAAGGTTGAGATTCTAGGAAGATCCTAGAATTTGGATTTGTGATTTAGAGTCAAGAATGGCCCAAGTAACCTCATACAAAAATGAGGTCAACAATAGGGCCACTGAATTTTGTTTTCTACTGGACCAAGAAACTAATGAATTTCCAATGAATTGACATGTTCCAGAAGTGCTTTTCCTATCCACTCTACAGCCTGCAAAGTTAGAATCTGAATAACCAACAATTTCAAATGAAGAGCTAAACTTAGGATACCAAATTCCTAAGTTCTGAGTTCCTAGTAAGTATCTTAAAATCCTTTTCACTGCTGTCAAATGTGATTCTTTTGGATCTGATTGAAATCTAGCATATAAGCAAATACTGAACATAATATCTGGTCGGCTAGCAGTCAAGTAAAGTAAAGATCCAATAATCCCTCTATATTTCTTTTGATCAACAGATTTTCCCTTAATGTCCTTATCCAACTGAACTGAGGAACTCATTGGTGTACTAACATGTTTAGCATTGTCCATTTCATATTTTTTGAGGATGTCCTTAATATATTTAGTTTGACTAAGAAATGTACCCTCCTTAAGTTGCTTAATGCTAAAACCTAGAAAGTAATTTAAATCTCCCATTAGACTCATTTCAAATTCACTACTCATTGTTTTAGAAAAATCATCACAAAGATTTTTATTTGAAGATCCAAAAATGATATCATCCACATAAATTTGAACAATGAGTATATCTTTTTCAAATTTCTTTAAAAAGAGAGTTGTATCCACACTTCCTTTTTCAAAAGATCTTTCAAGTAGGAAGGTGCTCAACCTCTCATACCAAGTCCTGGGTGCCTGTTTCAATCCATATAATCCCTTTTTTAACTTGAAAACATGATTTAAGTATTTTGAATTTTTAAAGCCTGGAGGTTGTTCTACAAAAACATCTTCTTCAATTACCCCATTTAAAAAGCACTTTTTACATCCATTTGAAATAATTTAAAACCTTTAAAACAGGCAAAGGCAAGTAAAACCCTAATTGCTTTAAGTCTAGCTACAACGGCAAAAGTCTCCTCAAAATCAATTCCTTCAATTTGATTATACCCCTTAGCAACAAATCTACCCTTATTTCTAATGACTACTCCTGAGTCATTCATTTTATTTTTGAACACCCACTTGGTTCCAACAACACTTTGACCTTTTGGCCTTGAAGTTAATTCCCAAACATTATTTCTTATAAATTGATTCAACTCTTCTTGCATGGCCAATATCCAAAATTCATCAAAACGTGCTTGATCAATATTAGTGGGTTCTATAGTTGAAATAAAGGCTGAATGATTGACTTCCTTGTTTAATCCACGCCTAGTTCTAACACCCTCACTAGGTTCACCTATAATTAATTCCCTTGGGTGGTTTTTAGAAAATCTTAAATCTCTAGGCAAAGAGTTTTCTCTTTCCAAATTCTCTTCCACATTTTCTTCCAAATTTAATCTATCAATCTTTTGGGAGTTTTCATCAATCTCATCTTCAACAACATTTGGCTCTTCCAAATTTCCAGATTCATCAAATACAACATGTGTGGTTTCTTCAATGACTAAAGTTTTTTTGTTGAATACTCTATAAGATTTTCCAACACTTGAATATCCAATAAAAATTCCTTCATCTGATTTTGGATCAAATTTTCCTAAGGTAGATTTTCCATTGTTATGAATGAACACCTTGCAACCAAAAACATGCAAATGAGACAAGTTAGGTGTTCTACCTTTTAGCAACTCATAGGGTATTTTATTTAAATTTGATTTAACATTCACCCTATTCAGAACATAACATGCAGTGCTAACTGCCTCAGCCCAAAAATATCTAAGAAGTGAGTATTCTGCCAACATTGCTCGGGCGGCTTCTATTAATGTTCTATTTTTCCTTTCAACTACCCCATTTTGTTGAGGGGTTCTAGGTGCAGAAAAATTGTGATCAATCCCTTTTTCTTTACAAAAATTTTCAAATCTTTCATTTTCAAATTCTCCTCCATGATCACTTTGTAAGGAAATTATTTCACATCCTAGTTTTCTTTGAATCCAAGTTGAAAAATTTCTGAATTCCTCAAATGATTCACTCTTATGAAAAAGAAATCTAACCCAAGTGAATCTTGAGAAATCATTCACTATAATAAATCCGTATACCTTCCCTCCTAGACTTATAGTCCCTACTGGTCCAAAAAGATCCATATGAAAAATTTCCAAAGGTTTACTGGTCCTAAGATCCTTATTGGACTTAAAAGAGGACTTCACTTATTTTCCTAATTGACATGCATCACAAAGGTGGTCCTTAGTAAAGTCTAGTTTTGGTATACCTCTCACTAAGTTCTTTTGGGTAATTCTCCTAAGGTTTTTCATACTAGAATGACAAAGTCTCCTATGCCAAAGCCATGATTCATTAGAAACAGTTTTCAAACAAAAAGCAGTAGGAGTTTGAATAGAATTCAAATCTAGCATGTAAACATTGCTTACCCTTTTTCCATTTAAAACTTCTTTCCCATTTAGGCTTAATATGCAGGTAGTAGGTAAAAATTTTACATTATAGCCCTTATCACATAGCTGACTTATACTTAACAAATTATATTTTAAGCCTTCAACCAATAACACATTGTCTATGAAAAAGTTTTTCAAATTCCAATCATACCTGATCCAACCACTTTCTTTGTGGTATTATCTCCAAGTGTTATCTTGCCTCCATTCATGGCTTCCAGCATTATGAATTGAGCAGTATCTCCAGTCATATTCTTTGAACATCCACTGTCCATGTACCATATGCTCCCACGAGGTCTTGTGTGAGAGCAATCCTGCAAAACTATCAAATGTTAGACCTGGGAACCCAAACAAGTTTGGGTTCACCTTTTAGCAATTTATAATCAGATGCATGTATGATATGTCTAGGTTTATGCATCTTAGGTCTCCACACCAAATTAGATTTCATCTTCAAAGTACAGGTGTGAGCTATATGTCCCAAAAATCCACAATTATTACATTTAACATTAGGAAAAATATTCCTAAGTTTTCTTCCATTTGATTGTCTCCAAAGGGATTTCATAAATTTAGGATAATATTTAGGATTTGTAAAATCTTCATGTTTAGGGGGATTTCTATTATCCTCGAGAGCTCTTATTGTCAATTTATAAAAAGAATTCATATCTTCCAAGATTCGATTTGTATAATTGATTCGATATGTTTTGCTCTCAGATTCATCCTTAAAATTTTTAAAATCTTTTTCAAGTTCAGGATAGGATGATTTTAAATTCTCAAAATTTTTATTCAAGTCATCATATTCATCAAGTAGTTTCATGTGGTTGTCATCTATTAAAGCATGATCTTTCCTAAGGATTTCGTGTTCCTTCTTAAACTCTTCCAGTTCTAAACTTAAACTAGCATGCATCTTTTTCATTTTCCTATATGCATCATGCATGTGTTCAGAAACTTCAAACAATTCATCATAGGTTAAGTCACATACCTCTTCTTGATCTGATTGTTCAACATTATCTGACATCAAGCAAAGGTTGGTGACTTCTTCTTCTTTTTCAGTCTCAGATGAGTTTGAAGCTGAGTCCGCCCAGAAAGCTCTTTGAAACTTCTTCTTGGCCTTCTTTACAATTGGTTTCTCCTCTACCTTCTCCTTGCTAGGAGTGGCTATGAGTTTTGGGCATTCAGTCTTGATATGATCTGGTTTCCTGCATTCATAACAAATCACTTCATTAGAAACCTTGCCATTTCTGTTAAACTTACCTCTATTCCATTGCTGGCGTCTCTTCTACTTCCTCTTTAAAAAGCTTCTGAATTGTCTAGTTATCAAGCAATATCGTCTTTATCCTCAGGTTGTGAGTGTTCACTCTTTGACTCTTCCACTTTTAGTGCAATATTCTTCTCCTTTTGTGGTTCACCTACATCAATCTTTTTTTGACTTACTCCTTGCTCATAAGCAATGAGTGAACCAAGAAGATTGTCAATAGAATAAATGTTTAGATCTTTAGACTCTGTAATTGCAGTAATTTTAGCATCATAAGCAGTAGGTAAACAACGAAGAATCTTATTAACCATTTTAGCATTAGTTAATTCCCTATCAAGTGCATGCAAAGAAGTGACTATTTGTGTGAATCTTGTATACATGCCAGAAATAGATTCATTAGGTTTCATGCGAAATAATTCATAGTCATTTAACAAGATATTGAGTCTTGATTGCTTAACTTCATTAGTCCCTTCATAAGTTATACAAAGTCTATCCCATATGTCCTTCCGCTTTTGCAAGTGGAAACCCGCATGTAGTTTTTAGATTTTAAAGCACAAAAGAAACTATTTAGACATTTGACATTTAATTATGCTAAGTCACGTTCTTCTATAGTCCAATCTACAAAAGGTGTTTCTACCCTAACTCCATCAACTAATCTAGTTGGTTTTGTGTAACCTTCCTGGACTAGTATCCACATACGATAATCAAGTGACTGTAAGAAAGTAGACATGCGTGTTTTTCAAAAATCAAAAGGTATATTGTCAAACAGTGGAGGTCTAGTGATAGAGTAACCCTCAGGTGTGTTTCGATTTCCGAATGTAGCCATCTACGTTAATCAAAAAGTAGTTCAAACTTATGATTTTGAAATGAAGCTTTGATACCACTTGTTGAGTCTAGTAAATAGGTTGTTAAACCTAAGTTAATGTCCCAAGGCTACCAAGAGGGGGGGGTAATTGGTAGTTTAAAAAATTTTAAACCCTCTTTAAATTTATGTTGAATCGAAATGAAAAATTTTCTTTTAAGTTTTTGTAGAAAATGTTTTTCAACCACAGAGTTTTTAAAATCAAAAATAAAATGCGGAAAAGTAAAAAACAATAAAGTAAATGACACCAGATTTATAGTGGTTCAGTCTAAACCAGACCTACATCCACTCCCCAGAGGCACCCTCTGAGTATTGCACTAATACCAATAATGACTCTCCTTTTGCACCCACAACAAGGCGGAGAAGCCTTTACAACACACTCTTTTCACCACTACCCGGTGCGGCAGAGAACCGTCGTCCTTTTACATAATTCCCAGTGTTGGCAGAGAACCGTCGTACTTTTACAGTCTCCTAGTATGGGCAGAGAACCCTTTGGCTATTTACACTCTCCAAGTGTAGGTAGCGAACCCTTCGGTGGCAGTCTAATACAAAAGACAAGAAAAATCGCCCAAAAACTATAAGTATTCAATTCTGTACGCAGTGAATCGTCTCGTACGATCGTGGATCGTCCCGGACGATTTTACTTAAAAGCCTTGAAACGAACCTATTTGCATATGTGTATGAAATATTTTCGTACAAGCTGATCGTCCCGTACGAACTAAGTTCGTCTGGTATGAACGGTTATTACAAGGTCGGTTCTAGAAACTGCAGAAAAACCATCCTAAGTCGGTTGTATCGTCTGGACAAAAATTGGTTCGTCTGGACAAAATTTTTATAGAGACCAGATCATCCTGGACGATAATTAATTTCGTCTGGACAAAAATTTTACAGAGAGCAAATCATTTTCTGACGATAATTAATTTCATCTGGATGAAAATTTTACAGAGACTAGATCGTCCTGGACGATAATTAATTTCATCTGGATGAAAATTTTACAGAGAGCAAATCATTTTCTGACGATAATTAATTTCGTCTGGATGAAAATTTTACAGAGACCAGATCGTCCTGAACAATAATTAATTTTGTCTGGACGAAAATTTTACAGAGAGCAAATCATTTTCTGATTATAATTAATTTCATCTAGATGAAAATTTTACAGAGACCAGATCGTCCTGGAAGATAATTAATTTCGTCCCGGACGAATAGGACTTAGAAAATTTTTCAAGCTAGTTCCTATTCGTTCCATGTGCTCAATAGGAGATAACTGTCTGATCGTCCCGTACGATCTGATATCGTCCTGTACGATCAGTATAAATTTTATATGATCTCTTTATGTGTGTGTGTATGTTTTTATTCACTCAATTACAATCACTCCCTTTCAAATTTAATTCAAAGAAAGGTACAAGCTTCAAATTCATAAAGTATCTCATATTGAATTTGATTTGAAGTCTTCGTAGTCTGGAGTTCGATTTTCCTGAAATGTTAGTACACACAAGAGCAAATACAAATCTTCTAAAATTGTTAGGAGATAACTACACATTTGAACAATAATGTTTGGAATCATCAAAACTATACAAGTTGCAAAAGTGTGTTTTCTTCATATCCTCCCTCAAAGAAATTTTTGTTGTAGATCTATTTTCATGGATTATAATTTTCATGATAGCAAACACTCTTATTTCTCAATGACTGCCTTTTTTACTGATATTTTAGGTCCACAAGATCAGACTGCAATTTAGAATCAGCTCAAGATTGGGTAGACTAGGTCTGAGTTAGCTTACACCTTTTTCCTTTCTTGAGTCTATTGTAATTGGTGTGGCTCCTAACGCTATGTAACTTTGCATGCACACACCTTGGAAGCTTTTCTGTCTAGTCCCTAAAATTTATTGTTTTTGGTAACATCGTTCGAGATGATATTTATATCAGCTTGGATGATCACTTCAAAAATAGAAACCCTAATTAGGGCATCATCCTCATTAAGGCAGCCATCATTAAGCCGATCGGCCTGGATGATCCTTATATCAGCCAGGATGATAGGCTTAAATTAGAAAGAATCAGCCACCATGATCAGTTTAGGTATTCTTTATTTTAGGAAATTGGCCAGGACGATATCCACATCATCCAAGACGATCTAACTCAATTATGTCTAAATTAATCTAGTATCTTTATAAAGAATTAAAGGCTGATTGATTTGATCACTTCGTCCGGGACAATCGCAGGATCGATCGGGATGATGTCATGGATGATTGACATCGGCCAGCTTCAATTCAAAGCGGTGATCAGGACGATTGTATTTGATTTTAAACTAATCAGCCAGGATGATATTTCATTGGCCTGGACGATGTAACCAATTTACTTCTAATCATCCCAAATCATCCAAGGCTGATTGAGCTTAATTTATACTGATCGGCCATAAAGATATTTCTATCGGCCTGGAAAATAAAGTCGTCAAGTTGCATTAATGAGCTCATTTTGAGATCTTCTATTTAAGCTTTTGACAATGCACTTTTATAAGTTTTTTTGGCAGCCATTGTAGCTTCGTTCTTTTGGGGTGAACTTGAAGAGAGAGCTTGAAAGGGAGTGAGGAACGGGTGAAGTCTGAGAGAGGGAGAAGATCCTATGAGGGGGACTCAAGAGAGTGTGAAGGGGGATTCCACACGGTTGCTCCAGTAGGCTTGCACCTTAATACCGACGGATTCAAGACTTCTCTTGAGGGAAGTTCACCAAAGAAGAAGATCTTTGGTGTCAAAGGACCCAGCTACTCCGCTGCACCGGGGAAGGTGGAAGTGATTTTGTAAGGGCTTCTCCGCCTAACTATGGGGGCTAAAGGAGAGACACTTAGTGTAGTGCAATACCTGGAGGGCATCTCCGGGGAGTGGACATAGGTCAAGGTTTGACCGAATCACTATAAATCTGGTGTGTTCTTTCTTATTATTACTTCCGCATTTAATTTTCACACTTTAGTTTTCATTGTGCTGAATCTTGATCTTTATTTTAAGATTGTGTTTATTTTAAATACCAATTCACCTCTCTCTTTTAATTAGCCTTGGGCCAGTTCATAGGGCCTAACATCCTAACGAGCTTTCTAGTGTCATCAGAGAACTTTCAAGTGGTATCAGAGTAGGAATCATAAAATCTAAGTTTTTGAAAACTTTTGAATTTTTAATCCCTAGCTAATTTTTCTAATCATAATATTGTGGAAGGTTATTCAAACACTAAACCACCTTTATTTGAACATATTATATTTAATTTTTAGAAAATTCACATGTCTACTTTCTTGCAATCGATTGATTTTTGTATGTGGCATATGATTTTAACTAGTAATTATGTACCATCACGTATTTTAGATGGAATTAAAATTGATATTTCTTTTAATCAATGGAATAGAGATGAACGAATCGATGCTCAATTGAATGCAAAATCTTTAAATTGCTTTTTCTGTGCTTTAAATTCTGAAGATTTTATGTTAGTATCAACGTGCACTACTGGTAAGGAAATTTGGAATAAACTACACACCATATACGAAGGCACTAGTGAAATCAAGCAATCCAAGTTGAATATGTTAATGCATGATTTTGAACTATTTTGCATGAAACCTTACGAGATGATCTTAGACATGTATATCAGATTTATTCAAATTGTGACATCATTGCATGCTTTAGGTAAATAATTTTCAAATTTTGAAAAAGTCAATAAAATTCTTCATTGCTACTAAATAAGTTTGATGCTAAAGTTGTTGCCATTTGTGAATCAAAAGATTTGAATGAATATTCTATTGATAATTTGATTGGCTCACTTAATGCCTACGAGCAAAGTTTGGATCAAAGACTTTTGGATGCAGGTGAAACGATACTGCTAAAAGCTGAAGATACGAAAAAAAGTAGCTTAGTTGGTGACGAAAGCAATGACTTGACAAGCAAATCAAAAAGTTCACCAAAGCATAAGCATCAACAAAAGTGGAATAAAGGTAAAAATGGTAACAATGTTAATATTTCTTCTAACGTTATTTGCTTTGGATGTAGAAAGCTCACATATGAAAAATCAGTGCTTTAATTTGAGAATTCTTCCTACATAAGAAAAGGGTAATGCAAAGCAAATTATAAACGGGGGAAATAATGAAAAGCAAAAGAATTTCTTGGGCAAATCTTGCTTCTGAATCATCTGATCAGGAGCAAGATGATGCTTAAATTATTTTGTGTGTACTTTTTATATTTGCATGTGTTATTTGTTCTTTTTTTGTTTATGTGATTTTTTTTTATTTATTATTTTTTTTCTTCCTTTTCTATTTCGTTAAATTTTTTTTATCTTTGTCTTTAATTTTGTTTTCATGTGTTTTCCCTTATTAACACACGTGTTCACCTTTCTAAAAATGAAAGCCCTACCTCCTTAATTTTTTTTAAATTCTTATGAAAATTGTGTTTGACTTCTCTCAAAAACAGTCAAAGGAAGGAAACTCATGTTTTTGATTCTCAATCTCTGTTTCCTAAAAGAGGTTATTCTACTTTTGATTTAAAATCTTTTTCATATTTTAAATTAGTTATTTTAACTAAAATTTTTTTATCTCCCTACATTTTATTTATCGCATAGGGATCTTTTGCAAGTTGTTGAATCTAACTCATAATTTTCTTAATCAAGAAATTCTCTTTGTCAATAGGATGGGTTTACTTTTGTTTTTAAGATTTCAGAAAGGTAGCATATTCAAAAAATTAGTCAATGATACCAAAAATAAAAAATGCGCAAAGATGTCAAATTAAAAAAAAAGGTATACACAAAGTGTATCAAAAATCAAAAGATGCACAGTGCGTCAATCAATTGTCAAGAGGCATAAAATGAGCCCACAAAATTTAATGCTTACCATTCTTGTACTTTTTAAAGCTTAAGAAAACCCTTGATACTTTTGATACTTAAGTTTGAAAATCATGATTCCAGATTCAATAATTCATGCATTAATCTTCTATTGGATATATTTTATGGAAGGATTTTTAAAAAATGACTGTTTCTTTCTCTAATTTATTCCTTGATTTAGATTTTAATTTAAAAAGTTTTTGAGCCCTTTAAAAGAACTAGAGTTTGGATTATCAAATTCTAAATTTTTAACCTTTTCTGAGCTATGCGTTGTCAATTCAATTCTACTAAGTTTTTGATTAAATCCAAGAGGTAAGTTTCTCATTTATAGAATATTTGATTTGTTCACTAAATTAGGGATCATTTTTGTCTTTTAATCATTTTATTTTTATTGTTTGTGCCCCTTCTCTTTCTTATAATGTGAAAGGGGGAGAACGTACTGTTGAATTTGTATCTTTTTACTAATATTTTTTTTTCAAAAAAATTAAAAACAACAAAAATTTTTTTATCTCCCCTATTTTGAAAGCTTTATTTTAGAGAGGGGAGATTAGGAGAAAATGTTTTCTTTTTTGCAAATTCAACCAGTTATGTTTCCCATCATCAAAAAGGGGGAGATTGTTATAGATCTATTTTTATGGATTATGATTTTGATGATAGCAAACACTCTTATTTCTCTACGACTACCTTATCTACTGACATTTCAGGTCCACAAGATCAGACTGTAATTTGGAATCAGCTCAAGATTTGGTAGACTAGGTCTGAGTCAACTTGTACCTTTTTCCTTTCCTGAGAATATTATAACTGGTGTGGCTCCTAACGCTATGTAACTTTGTATACACACACCTTGGAAGATTTTATGTCTGCTCCCTAGAGTTTACTATTTTTGGTAACATCGTCCGGGATGATATTTATATCGGCCTGGACGGTCACTTCAAAAATAGAAACCCTAATTAGGGCATCATCCTCATTAAGGCAGCCGCCATTAAGCTCATCGGCCTGGACGATCCTTGTATCGGCCGGGATGATAGGCTCAAATTAAAAAGAATCAGCCGCCATGATCAGTTTAGGTATTTTTTATTTTAGGAAATCGACTAGGATGATATCCACATCGTCCAGGATGATCTAACTCAATTATGCCTAAATTAGTCTAGTATCTTTGGAAAGTATTATAGGCTAATTGATTCGATCCCATCATCCGGGATGATATTTCTATCAGCCTGGACGATAAAGTCAGCAAGTTACATTAATGAGCTCGTTTTAAGATCTTCTATTTAAGCTTTTTATTAGGCACTTTTGTAAGTGTCTTTGGTCGTCATTGTAGCTTCATTCTTTTGGGAGAAACTTGAAGAGAGAGCTTGAAAGGGAGTGAGAAATGGGTGAAGTCTGAGAGAGGGAGAAGATCCTATGAGGGGGGGGACTCAAGGGAGTGTGGAAGGGGATTCCACACGGTTGCTCCGGCAGGCTTGGACCTTAATACCGTCTGATTCAAGGGTTGTCTTGAGGGAAGTTAACCAAAGAAGAAGATCTCTTTGGTGTCAAATGACCCGGTTACTCTGCCGTACCAGGGAAGGTGGAAGTGATTTTGTAAGGGCTTCTCCGCCTAGCTATGGGGGCTAAAGGAGAGACACTTAGTGTAGTGTAATACCTAGAGGGTGCCTCCGGGGAGTGGACGTAGGTCAAGGTTTGACCGAACCACTATAAATCTGGAATGTTCTTTCTTATTATTACTTCCATATTTAATTTCCGCACTTTGGTTTTCATTGTGGTGAATCTTGATCTTTATTTTAAGATTATTTTTGTTTTAAATACTGATTCACCTCTCTCTCTAATTAGCCTTGGGCTAGTTCATAGGGCCTAACATCCCTAACGAACTTTCTAGTTCCATCAGAGAACTTTCAATTTTCTAAATCACTAGCCTTAAAGAATATAGTATTCTCTTTCATTTTTTTCTCCTGCATTAAGTTATCTTTGGTACACTCCTTGCTCGTAGGCAATAAGTGATCCAAGTAAATTATTAATAGAATAAACTTTCAAATCCTTGGATTTTGTAATAGCGATAAATTTTGCATCGTAGGAAGAAGGTAAACAATGCAAAATCTTATTTACTTTTTAAAATTAGATAATTCCTTAACAAAAGCATATAGGGATGTGATGATTTGTACAAACTTAGTATGCATTTCAGATATGGATTCACTATGTTTCATGCAAAAGAGTTCATATTCATGTAGCATGAAATTTAGCCTAGATTATTTCACTTCACTTGTTCCTTCTTAAGTAATACATAATATATCCCAAATTTCATTGCCAGTAGAATAGGTAGATACAAGCATTTAATCTTCATATTTCAAAGCACAAAAGAAATAGTTTAGGCATTTAGTATTTAGTTCAGCTAAATCGTTATCATCAGTAGTCTATTTATAAAAAAAGCTTTCAATTTTAACATCATTTACTAATTATGAATTAGCAGAATAACCATCCTGATCAAACATTCACATATGATAATCAATTGATTGTAAAAACATGGATATACGAGTTTTCCAAAAATCAAAAGGTATATTTTCAAATCGAGGTGGTCGAGTAATTGAATAGCTTTCCGTAATGTTGTGATTACCAAAGCTAGCCATGGATCTTAATTCAAAATTTTTCTAAAACTTAATCTTATAAATCCCGTTTTGATATCACTTGAAAGTTTGTGAGGGTGATTAATCCCTAAAGAACTAGTCCTGAGGCTAACCAATATGATAGAAATTGGTTATTTTAAAAAATTATTTAACAAATAAAAAGTTAAAACCTCTTGATGCAGATATAGAACTAATTTTACAATAGCAAAAAAATAGATATTTTGACCATAGATCAAATCACAAAAAAGAGCAGAAATTAAAATGCAATAAAAGTAATAACAAAGAACGCACCAAAATTTATAGTGGTTCGATCAACCTGACCTAATTCCACACCTCGGAGGCTCCCTCTTCAAGTAATACTCTAAATAAAAGTAACTCTCCTTTTTCTTTCACAGTAAGGCGGAGAGGCTTGTATAAAAACTATTTTACCTCCTCATTGCAGTAGAGAACCATAACAATTTTATAGATAGAGAACCTTAACTCTATTTTCACCCTCATGGTGATGTTTAGAGAACCAAAAATCTATTTTCACCCTCTAGGTGATGGTTATAGAACCACGATCTTTGCTAAAGAAATTCTCCTCCGAAGCCACAAAGATTCTAGGTAGACGCTTGTAGGTACTTTGCAAGATTATTGCTTGGAGAAACCTTATGAATCCCCTCACAACTTCTCCCTCTCAAAAACTACCACTCTTCTCTTATGAAGCCATCCTTCTTCTCTCCCACAAGCTCCATCTCAAGAAGACTAAGCACCCAAAGATGTTTAAGGAGAGCGTTAGAGATTCTTAAATAGAGGGCTTCAAAAAATCATAGTTTCCAAGCCATCTATCTTTTATTCGTATAGTACGATCGACGTATTGTATGATACTATCAGTTCAAATCAGAGTTGTCTAGCAAGATCATTTACATAAACTTTTAACTTTTATAATACATCATACAGTATGATCTCAAATTATATGATACGATATGTAGAAATTCCTTCCAATTATTTGGGATAGCCAACTTCATAGATGGGTGATCATCTAGTACTATGGACATCATACGGTATGACTAGTATAAAAACTAAGGATTTCATTTGGAATAATCTAAGGGATGACAAATGTCATACATGGGTAATCATATAGTACGAACAATTTTGTATAGTACGATCAAATAGAATCAATGCCAAGGATGTAATTGCCTTAAATCATGTGATTAAATTTTCATTAATGCATACAGTATGATTAAATCATATTGTATGAACAATACAGAATTAGAATCTTCTGTAACTTTGGGGACTAGGGCTTGGTAGAGCACAATAGATCATATGATACAAATTAAAATCATACAGTATCATACATGTTTCATATAGTACAAAGTAAAATTTTACAATACAAACTACTTCAAAAAAAACTAACTCTCTTAAAAAAATATTTCTATCTCCCCTTGTGTGTGTAAGGTTGCTTAGCAAAGCTATTCACCTAGATACATTTTATGACTCAAGAAAGATAAAAATATATAATAAATTTAAAATAATAGACCTAGCCTTGAGCTGATTATAATTGCTAGTGAATGATGGACTAAATTCCTGAAACGTTAATACACACATAACAAAACACACTATCATAGAAATAGTAAAAAGCAGTATCAGATATAATATCATTAAAATACAAACAAAGTGCTTAGCTTAGATATGCAACACCTTCACTAGTCCTTACAAAACTTTTTTCTTTCAGAAGAATGTATTTTAGTATATGCAGTGCTCGAGCAACTTTTCAATGGTGTATGATGTCAGTTTTTTAAAACTTAATCGAGCAAGGTGTTGAAATTTTCATGGATGACTTCTCTATATTTAGCACTACAATGTATTCTTATCTTGAGCATTTAACTTATATTTTGAAAAGATGTATAGATATAAATTTAGAGTTAAATTGGGAGAAGAATTAGTTCATGATGACTGAAGGCATTTTTTTATGAGATATTTCTAAGGAAGGATTGGAGGAAGTTAGTACAAAAAATTTTGGTTTCATTAATGCATACAGTATGATTAAATCATATTGTATGAACAATACAGAATTAGAATCTTCTGTAACTTTGGGGACTAGGGCTTGGTAGAGCACAATAGATCATATGATACAAATTAAAATCATACAGTATCATACATGTTTCATATAGTACAAAGTAAAATTTTACAGTACGAACTACTTCAAAAAAAACTAACTCTCTTAAAAAAATATTTCTATCTCCCCTTGTGTGTGTAAGGTTGCTTAGCAAAGCTATTCACCTAGATACATTTTATGACTCAAGAAAGATAAAAATATATAATAAATTTAAAATAATAGACCTAGCCTTGAGCTGATTATAATTGCTAGTGAATGATGGACTAAATTCCTGAAACGTTAATACACACATAACAAAACACACTATCATAGAAATAGTAAAAAGCAGTATCAGATATAATATCATTAAAATACAAACAAAGTGCTTAGCTTAGATATGCAACACCTTCACTAGTCCTTACAAAACTTTTTTCTTTCAGAAGAATGTATTTTAGTATATGCAGTGCTCGAGCAACTTTTCAATGGTGTATGATGTCAGTTTTTTAAAACTTAATCGAGCAAGGTGTTGAAATTTTCATGGATGACTTCTCTATATTTAGCACTACAATGTATTCTTATCTTGAGCATTTAACTTATATTTTGAAAAGATGTATAGATATAAATTTAGAGTTAAATTGGGAGAAGAATTAGTTCATGATGACTGAAGGCATTTTCTTATGAGATATTTCTAAGGAAGGATTGGAGGAAGTTAGTACAAAAAATTTTGGTTTCATTAATGCATACCGTATGATTAAATCATATTGTATGAACAATACAGAATTAGAATCTTCTGTAACTTTGGGGACTAGGGCTTGGTAGAGCACAATAGATCATATGATACAAATTAAAATCATACAGTATCATACATGTTTCATATAGTACAAAGTAAAATTTTACAATACGAACTACTTCAAAAAAAACTAACTCTCTTAAAAAAATATTTCTATCTCCCCATGTGTGTGTAAGGTTGCTTAGCAAAGCTATTCACCTAGATACATTTTATGACTCAAGAAAGATAAAAATATATAATAAATTTAAAATAATAGACCTAGCCTTGAGCTGATTATAATTGCTAGTGAATGATGGACTAAATTCCTGAAACGTTAATACACACATAACAAAACACACTATCATAGAAATAGTAAAAAGCAGTATCAGATATAATATCATTAAAATACAAACAAAGTGCTTAGCTTAGATATGCAACACCTTCACTAGTCCTTACAAAACTTTTTTCTTTCAGAAGAATGTATTTTAGTATATGCAGTGCTCGAGCAACTTTTCAATGGTGTATGATGTCAGTTTTTTAAAACTTAATCGAGCAAGGTGTTGAAATTTTCATGGATGACTTCTCTATATTCAGCACTACAATGTATTCTTATCTTGAGCATTTAACTTATATTTTGAAAAGATGTATAGATATAAATTTAGAGTTAAATTGGGAGAAGAATTAGTTCATGATGACTGAAGGCATTTTCTTATGAGATATTTCTAAGGAAGGATTGGAGGAAGTTAGTACAAAATATTTTGGTTTCATTAATGCATACTGTATGATTAAATCATATTGTATGAACAATACAGAATTAGAATCTTCTGTAACTTTGGGGACTAGGGCTTGGTAGAGCACAATAGATCATATGATACAAATTAAAATCATACAGTATCATTCATGTTTCATATAGTACAAAGTAAAATTTTACAATACGAACTACTTCAAAAAAAACTAACTCTCTTAAAAAAATATTTCTATCTCCCCTTGTGTGTGTAAGGTTGCTTAGGAAAGCTATTCACCTAGATACATTTTATGACTCAAGAAAGATAAAAATATATAATAAATTTAAAATAATAGACCTAGCCTTGAGCTGATTATAATTGCTAGTGAATGATGGACTAAATTCCTGAAACGTTAATACACACATAACAAAACACACTATCATAGAAATAGTAAAAAGCAGTATCAGATATAATATCATTAAAATACAAACAAAGTGCTTAGCTTAGATATGCAACACCTTCACTAGTCCTTACAAAACTTTTTTCTTTCAGAAGAATGTATTTTAGTATATGCAGTGCTCGAGCAACTTTTCAATGGTGTATGATGTCAGTTTTTTAAAACTTAATCGAGCAAGGTGTTGAAATTTTCATGGATGACTTCTCTATATTCAGCACTACAATGTATTCTTATCTTGAGCATTTAACTTATATTTTGAAAAGATGTATAGATATAAATTTAGAGTTAAATTGGGAGAAGAATTAGTTCATGATGACTGAAGGCATTTTTTTATGAGATATTTCTAAGGAAGGATTGGAGGAAGTTAGTACAAAAAATTTTAGTTTCATTAATGCATACAGTATGATTAAATCATATTGTATGAACAATACAGAATTAGAATCTTCTGTAACTTTGGGGACTAGGGCTTGGTAGAGCACAATAGATCATATGATACAAATTAAAATCATACAGTATCATACATGTTTCATATAGTACAAAGTAAAATTTTACAATACGAACTACTTCAAAAAAAACTAACTCTCTTAAAAAAATATTTCTATCTCCCTTTGTGTGTGTAAGGTTGCTTAGCAAAGCTATTCACCTAGATACATTTTATGACTCAAGAAAGATAAAAATATATAATAAATTTAAAATAATAGACCTAGCCTTGAGCTGATTATAATTGCTAGTGAATGATGGACTAAATTTCTGAAACGTTAATACACACATAAGAAAACACACTATCATAGAAATAGTAAAAAGCAGTATCAGATATAATATCATTAAAATACAAACAAAGTGCTTAGCTTAGATATGCAACACCTTCACTAGTCCTTACAAAACTTTTTTCTTTCAGAAGAATGTATTTTAGTATATGCAGTGCTCGAGCAACTTTTCAATGGTGTATGATGTCAGTTTTTTAAAACTTAATCGAGCAAGGTGTTGAAATTTTCATGGATGACTTCTCTATATTTAGCACTACAATGTATTCTTATCTTGAGCATTTAACTTATATTTTGAAAAGATGTATAGATATAAATTTAGAGTTAAATTGGGAGAAGAATTAGTTCATGATGACTGAAGGCATTTTCTTATGAGATATTTCTAAGGAAGGATTGGAGGAAGTTAGTACAAAAAATTTTGGTTTCATTAATGCATACAGTATGATTAAATCATATTGTATGAACAATACAGAATTAGAATCTTCTGTAACTTTGGGGACTAGGGCTTGGTAGAGCACAATAGATCATATGATACAAATTAAAATCATACAGTATCATACATGTTTCATATAGTACAAAGTAAAATTTTACAATACGAACTACTTCAAAAAAAACTAACTCTCTTAAAAAAATATTTCTATCTCCCCTTGTGTGTGTAAGGTTGCTTAGCAATGCTATTCACCTAGATACATTTTATGACTCAAGAAAGATAAAAATATATAATAAATTTAAAATAATAGACCTAGCCTTGAGCTGATTATAATTGCTAGTGAATGATGGACTAAATTCCTGAAACGTTAATACACACATAAAAAAACACACTATCATAGAAATAGTAAAAAGCAATATCAGATATAATATCATTAAAATACAAACAAAGTGCTTAGCTTAGATATGCAACACCTTCACTAGTCCTTACAAAACTTTTTTCTTTCAGAAGAATGTATTTTAGTATATGCAGTGCTCGAGCAACTTTTCAATGGTGTATGATGTCAGTTTTTTAAAACTTAATCGAGCAAGGTGTTGAAATTTTCATGGATGACTTCTCTATATTCAGCACTACAATGTATTCTTATCTTGAGCATTTAACTTATATTTTGAAAAGATGTATAGATATAAATTTAGAGTTAAATTGGGAGAAGAATTAGTTCATGATGACTGAAGGCATTTTCTTTTGAGATATTTCTAAGGAAGGATTGGAGGAAGTTAGTACAAAATATTTTGGTTTCATTAATGCATACAGTATGATTAAATCATATTGTATGAACAATACAGAATTAGAATCTTCTGTAACTTTGGGGACTAGGGCTTGGTAGAGCACAATAGATCATATGATACAAATTAAAATCATACAGTATCATTCATGTTTCATATAGTACAAAGTAAAATTTTACAATACGAACTACTTCAAAAAAAACTAACTCTCTTAAAAAAATATTTCTATCTCCCCTTGTGTGTGTAAGGTTGCTTAGCAAAGCTATTCACCTAGATACATTTTATGACTCAAGAAAGATAAAAATATATAATAAATTTAAAATAATAGACCTAGCCTTGAGCTGATTATAATTGCTAGTGAATGATGGACTAAATTCCTGAAACGTTAATACACACATAACAAAACACACTATCATAGAAATTGTAAAAAGCAGTATCAGATATAATATCATTAAAATACAAACAAAGTGCTTAGCTTAGATATGCAACACCTTCACTAGTCCTTACAAAACTTTTTTCTTTCAGAAGAATGTATTTTAGTATATGCAGTGCTCGAGCAACTTTTCAATGGTGTATGATGTCAGTTTTTTAAAACTTAATCGAGCAAGGTGTTGAAATTTTCATGGATGACTTCTCTATATTCAGCACTACAATGTATTCTTATCTTGAGCATTTAACTTATATTTTGAAAAGATGTATAGATATAAATTTAGAGTTAAATTGGGAGAAGAATTAGTTCATGATGACTGAAGGCATTTTTTTATGAGATATTTCTAAGGAAGGATTGGAGGAAGTTAGTACAAAAAATTTTGGTTTCATTAATGCATACAGTATGATTAAATCATATTGTATGAACAATACAGAATTAGAATCTTCTGTAACTTTGGGGACTAGGGCTTGGTAGAGCACAATAGATCATATGATACAAATTAAAATCATACAGTATCATACATGTTTCATATAGTACAAAGTAAAATTTTACAATATGAACTACTTCAAAAAAAACTAACTCTCTTAAAAAAATATTTCTATCTCCCCATGTGTGTGTAAGGTTGCTTAGCAAAGCTATTCACCTAGATACATTTTATGACTCAAGAAAGATAAAAATATATAATAAATTTAAAATAATAGACCTAGCCTTGAGCTGATTATAATTGCTAGTGAATGATGGACTAAATTTCTGAAACGTTAATACACACATAACAAAACACACTATCATAGAAATAGTAAAAAGCAGTATCAGATATAATATCATTAAAATACAAACAAAGTGCTTAGCTTAGATATGCAACACCTTCACTAGTCCTTACAAAACTTTTTTCTTTCAGAAGAATGTATTTTAGTATATGCAGTGCTCGAGCAACTTTTCAATGGTGTATGATGTCAGTTTTTTAAAACTTAATCGAGCAAGGTGTTGAAATTTTCATGGATGACTTCTCTATATTTAGCACTACAATGTATTCTTATCTTGAGCATTTAACTTATATTTTGAAAAGATGTATAGATATAAATTTAGAGTTAAATTGGGAGAAGAATTAGTTCATGATGACTGAAGGCATTTTCTTATGAGATATTTCTAAGGAAGGATTGGAGGAAGTTAGTACAAAAAATTTTGGTTTCATTAATGCATACAGTATGATTAAATCATATTGTATGAACAATACAAAATTAGAATCTTCTGTAACTTTGGGGACTAGGGCTTGGTAGAGCACAATAGATCATATGATACAAATTAAAATCATACAGTATCATACATGTTTCATATAGTACAAAGTAAAATTTTACAATACGAACTACTTCAAAAAAAAACTAACTCTCTTAAAAAAATATTTCTATCTCCCCTTGTGTGTGTAAGGTTGCTTAGCAATGCTATTCACCTAGATACATTTTATGACTCAAGAAAGATAAAAATATATAATAAATTTAAAATAATAGACCTAGCCTTGAGCTGATTATAATTGCTAGTGAATGATGGACTAAATTCCTGAAACGTTAATACACACATAAAAAAACACACTATCATAGAAATAGTAAAAAGCAGTATCAGATATAATATCATTAAAATACAAACAAAGTGCTTAGCTTAGATATGCAACACCTTCACTAGTCCTTACAAAACTTTTTTCTTTCAGAAGAATGTATTTTAGTATATGCAGTGCTCGAGCAACTTTTCAATGGTGTATGATGTCAGTTTTTTAAAACTTAATCGAGCAAGGTGTTGAAATTTTCCTGGATGACTTCTCTATATTTAGCACTACAATGTATTCTTATCTTGATCATTTAACTTATATTTTGAAAAGATGTATAGATATAAATTTAGAGTTAAATTGGGAGAAGAATTAGTTCATGATGACCGAAGGCATTTTCTTATGAGATATTTCTAAGGAAGGATTGGAGGAAGTTAGTACAAAAAATTTTGGTTTCATTAATGCATACAGTATGATTAAATCATATTGTATGAACAATACAGAATTAGAATCTTCTGTAACTTTGGGGACTAGGGCTTGGTAGAGCACAATAGATCATATGATACAAATTAAAATCATATAGTATCATACATGTTTCATATAGTACAAAGTAAAATTTTACAATACGAACTACTTCAAAAAAAACTAACTCTCTTAAAAAAATATTTCTATCTCCCCTTGTGTGTGTAAGGTTGCTTAGCAAAGCTATTCACCTAGATACATTTTATGACTCAAGAAAGATAAAAATATATAATAAATTTAAAATAATAGACCTAGCCTTGAGCTGATTATAATTGCTAGTGAATGATGGACTAAATTCCTGAATCGTTAATACACACATAACAAAACACACTATCATAGAAATAGTAAAAAGCAGTATCAGATATAATATCATTAAAATACAAACAAAGTGCTTAGCTTAGATATGCAACACCTTCACTAGTCCTTACAAAACTTTTTTCTTTCAGAAGAATGTATTTTAGTATATGCAGTACTCGAGCAACTTTTCAATGGTGTATGATGTCAGTTTTTTAAAACTTAATCGAGCAAGGTGTTGAAATTTTCATGGATGACTTCTCTATATTTAGCACTACAATGTATTCTTATCTTGAGCATTTAACTTATATTTTGAAAAGATGTATAGATATAAATTTAGAGTTAAATTGGGAGAAGAATTAGTTCATGATGACTGAAGGCATTTTCTTATGAGATATTTCTAAGGAAGGATTGGAGGAAGTTAGTACAAAAAATTTTGGTTTCATTAATGCATACAGTATGATTAAATCATATTGTATGAACAATACAGAATTAGAATCTTCTGTAACTTTGGGGACTAGGGCTTGGTAGAGCACAATAGATCATATGATACAAATTAAAATCATACAGTATCATACATGTTTCATATAGTACAAAGTAAAATTTTACAATACGAACTACTTCAAAAAAAACTAACTCTCTTAAAAAAATATTTCTATCTCCCCTTGTGTGTGTAAGGTTGCTTAGCAAAGCTATTCACCTAGATACATTTTATGACTCAAGAAAGATAAAAATATATAATAAATTTAAAATAATAGACCTAGCCTTGAGCTGATTATAATTGCTAGTGAATGATGGACTAAATTCCTGAAACGTTAATACACACATAACAAAACACACTATCATAGAAATAGTAAAAAGCAGTATCAGATATAATATCATTAAAATACAAACAAAGTGCTTAGCTTAGATATGCAACACCTTCACTAGTCCTTACAAAACTTTTTTCTTTCAGAAGAATGTATTTTAGTATATGCAGTGCTCGAGCAACTTTTCAATGGTGTATGATGTCAGTTTTTTAAAACTTAATCGAGCAAGGTGTTGAAATTTTCATGGATGACTTCTCTATATTTAGCACTACAATGTATTCTTATCTTGAGCATTTAACTTATATTTTGAAAAGATGTATAGATATAAATTTAGAGTTAAATTGGGAGAAGAATTAGTTCATGATGACTGAAGGCATTTTCTTATGAGATATTTCTAAGGAAGGATTGGAGGAAGTTAGTACAAAAATTTTTGGTTTCATTAATGCATACAGTATGATTAAATCATATTGTATGAACAATACAGAATTAGAATCTTCTGTAACTTTGGGGACTAGGGCTTGGTAGAGCACAATAGATCATATGATACAAATTAAAATCATACAGTATCATACATGTTTCATATAGTACAAAGTAAAATTTTACAATACGAACTACTTCAAAAAAACTAACTCTCTTAAAAAAATATTTCTATCTCCCCTTGTGTGTGTAAGGTTGCTTAGCAAAGCTATTCACCTAGATACATTTTATGACTCAAGAAAGATAAAAATATATAATAAATTTAAAATAATAGACCTAGCCTTGAGCTGATTATAATTGCTAGTGAATGATGGACTAAATTCCTGAAACGTTAATACAAACATAACAAAACACACTATCATAGAAATAGTAAAAAGCAGTATCAGATATAATATCATTAAAATACAAACAAAGTGCTTAGCTTAGATATGCAACACCTTCACTAGTCCTTACAAAACTTTTTTCTTTCAGAAGAATGTATTTTAGTATATGCAGTGCTCGAGCAACTTTTCAATGGTGTATGATGTCAGTTTTTTAAAACTTAATCGAGCAAGGTGTTGAAATTTTCATGGATGACTTCTCTATATTTAGCACTACAATGTATTCTTATCTTGAGCATTTAACTTATATTTTGAAAAGATGTATAGATATAAATTTAGAGTTAAATTGGGAGAAGAATTAGTTCATGATGACTGAAGGCATTTTCTTATGAGATATTTCTAAGGAAGGATTGGAGGAAGTTAGTACAAAAAATTTTGGTTTCATTAATGCATACAGTATGATTAAATCATATTGTATGAACAATACAGAATTAGAATCTTCTGTAACTTTGGGGACTAGGGCTTGGTAGAGCACAATAGATCATATGATACAAATTAAAATCATACAGTATCATACATATTTCATATAGTACAAAGTAAAATTTTACAATACGAACTACTTCAAAAAAAAAAACTAACTCTCTTAAAAAAATATTTCTATCTCCCCTTGTGTGTGTAAGGTTGCTTAGCAAAGCTATTCACCTAGATACATTTTATGACTCAAGAAAGATAAAAATATATAATAAATTTAAAATAATAGACCTAGCCTTGAGCTGATTATAATTGCTAGTGAATGATGGACTAAATTCCTGAAACGTTAATACACACATAACAAAACACACTATCATAGAAATAGTAAAAAGCAGTATCAGATATAATATCATTAAAATACAAACAAAGTGCTTAGCTTAGATATGCAACACCTTCACTAGTCCTTACAAAACTTTTTTCTTTCAGAAGAATGTATTTTAGTATATGCAGTGCTCGAGCAACTTTTCAATGGTGTATGATGTCAGTTTTTTAAAACTTAATCGAGCAAGGTGTTGAAATTTTCATGGATGACTTCTCTATATTTAGCACTACAATGTATTCTTATCTTGAGCATTTAACTTATATTTTGAAAAGATGTATAGATATAAATTTAGAGTTAAATTGGGAGAAGAATTAGTTCATGATGACCGAAGGCATTTTTTTATGAGATATTTCTAAGGAAGGATTGGAGGAAGTTAGTACAAAAAATTTTGGTTTCATTAATGCATACAGTATGATTAAATCATATTGTATGAACAATACAGAATTAGAATCTTCTGTAACTTTGGGGACTAGGGCTTGGTAGAGCACAATAGATCATATGATACAAATTAAAATCATACAGTATCATACATGTTTCATATAGTACAAAGTAAAATTTTACAATACGAACTACTTCAAAAAAAACTAACTCTCTTAAAAAAATATTTCTATCTCCCCTTGTGTGTGTAAGGTTGCTTAGCAAAGCTATTCACCTAGATACATTTTATGACTCAAGAAAGATAAAAATATATAATAAATTTAAAATAATAGACCTAGCCTTGAGCTGATTATAATTGCTAGTGAATGATGGACTAAATTCCTGAAACGTTAATACACACATAACAAAACACACTATCATAGAAATAGTAAAAAGCAGTATCAGATATAATATCATTAAAATACAAACAAAGTGCTTAGCTTAGATATGCAACACCTTCACTAGTCCTTACAAAACTTTTTTCTTTCAGAAGAATGTATTTTAGTATATGCAGTGCTCGAGCAACTTTTCAATGGTGTATGATGTCAGTTTTTTAAAACTTAATCGAGCAAGGTGTTGAAATTTTCATGGATGACTTCTCTATATTTAGCACTACAATGTATTCTTATCTTGAGCATTTAACTTATATTTTGAAAAGATGTATAGATATAAATTTAGAGTTAAATTGGGAGAAGAATTAGTTCATGATGACTGAAGGCATTTTTTTATGAGATATTTCTAAGGAAGGATTGGAGGAAGTTAGTACAAAAATTTTTGGTTAGAGAACAATTTCCACCCCCCACCCCCCCCCCCCCCCCCCCCATGCCCAAATTTGTTAAAGGAATTAGAAGTTCCTTAAGCATATAAAAATTTAATAGGAGATTCATAAAAGATTTCCTTAAAATTTCTAAACCTTTATATCATTTATTGCATAAAGATGTTTCTATTATATTTAATTCTGCTTGTCATGAAGTTTTTAATACATTAAAAAAAAACATTTAATTACTGTTTGAGTTATTATTTCTCCTGATTGGTAATTACCTTTTATAGTAATGTGTTATGTAAAAGATGTTGCTATTGGTCAAAAGCAAAGTGAGAAATTTCATATCATTTTTAATGTTAGCAAAGCTTTAAATTATGTATAATATAATAGCAAAACTACCAAAAAAGAATGTTAACCATTATTTTTTCTTTTTATATGTTTAGATCATATTTGATTAGTACCAAAGAAATTATTTATATTGATCATTCTATTATCAAACATCTTATGACAAAGAAAGACACTAAACCTAGCTAGATTGGTGAGTTGGATTCTTCTATTAAAAGAATTTGATGTAAAAATTGCTGATAGAAAAAAGACTAAAAATCAAATTAATGGTCATCTTTCCAGACTTTCTATTAAAAAATATGCATAAACTAAGCTTGAGATTAATGAATATTTTCTAGATGAATAAATTTTTGCTTTGCTTCTAAACAAACTATCATGGTATGCTGACAATGTTAATTTCATTATTAAGGTATACTTTCATATGATTTATCAATAATTCAAAATAGAAATTGGCATGCTACCAAATATATATTTTTTGGATGAATCCTATTTATTTAATTCTTGTAATAAGCAAATTATTAGAAGATGTTTCTTTGAGGAAGAAATAAAACCAATCATTAGAGAATTTCATGATTCTTATAAGGGAGGATATTTTGGAGGATCTAGAACTACTTCTAAAATCATATAATTTATATTTTTTATTGTTTAATGTATTTAAGGATGTTAATTAATATATTAGAAAATGTGATAAATATCAAACTGTGTGTAATATTTCAAAAAGAAATTGAATACCTTTGAACTATGTTTTGGATATTGAGATGTTTTATGTTTGGGGATTTAATTTTATGGGACCTTTTGTGCAATATCATGAAAAATAATATATTCTTATTATTGTGGATTATGTTTCAAAATAATTTGAAGAGGTGGAAAATAGTATAATTGATGCTTAGGTTGTAATTAAAACTTAAAAATATACATATTGTTTCTTGATTTGAAATGCCTAGAGTTTTAGTTGGTGAGGGAAAATTCATTTCTTCAACAAAAGAATTGTAGTGTTAAGAAAATATGAAATTTATTATAGGGTTACAACTTCTTTATTATCCTAAAACAAGTGGCCAAGCTAAAATTAACAATATGAAAATTAAACAGATTTTGGGAAAAAATTGTCAATTTCGATATGAAGGAATAGGCTGTGAAGTTAGAAGATGGCTTATGTGCCTATAAAATAGCTTTTAAGAATCATATTAGTATGACTCCCTACAAATTTAAATTTAAAAAGGTTAAACATTCTTTTAGAAATAGAACATAAAACAATTTGGGCTATTAAAGAATTGAATTCTAATTTTGAAATAATAAATGAGAAAAGATTAATATAGTTGAATGAATTAGAAGAAATAAAAATTGGGGCTTATGAAAATGCAAGAATTTATAAAGATAAAATTAAAAAATGGCATAATAGTAAGCTCCATTGCAAGGAATTTACTCTTGGATAGGGTGATTAACTTTTGAATTCCAAATTTAAATTATTTCTAAGAAAATTAAATTCTAGGTGGTCAAGACTATTCATTGTCATGTGAGTATTTCCTTACATAATAAAATTCAAAATAAACAAAGCTTATATGTTTTTAAAGTTAATGGCATTAGACTGAAACTTTATTTAATTAGAAAGATTGAACAACTTAGACATATAAGTGAGTTGGATCATCCTAAAATAAAATAATTGGTATAGTCTAGTTAAAGACTATAAACTTAGCGCTAATGGGAGACAACCCACATGTTTTGATAGTCATTTAGATTAGTAGAGTTTTTCCTTAAGTACTAGTTATCTTGTTCGTAGTGTATCACATGTTTTGTGTCTTTTTCTCCTTTATTTAAGAAGCATGTATTATTAACTGTGGTTACCATATGTTTACATTTAATTTTATTCTCTTGATACTGACAATTTTTTATATTGTCTTTTACTAATATTTGTACTTTTTATTATTTATTTAGCCAAAATAAAAATAATATTTAAAAATTATATAAAATTAAAATAATAATAAAACATCATATTATAGTTTAAATAAACAATGCATTATCATTTATAGGTTAAAAAATTTAGTAATTAACTAACTTAGATCATTTAAAATATTAACATGACTTGAATTTATAAGTTATACATTAATACATTGACCTTTGAACTGAAAACAAATAATTAAAGCTAAAGAATACATATAGGTAGCTTAGAAATGAAAATCATAATAACTTAAAGTTTGAAGTATTTATATTATTAAATCCTTATATCAAATAATTAAGATTGTAAGAGGATATAAGCAAAACTGATATTCAAAATAATTAATTATGCATTCCATAAGAATGAAAAGAAAAGAAACAAGAAAAGAGTTTTTAAATGAAAACTAAAAGAAAAAAAGAATAACGCTATATTTAAAAATGGTATCAGTTAAAAGTATAAAATACAAATGCAACCTTATACTTAAAGTTACAAAGGATATAGTAAGAGAACTAGTACAAAAAGTAGTGAACTTACAAAACTTCAATTTTAACTATAAACACATCTAATTTTTGAGCTACCTTATTAATTTCAAGATTTCATAGTCAATGTTTTATTTATATATATTCATAACATATAAATTCAAAAGAAGCAATGACAATGGTGATTGATTAAGATAATTATTAGAAATTTTTAAACTGTGATCATAATTTTGTTTATTCAAAACTACTTCTAGGTTATGATAAATTATCCTTAAATTTTGTAATTTTAAATTATTAAGTTTTGTTTTCAATATTAAATTAATTAAAACTATAATTTTTATTTTATTATTGCTTGAGAATAAATATAATTTTAAACTAAGGAGAATTTATTATTTGTAAATTGTATAATATTTATTATATTTGAATTTGAGTAAAAATAAATTATATAGTTATTTTTTGTAAAGGAAATACTCAAAAAATTGCAAAAAAAAAAAAAATTATCATATAGCACCGTGGTATGGGATAAAACAATGCTGCTATGTCAAAATAAACTCTAGTAGAGTTCCATTTTGGGACATTATAGCACCATCCTCTTTATTTTAGAGCACTAAAATGACATCATAATCAACGCCACTATGTTGAGAGCACCACTGCATTGAAAATTAAACTTGGCAGAAGTAGGTTCTTGGGAAAATAATGTTGCGGCATAATAATTCAACGCCTCAGTTAAAAACTACAAACTAGCATTGCTTTCATTTTTTTTTTTTTAGTATTGTGGCATGGTAGTTATTACTTCATAGAGCTACGATTGACTTAGCAAGAGGATGCATCTATTCAATTAGTGACTGTTTCAAGTCACTAAGCACCGTAGTAGAGCTAACCTTTCAACGCCAAGTTGCTAGTTTGACTTTATGCATTGAGTCTTCACCATGTTAAGTGCCACAACGCTTGAGGTCATTTCTATATTTTTCTATAAATAGATGTTCAGTTCTATATGTAAAGGAATTCAATTACTTGAATACAAATTGAATAAATTTTTTGTGTACACCTCTAATATCCTCTTAGAGTATATTCTAAGGGAGGCTACAGAAGTGCATGATATAATCTTTGAGAGAGTTTAGCCTATATGTGTATCAACAACTCTGTATGTGAAGAAGAATGAGTGTAGGCAAGATAAATTGATCCTTTTTAGTGAAAAAATTCCATTCCTTCTCTTCTACTTTGCTCTTTTATAAATAGAATGAAAATGAGTTTGCTTGTTATTTCTTCTATGTCTAGCCAAATCTCTTATTTTTTTATTGATGATGTAAAGAACATATTAAATTCTAATATAAACTCTTATACTTTAAAGAAGTTATGGGTATTTTTAATACATCTCATTTTTCATTTAATACATACAATGGCCATGTGTGTAATTAAAAAATGTGATGTACAAACTTAACGAAAGAATGCAAGAATAATTAGGAGTATTAAAATAGAATGTTGGCATGCCTAGACAAAGGATGTTAAATAGTCTATGTTCTATAGAGATGATAAAATTGTAGGATGTCAGCAGATATCATTTTCACCCCTACAAGCTCGATAGAGATATAGGAATGCATATGCTCTAACCCACTTCTAAAATTAAAACTTTTAATAAGAAACTATGATATTTATATACAACAATCCAAAATATTTTTTTAGAGCCACGGCTTGAAGAGAGAGAAGCTCCACAATTTTAGGAAGGAATTGGAGGAAGATTTTGAAGATTTGGGTGCCATTGTTGGAGATGAAAGAAGGTGGCCGGTCATCTATGGATGACCGGAACACCAAAAAAAGTCTATCTACAGCGAATCCAATCATGTTGGATTCAAAAGGTAGATTCTCCTTCAAACGCATTTCCCCTTTTCGGATTTTGGAAACTCCTCTAGTCATAAGAGAGGGAGGTTCGAATGCTATGCATAAACCTTTGCTGGTTTCAGGCAAAGGAAAAGAAGTGATTTCCTTTTTGAATGATAAGCCAAATCCCTTGTTGGATATCATTTTGGGAGCTAATGATAATGAAGCATCTTCATCAAGAGGAAGTTTTGCTGATATCTTGAAGAATGACCATGATATTAACAAAAGTAAGGTTAATATCAAAATTCCAAATACTTCTTCAAATTTGGATAATTCTAATGTGTGGGTTAAAAAACCTCACATTAAAATTAATTATAGTGAAATTCATGATGATAATGGGGATGCAAATTGTGGTCATACTTGACAAGGAAAAGGAAAAATATAATGCTCAAATTTTGAGTAATTCCTTGGTTGTTAAAATTCTTAGAAAAAACTATCCTTTTTCTAAGTGTTCATTTGAATTAAGGAAGCAATGGACGAAGTTTGGAGGATTTCATATTACATTGCTTGGTCTAGATTGGCTCCTTTGTTCATTTCAATCTCAAGAAGCCAAGGAGGAAGTTATGAATGGAGGTCCGTGGCTTGTAGGAGGATTTGTGGTAGGTTAAGACTATTGGTCTCCTACTTTCTCTCCTAACTCTTTGGATGGGGTCTCATCTCCGATTTGGGTTCGTCTTCCTCATTTGCCATTACATTGTTGGGATGAATCCAATATCACTAGAATTGTTTCTAGAATTGGCACTCCATTACTATTGGATGGTAACATGTTTAGATGGTGGAGAAGGGAGTATGCTAGAGCTTGCATTCGAGTTAATTTGAATTCTAAGCTCCCCTCTGGAATTTGGGTGGAAGGGCTTTATGGTAGATTTTTTCAAAAATTTGAGTATGAAAATCTATCATCGTTTTGCTTCAAATGTGGTAAAATTGGACATATTGATTCTATGTGTCCTAATTCAACTCATAATCAAGATCCACTTGTTAATAAGGTCCATTTCAGTTCGTCTCAAACTGAGATTATTCTTATGGGCCTTGGATGCATGTGAAGTTCAAAAACAATAGGACGATTATTCCAGAAAAAAAGATTTTTAAATCTGTTTCAGCTTTGGAGAAATCAGCTGATGATTGTGTTATTGCTGCCTTGGAAGATGCTGAAGGTAACGGGGTTACTAGTTCAGAAGTTCATGCTGTTCATTTGAATGTTCGGGACAAAGCTGAAATCAAGGAAAGTGGTGAATTGACAGTTAAATAAGGAGCTGATTCTTCCTCTATTGATCCAGTTTTTGCAGAAAAAATTCAAATTCAAATCCCTATTAATATGGAGGAGGTTAACGAGAGGTCTAAGACTCCTGATATTAATTTGGAACAATCTCAGGAAGCTCAGAATTCAAATTCTGAAATCCCTATTCTTTTGGCTGATCCCGTGGAAAGGAACTGCAATACTCCTCGTATAGAAAATGTTTTTTTGGGAGCTTATGGAGCAGATATCAATATCAGCAAAAATTTGAATTCAAATCCTGAATTCAAAATCCCTGAAAATTTGGAAGTTGTTAAGGGAGGAGGTTGCGAGGTTTCACTAGATCCTGCCCGATCCAATCCCGATCAGACTGCTGAAATACCTAAAACTAACATACCAAAATTTGAAATCAATAATTCAGTTCCTCAAGAAGAAGTACTGGCGGCTGCTTCTAGCATTAATGCTGTTTTTATTTCAGCTTCTAAACCTGAAATACATAAAAGTATTGGATTATTTAGAGAATCTTCTCCATTGTCAGCTGTGAGTTTGAATGTTAAGAAGACTTCTATTAAAAAAGTTGTCAAGGAAAGTAAGACCCCGGGATCTAAGCACATTTTGTTCAAGGAACTTCAAGCATTAGGACCGGTGAATGATCTACCTAGAAGGAAGATGGCTGAACTTAAAGTGAAGAACGATATAAGGGGTTCTTCTTCCCTTTTATTTCATTAATATGAATGATGGTTATCCCGTTAACAACATCAAAGTGGATAGATATTTGATGTTGAAGCATATGATCAAAAGGTTTGGAATAATGATATCATTAATTTATGGCCTTGGAAATTGGAGAAAGCTTATGGAATATCCTTCACTGATATTCTTAAGTGATTTTTGGGTTTCATTGATAAAGTGTAATTTCCTTTTAAGCTTTTGTTGCTTCTTTTTTCTTCTAGTTTGTCAATTTAAACTTCTTCTAATTGATTATGGGATCTTTACTATGTCTTATTCTCTAACTGGATGGGAACTCTGGGATACTAATCAACCCTCGGGTTGTTTAGTTCTTTGGTATCCCCTGCATCTCAATAGATTCAAAATAGGAAATAGTGGGTGTCATATCATTTATAATAAGTTTAAATTAACAAATTTATGTTCAATAAGGTCCCTTTTTCATGTTGAAAAAGGAACCATTAGGTTCTATTACTTAGCTTGTATTAGGTTGTCCTTTCTTTTTAAATTAATGCAATTTTGCATTCTCTCAAAAAAAAATCCAAAATATTTTATTAAAATTGTATCAAATATACTAATTTTATTTACTGGTAGGAACTCAAATAAATTATTTTTATTTTTGTATGATAACTTATACAATTAGAGTAAATAGTAATAATTTTGTTGCAAGAAAATATAACCTTCCTCATGGGTTCGCACTCTACTTTATCACTTTATTACTTTATTTGGCACGTATACTTATATATATTTAAGTGGCTTTAAATTATTGACATATCAAAGAAAATCAAAGCATATTTTAAACTTATATATCACATTTAGCTAAGCTTGGATAAAATCAATCTCGACAAGCCACACAAGCCCATCATATCCCACAACCCATTAATGGGCCACTAAAGTAAATAAATATTTCCAAGACTCTGGCACTATAATGTATGGTTCTAGTGTAAGGGTGTTTAAGGTGTTATGGCATATGCATTTGGGGCACTACGGTGCTGGTTCTAACTTTTCCCATTTAAGACATTTTCATGGACATTCCTGTACAACATCAACTAAACTATATTTTTTTACTAGAATTTAAGAAAATAAATACAAACACATGTTAGGATCATTAATAGAAGTTCCCCCAAACTAAGAATTTGGAACCAATTGGATAATAATTAGTTTTAATTCAAAAATCTTAGCATGAATAATAGGTCCATTAATACTCTGATGACTTTCTTCTATTATAGGATTAGGATATCCGTAAGAGGCTTAGCATGATCTTGATCTTCAATAAGATCAGACATGCTTCAATTTTTTTTTTTTTGAATTTTTAAATTGTTGTAATGGTCATTTTTATTTTCAATTCAAACAATAAAGGCTCCTCACTAAATCTACCAAGTACACAATAAGATACAAAAACTAAAAATAGAAGTCAAACAGTTAATAGAAAATATATTTGGATTTAAAAAAAAAAATTAACAAATAAAATAAAGATATAAGATACAAGTATGTCTAAATATACGCTTGTTTAAATAATATAATAAATTACAATAAACACAAAACTTCCTCGACATCAATGTAAAAAACTTTATATGGTTGTGGTTGTGTTGTGTATGAAAATGAGTATAATAGTTGATATAATGTTTGACAAAAAATATTTTGCATAGATTCATGAAAATATCATAATATATATATATATATATATATATATATATATATATATATATATATATATATATATATATATATATTATTATTAAGTTTCTTAATTATAGATATGGAATATAGCATGCACATCCCTAGATCATTATCATACTTGTAGTGGTGAAAAGGAAGATTGTTAATCCTCTTATAATTTTACTATTCCCCTAAAACCTAGAATATTAAAACATCCTATATCTAAGTAAGTCAATAATCCATTTCAATATTCCTAATTTTTATTGCATTCTTCCATTGAGGCTACACATCAACTAGATTTTAACTACACACATGAGCATTGTATGTTGTAAATAAAAGGAGAGACATTAAAAACATCATTATATTTTTAAAGAACAAGAGTATACATCAGTACTTAAAATTGTATTTGTATAATCATCCAAATGGAGCTGACCCCACATAGTGGGACAAAGCCTTGATGTTGTTGTTGTTGTAAAAATCCAAAAATAAAATATCTAGCTAGACATGGAATAAACAATAAGCAAACTCTTCTTCATTTTATTCATAGAAGAATAAAGTACAAAAGAAGAAAGAAGTTTATCACTATGATGGATCAAAGTATCTTTTCTGCATTCCTTCTTCCTCCACTTATAGAGTTGCTTAGACAAACACATGTTAATCTATCTAAAAGAATATATCATCTACTTCCCTAAACTCCCTTAGATTTTACTCTAAGGGGTACTAAGAAAATACTCAATTACACTCAGGTAATTGAACTCCACAAATAATTGAATTAACTTATATTTATAGTACATGATCATATTTTGGCATTATGTTGTTGGACAGGGTGGCACTATGGAGGTAAAAAGTGAACTAGTGCCTCATTGCTGGAATGTTGGCTCCACTATAGTGCTAATTAGTGATGTGGCACAGTTACAAACTAAATTTGTGTTGATCTAAATAGTTATAACTACTCCATAGCAGCACTATAAAACTTTAGCATTGTGATGCATAAAACAACTTTGTAACGATGTGGCATTAGAAAGGGTGGTGCTCTTGTGTGAATTTTCTAGAGACATGTATTGCTATGGTACAAATTTTGGTTGCAGCGATGTTATGATGTGCTTTGAAATTGACATATATAACATTGCAGTTCTTACAAACAAAAAAGTTCCATGCTGATACGTTGAAATAAGATCTATAGTGTTAATCAATACAGTGATACATAGTGAATCTTTAAGGCAGTATGGCAGTATCCAACACTTATAGTTTTAACATTTTTTTGGCATAATTCCTATATATACATAACTAAAACAACATATTTTTATTTAATTTGACATAATCAAAATAATACATAATTTACACTTATCAATCACCCAAATAGTGTGGGATGGTTCAATCTACCTATAGGTCTAAGTTTAAGGAAATGATTGGGCTACTCCCCATGGCATGGAAAGGCTCCAAGGAACTCGAGAATTTCCCAGTCTCCATAGCCCCTAGCATTAAAGAAAGGTATTTATCCAATATGATCCAATTTTATTATTTATGAAATGACCGGCGGTAGATCAAACATTTGAATACTAGTAGAAACCACCTCTAAATGAGTTAACCCCTCATTTCTAATATCCAATAGGATCTTATTGATCTTGGCATTCCTAAATTACAATCACTCGAGCATCATAAGATCACTCAATCCCCCTCCAGGCCTAAGCTGAAAAGAAAGAATTAGATAACTCCTTATGGTATACTGAGGATCCTAAGCACTCATGACCTACCAAGTGTCAAAGTCCCAGCGTAAAGGAGAGTTATCTTTTAAATAGCATCAATCTTTCCTGCTCATTGTAAATACTCTCTATGATATGTTATGATCCTTAAGCACTCAAGACCTAAGCGAGCACCAGAGCTTCTAGCATGTAGGAAAGCCATCTTTCCAACAACATTCATCTTTCTTGGTCCTCATTAAGCAACTAGTATTACATTCTAATGAAATGACCTCTGAAGCTTTTACTCGTCATTGAAAAGAATATGTTATAATCTTACTTATGGATCACTCATACTAAGCATAAGGAACTCGAGCATGTAAAAAATTGGATCTATTCAATGCATATGAACACACATGTCCCATTTATAGGAAGAATAACTCTTGGTAACTCATCCCTTATTTTATAGGATGTGCAAAAATAGGATAATGCAATCACTCAAGCAACACAGGATTATCTAATACTACTCTAGGTCTGAGCTAAAGAAAAAGATTGAAGTTTCCCCTATAGTGAGTTGATGCCACAGGGCATTCAAGACCTGTCTAAGTATTACAGCCCCTAGAGTGAAGAAAAGCAATCTTTCTGGTAATACTCGCCCCTTAGACTAATAGATCACTAAAGATCTATTGAACATTTTCTCAATCATAAAATTGGTTATCAAATCACAAACATGATCGAGTAAGTGTCAAAATATATACGATACTCAGACAAGCATTACCATATATAAAACAAGCAAAGGTATCAAAAGAAAGCCTTTGATTCATGCCTCCAAGGTTTTACAAATAATTTTTTTGTTACATTATCTCGTATTACAAGTATTTACACACAAGCCATTATGAGAAAATAAATTACCACATAGATTGCAATGCTTCTATACTTGTGATGAATACATCATTAAAAATAATATATTATCTAAAGAGATATACAAAATATTTTATAATGTATTCAGATATAAAGACAGGATTTTAAAAATAATTTATTTCATAGTTAAATTTAATAAAAAGAATAACATTCTGTCTTGAAAGATAAACATGTTATTCTAGAATCATATTTAAAAATGAAAAAATTAAGATTTGAAATTTATCATTTATATAATTAAATAAAATAGAGAGAATACCATATCACCCTAAAATATGAATATGATATTCCACAAAGGTAGTTAAAAGTTAAAGTGGGTTTTAAAACTTATTTATATTCTCAAAGATCTTTCCCCTTACTTATGGGAATAAGATAGGATTAGCTTTTATATGGAATTACATGTTCACCTATAAAAGCAAGATGTTATAGTTAATTGAACTCTAGAATATATAAATCTTCTAGAAATGCTCTCGATTAGAATAGTTGTAAATATTTTATTAGATTTTAAATTTTAAGTTAGGAATAAGAAGTTTTCAAATTTTTGAAGGGGTTTGGTTCAATATTTAATAGTTTTTTTTCTTGAGATGAAAGGATCACGAGTAGGGAGCACAAAGATTCTAATTCACCTCATAAGTATTCCAATCTATCCTATGTTGGGCTTTAATATTTCAGAAAAATAATATTTTATATTTAAGTTGATATTTTATTGGATAATCAAGATTATATTCCCAAAAAGTGAGAACTTATGATTTAGCATCCACCTTAGAACCTATGTCTAAGTTGAATTACTATAGGATAATGACTAGAGCATAATCTAATGAAGTGCAAACTCAGTGAGGTGAGACTTATACCTTTAACTCTAGAAAAAGAGTATCAAAAAGCCTAATATTTATCAACTTATATTCTTTCCTAGATTGGAAATGTCCACTAAAACTCCACCTAATTGCTTTAAAAATCAATATTTGATCTTATGAAAATATAAGATGAGTAGGCTATTGTTATTTAAGTTCTTGGAATATAAGCCTGACAAGTAGAAAATTTCATAAGTGGTCCTATACTTATGAAGGGTAATTATGATTACAAAGCTAAATGCAATTAAATTTTAATAATTTTATAATTATGTCTAATGTAATACATGTTAATTGATACTTATGCAATAATCAATTTGTGAACTTTTAAATAGCTTTAAAAATATATATTTTTTTAAAGAGAAGAATCGCCTTAGTTAAAATTGCATCCTTATAAGTTGGTTGTCTGCTTCTACCTGTAGGCAGGTAAGTGCTTAAAAAGGAATGAATGAAGAATATGATTTATGCGACCTCAGATAAGCTCTGGCTTACTTTCAGAACCAATTATCTTGTTATGTTTTCCTAAATTATTTTATTGATTGTGAGTATAAATATTTTAATTTCAAAGAGCATAAAAAAATATCCACACAAATGTGCATGCAATAAATAAACATAAGATTGGTATAACAGTAAGAGAGAGAAACTCTCGTTTCAAACTTTTGATTCCCAATTTTTTAGCTATTTGCATAGAGATGACGACAGATGGCCGTCGGCCATCGCCTATCTCTACAGCTAATGCACAACCTAAAGGGTTGGATATTATGATTGGTGAAGAAGCTAATTGTCATAAGACATACCAAATCATGATATTTTGAATGAAAAGAAGAGGCGTTCTTATGGTCTGTTGGTGATAAAGTAAAACAATAGAATTTCTCCAAAAAAATGTTATTTTCACTGAAGGTAAGGGGAAAGGTATTTGCCATGATCCTTATTGTAGTACAACGCATAAGGTGGATACGCCTGATGTTTCTCCATTGAAATCTTTTGATTCGGATGCTTCTTTGTCAGGTATGAAAATTTTTGTTAATAGATTCAGACATTCAAATGCAATCCCTGGCAATAGTGTGATAAATGAGAATTCCTTGAATCTGGTTAACAAAAATGTTCTACATAATGTTGATTTAGCATGTTCTCCAGTTGATTCTGGTATTCCTAAATCAGGTTTTGTTCTGACTTTTGCACAATTTCTTTCTTCATCTGTTGAAGCTTATGTTGGCGATTCTATTCTTGTTTCACTCAATGAGAAGTTGGGTAATAGTAATATTGAGAAGGACTTAAACTCTGTCAGTAATAAACTAAGATTTATCAACTCAAATGATAATGCCAATGCTTGGAGAAAACCTCATATAAGGAATATTAATCCTCCTGAACATGTGGAAATGATAGAAGATGGAGTGGCTGTCAAAATTCTTTCTAATGATGAAAGTGGAAATAGTCATAGGCTACGCAATTCTATTGTGATTAAAGTTTTTGGTAAGTCCATTCCTTTCGGTGTTATAAGCATTGAGTTATGGAGACAGTAGAAGGGATTGGGGCCTTTTCATCTTACCAATCTAGGAATGGAATGGATGTTATGTTCATTTCACTCAATCGAAGGTAAGGAAGCTGTATTGAGTGGGGGACCATGGTTTGTTGCTGGACACATTATTGGAATGGAAGAATGAAATCCAAGTTTTTCAACTCTATCCTTAAAATTTTTAATCTTCCCATTTTGGATTAGACTGCCACATCTTCCGTTATCTTGTTGGGATGAAAATAATAGTACTAGAATTGCTTCAAAAATCAGTACACCATTATTTCTTGATGGTAATACTTTTAATTTGGGAAGAAGAGAGTTTGCAAGAGTATGTGTTCGCACTAAGATTGATGAAAAGCTACCTCAAGGAGTATGGGTTGAAGGTTGTTTAGGGCATTTTTTCCAAAAGGTACAATATGATAAAATTGCTTCATTATGCTTTCACTATGGTAGAATTGGTCACAATTCTAATGAATGTAGCTCTTTTAATAACACTGATAAGGTGGAGTTATCAGCAAATGAGAAGGCTGTTAATATCAGTGATAAAGTTTCTGCAGGAAGGAAGGGTGATTTAACTAGAAAAGTTTACAATAATTGTAACATTCCTATTATTAAAGACAGGCTGAGTAATAATGATGAATATGGCCTCTGGATTTTGGTAAATCAGGGTAAGAAAAAACCATTCCATTATAAAGCAAGGCCTATGGTGGCAACATCAGGATTTAAATATGTGAAGAAGACTGTTTACAAGTCTAAAGAAGAAAATTCTAAAATAATCAGTGATAGCACTGTGGAAGTACAGGGAACTACTAATGCTTCTAGTGATGGTATTGTGTAAAATGTTATGTACTTAATAACATGATAGAGGATGATGTGCTCCCGGTGCAAATGGAAGAAATAGGTAAAATGGAAGCTGTCAGTGAGCTAGGAAAATTGGAAGAAGGTGAATTTGTTCATGCAGATATTTCTAATAAAGAAGAAGGTATTTCTAATTAACAATCATTCAAAGATGGGAGTTCTATTAAGAAAACTATAATTTTGAGTTTTATTTGGGCATTGAAGGATTAGATGAAGTTAATGGAGTTAAATGTTATGGAAGGAGAATGTGATCATGACCATATTGTTATAGAATTTAATATAATTCCTGTTTTACAAAAATCTGCAATAGTGGAGAGCTTTCCAACTAGTAAAGATGCAAATGACATAAAGATTTCTGTACATAATCACATTGTAAAGGATCTTCATAGTTTTGACCATATTAAATCATCTGAGAAGGAGAATGAGAAATTTATTTCATCCACTAAAGGGAATAAGGATCCTAAAAATTTTGGACCTCCTAAGAATAGTCTTAGAGGTAGAAAAAGTGGAGATAAGTTGAAAAGCATATGGGGCTTCTCCCCATCATGTCCTTAATGGCTTCTTTTCTCTTTCAGAATTGTAGGGTAGCTAAGAAGAAAGAAGCTTCCCATTATTTAAGGAGTGTTATTAAGGATAATGGAGTGTTCTTTGTTGGATTATTGGAGACTAAATTGGCTTGTATGGATAGAAATGAAGTCAGAAGAATTGTGGGAAGTGATTTCATGTGGATGCTATAGGTAAATCAGGGGTATGTGGAAGAATAGTATTTCTTTGTTTGATGTTCTAACTTCGTCAAACCAATGTATTATTGGAAAATTAACAGATTTGACAGGTAATGTTCGGACTATTGCAATTGTTTATGGTAGCAAAACCGTGAGGGAAAGAAGGAATGTATGGGAACTTATTGAAAATTTTACTTTACCAGATGAACCTTATAAAATTGGGGGAGATTTCAATTGTATTCTATCCAAAAATGACAAAAAAAGGTGGCAAAAGATTCTTGTTTTTTAAAGGCTCACAAGAGATGATGGAGTTCTTAAATAGAAATGATTTTCATGATATTGGTCAAAGGGGTCCCAAATTCACTTGGTTCAATAATAAGGAAGGTAGTGCTCGCATATGGGAAAGGTTAGATAGAATTTTCCTTAATTCTAAAGCCTTAGAACTTATCCCATTTGTTGTCATCAACCACCTGGCTAGAGTCTCATCGGATCACTGTTTGATAATTATGAATCTTCTTAATACTCAGGTCGTTTTTCATAATTCTATTAAATTTGAGAATGTTTTGTGTTCTTATGATGCTTCATGGGGCATGGTCAAAATAGCATGGAATAAATCTAATTATGGATCTGATTCAGACATCCTTAAAAGGAAACTGCTAAATCACTTAAAAGCTTGTTCTTTTGGAGCAAGAAGAAATTAAAGGATTTAAATATGCTGAAGAAGGAGTTGAAGGAGTACATCTTATCTCTTCAACTAGAGGAAAGTGAAACAAGACTTAGTTCAGAGAAGTTGGCTGTTTTGATAATGAAGGCTAATGACCTTAATATAACTCTTGCTAGATTAGAAATGTGGTGAGGCAAAGATCAAGAGCCCTGTGGTTGGATGATGGAGATCAAAATTCCCATTTCTTTCAGAATTTTGCAAACTCTAGAAGGAATGGCAACATCATTCATCATATTAGAAATTTGGAAGGAAATCCCGTTAACGATCCCGAGGAAATTCACAGCATTTTTGAAAAAAAATTTCTTAACAATTGGAAGTTTAGAAACTATTCAATGGAAGGATGGCCAATGGATCTGTGTTTTAATAAGCTGAATGAAGTTCAGAAGAATTTTCTTAAGGAAGATTTCCAAAAATATGAATTTGTGGTTGTCTTGGAAAAAAATGAACAAGAATAAGTCTCTTGGGAATGATGGTGTGAATGCTTTTTTCTTTAAAAGCTACTAGAATATTATCCATATGGAGGTATGGAAAGTAGTAAATTCTTTCTTTGGATCGGGAAGGATGCCGGATTAATGGAGGGAAACTTTGGCAATTTTGCTTCCAAAGGTTAGTAATGCTAATGATGTAAAAAATTTCAGACCTATTAGTTTATGTCAAACCATTTACAAATTGGTGGCAGCAAATTTCATAATACTTATGAGCAGCGCCCTCAAAACAAATTTGATTCTAAGAATATTGTTGGATTCTCTTTATTTTTTCTATTTCTATTTAGTTCATCATTCATTAACAATAACATCTATATCAATGAACACCCTGCATTTTCAATGAATAGGAACTTTGATATTTCAATAAAAAAAGATTAAGCATCTACAAGCGGAAACACTAGATTATCTGTTTATTTTGCATTACCAATTCAAACATGTTAGGACGGATCAAACAGGTGGCATTTGTTCTGGGTAGATCAATTTCTAATAATTGTCTTCTTGCTCATGAGATAATTAATATATTTAGATTTTCTAAATCTAACCCTGGATTTATGATGTTGAAATTGGATATGGAATAAGCTTATGATAGCATGGAATGGGATACATTGAAGCAAGTTCTCCTCATTATGGGCTTTCCAGATATTTTTATTAAGCTTGTTATGCAATGTGTTTCTTGTCCAAAGTTTTCCATTATTTTTAATGGGAAAAGAAGTAAATGGATTCATGTTGAATGTGGATTTAGATAGGGATATCCATTGTATCCAGGATTGTTTATACTTTGTTCAGAACTTCTATCAAAATCTATACAAGAGAGAGGACAAGGACTTGGTATTAAAATAGCTTCCAATTCTCTTATATTTTCGCATTTGTTATATGCTGATGATATAATGATTGTGGCTGAAGTTTCTTCTTCCAATGCAAAGTGTATCAACAAGATTATGGGTGATTATTGTGAATGGGCTGTTCAAAGAATCAACAAGGAAAAATCACAACTTTTATTTGGAAAATTTGTTTCACGGAAGGCTTAGAAAATTGTTGGAAGAATTTTGGGTGTTCATAAGGTAAAGGAATTATGTTATCTTGGAGTAAAGCTGGCTGATGTTTCTTCTTAACAAATCCATGAGCAAACTGAATACTTGGGTTTGCGAAACCTATCTTTAATTGGAAAAATTGCTTTGATGAAATCTGTTTTTTCTTCCATACCTCTTTATTCGATGGCTCATTGTTTAGTTCCTAAGAGAATCCTTTATAATTTGGATAAGAGTTGTAGGAATTTCTTATGGCATAAGGAACAGGGGAAGAGAGGTATGCATTACATTTCATGGAATATTCTTTGCAAATCTGTTGAGCAAGGTGGATGGGGTATTCAAGAGCTGCACAAAGGACCGGTTCTGTAAGAGCTAGAATTGCATGAAACTTCATCAATAATCAGAATTCTTTGATTAATAAAATTATTTCTGCAAAGTATGGTTATAAAATCTGGAAAGATGATTCTAGGAAAAAAGCTACTACGACTTGGCAAATTATTAAAGATGGTGCTCATTCTTTGAAGAAAATTATTAGATGGAGTATTTCAAATGGAGAATCTATCAATATCCTAAATGATACCTGGATATTGGATAGATGTTTGAATAAATGGCTGGCTTGCATTAATATTCATGAGATAGAAGATAGTAATGTTTCTTCTTTGCTGGATGAAAGAGGTGACTGGAATATGGAATCATTGACTAATATGTTTTCTGCTGAAATGATTGAAGTAATTACCAAAATTCATATAAACAAAGAGTTGAGAAATGACAAAGTGGAGTTGCTTTTTGACAATAATGGAAAGTCTATTGCTGCTATGGCTTTTCATGCTGAAAACAGAAGTGAAGAGGGTGGTATTAATATTAATTGGATGAAGAAGTTCAAACTTAATACTAAAGTTAAGATGTTATGGTGGAGGCTTAGAAATAATTCATTACCTACAAATTATTGGATGAAGTATAGAAGACTTTGGGAGCATAACACTTGTCCAAGAGGCTGTAAGGAAGAGGAAGATAATATTCACATTACTACTGGGTGTAGTAAATTGCTGGAATTTTTTTATGCTTTGGAGAGATGGGGAATTCATGTGCCCTATCTCATTGGTGTAGCAGATTACTAGAAGAAGCTGGAGAAATTAACTGAGGTAAATTCGGACATGGTTAAAATATATCTGAATGTTGTGTATCAGAATTGGAAGGCAATGAACTTTTATTTGCATGGTTTGAAGGTCCCTTCGTCTCATACTTTAGCTGCTAATGCTTTATCACATGCTTCACAATCTTTCTTGTTTCCAATTTGCAAGAATTTGGATACTAATCAGCACTTGTTGTTGTCTAAAGCTTGGCATCCTCTGCCTACAAATTGGATAAAACTCAAAGTGGATGCTTGTTTATTGAAATCTAATAAGGCAAGTATTGCGGGAGTATTGAGAGATCACAAAGGAAGATTTCTTATGGCATATGGAAATAAATTGCTTCATTGGGACATTTTTCTTTTAGAGCTAATTGCTATTTTTTATTTCAAATTTTTTATTCAAGGATGGATGAATGGAATAAATGGTATTATTATCGAAGGTGATAATATCAATGTGATTAAGCTTCTTCAACAATCAATAAGGAAGAGGCGGAATAAAATGGTGCATAAAATGGACTTCTCTTTTCTATATTGTTTTAATAATGTTAATTTCTATTTTGCTTCTATAGAAGGTAATAAATTGGCAGATGGTTGTGCTAATTATGCCTTAATAACAGATTTTTTTTTGGGATTGTTCTTTGTTTGGGAACCTTCCTTCAAGTATTATTAACTTGATTAGGAAGGATTGTGATAGTATTTCTATCACATAGGCTTGTATTTATCTTTTTCTTTTTAGTTTAATGCATTTGCAAGTCATAAAAAAAAATAAATAAATAAACCTAAGAAAAGTAGGGGTTACTAGTGCACAAATAATATAGATAAGTATTCACCAAACCACCAAAATAAATCACAAATAGAACTAAAAATTTTTAAGTCTATATGGCAAGTGCCACTTAATACAACCCATTATCTGTAAAAAGTAAATATTGTTAGACTCTACCAAAAATAACATGTATTTTACTCCTATGAAATGATACAAGTCTTTAAAAAGATGGGGCATTTTCTAGTATTTAATTATTTATCTAATGTTTGATTTTTCATTCCTCTAGTAGGGCTTCCAAAAAAAATCTTTTAATAAAGGAAATTATTTTCCTTTGATTACCTAATCCTTTTATACAGAAATTACCTCATTTTTAAACTTTAACAACTCTTATAATAAATTATTAAACTTTGTAGTCTCAACAAATTAGTAAACCAGTTTATATAAAACCTAAAAAAAAAATCGTACATTACAAGCATTTGCTCATTTTGAGCAACCTTTAATCATAGCCAGCTTCTTAATCTCAAGGGGGTTAAGTAGTACAAGCACCTACAAAAAACATAATTAATTTAAATTCTAATTACATTTAGCCTTCTTTTCTAATAATAGTCCTACAGAAGCATGATCATATGTAAAAAAATTTGAATTGAAATAAAATTTCATATCACCCCATAGAGAGATCTCAAGGGGGCTAAGTAGTACAAACACCTACAAATTATTCAATTATTCATTCTTTATTCTTTTCTTGTTTTACTTTCTCTCTCTTTATATTATTTAGTTTTATTTTTCATATTTACTTTAAATATGCTTCTTCATTTTAATGACTTAATTAGGAAATTAATTTCTAATTTAATTAAATTAATTTTGACTTTATTTTATTTACTTTTGTTTACTTTTATTTATTTTAAATTAGCTAAATATTTAATTTGATTTTAAACTTTAATTTTGCTTCTAATTTTTCTATTTAAGTTTTATTTATGTTGCTTAATTCAAGTATATATTTTTGTTGCGTCCAAGAGTATTCGCGGCGGTAGAGAAATATAAATTTTATCATCTTAGCATTGTACGAAAATTGGGCACGCAATCAGATAAAAAGAGAGGGTTTGTCATCCACTAGAGACAACAAAATTTTTACGTGGAAAAGCTTTAAAAAGGGGGAAAAACCATAAGGTCTGACCTAGTTTGAATGAATTCACTAGTATTGTAGTTGATTACAAATGAGGTCCTTCCTCGGGGGAAGGCCTTAGCTTGATATACATCTTATAGAGTATATTACATGGTGAGAATACATAGCATCATTATTGATGTGTTTGTTTGATCTGAAAGACTGTAGTAGGTGGACGACGTAAGTCGGAAAAGACGGTTGTCGGCGGGCGATGGAGGCCGGAAGGACTGTAGTCGACGGGCGACGTTAGTAAGAAGGATCATTGTCAGTAGTCGACGGAGGCCAGAAGGACTGTAGTCAGCGGGCGACGTTAATCAGAAGAACCATTGTCTAACGACATAGGTCAGAAAGATGGCGTCAGGTAGACATCCAACAATGGAAAGAAATCCAGCATCGGATAGATGTCCGATGAAAGTCCGACAATAGGCAGAATTCCGGTGTCGGGTAGAAACTTGACAACGAGCGGAGGTATGGCGTCGGGTAGAAGTCTGACGCCAGTTGGAGGATGAGGAGAATTCTGACGTTAGATGATATTTGGGCATAACTCCAGTGTCACTTGGAGGTTGGACGAAATTCCGGCATCACTTGGAGGTCGGGCTGAATTCCGATGTCACTTGGACAGAATTCCGGCGGTGGTGGTGGAGTTCTTTCCTCCTATCCTTCTTCTCTTCTCCTTTTTCTCTTGCTTCGATCCACTCTCATGAGAAATGAGGGGTCTATTTATAGATTTCCTGGAGTGTCATAGCTTGTGAATAGGTGTAAGATCAGGGGCAAATGTGGAGTGATTCGATGGACGGTCGATATTGAATCTCTTGATCGTGAACCGTTCGTTAGACATTTGAAGGTCTTAATGATATCAGAATTCGACAATCTTGGGCTCGTTGGATTTGTCTTGTCGAGCCGCCCGATTTGACTATAAGCTCTTCATGTTTGTATACCGTTTGGTAACTCAAATTATGATTCAAACCTTCTAAATGTGCTACGGGTATTCGATTTGGACCCATTTGGGCTCGGATTGAGTCAAATTTGGTGTTGTTGGGTTCGTATTTCCGAAACGCTCAGTTTGATTGTAAGTTTGCTGAAATTGGAATTCAAGTGATCCCGGATTTAATTTTTGAAGCTTCTGGCTTGATTTTGCCTTGAGATTCGTGCCCAATCAAGATAATTTTTGCATGATATATCAATTTTATTTTGAATTTTCTTATATGGTGTATTTTAATTTGATTTTAAGAAAGATTTATTTTTATTATTATTTGGTTTAAATTTCAAATTTAGTTTATGCCTTTCATTATATTTGTGTATTCAAATTTAAATGTAATTAATTTGTAATTAAATCTTTTATTTGATTTTAATTAGTCAGTTTTATTAATTATTTTAGAGTTGAGCTTTGATTTATGCATATTTTACAGTTATTTGAATTATTATTGAAATGAATCATAAGTGATTAACATCTAGTACCTACTCAGCTCAAGATAATCATGGCTAATGCTCCTAAAGCTAACGCAAATGCCGATATGTCATGATCAGTGGTTTTGGGTTTATAAAGGAAAAGCAAGTTTTCTACAAGGCCTAAGGCTTTGGAGAGTGTAAATGTACATAAAATGGGCCTCAGAAACCTAAAGCTTTCTAAGTTTTAAGAAGCACACTTCACTAGGATGATCGTTTAGTGGATTCCATCCGTAGTACGCCCAATTGGAAGAAATGAGGGCGAGTGAATTTCCTGCGTTCCCTATCTAAATGACACCACAATCCCTAGCAAAAGATACAGCAAACAAGAAAGAAGACGATGGTTAGTTATTTTAAATAAAAGAACAAATAAATATGTAACTGATTTGAAACAATTAGTATTTACCTTTTTTGTGCTTCTTTATTGGCTTCGTTTGATTTCCTTATGAAACTTTAGTTTGGAGGAGACATTTGAAGGTTTGATGTTCCTAGCATATATTAGAAAGAAATGTCTATTAACATTTAATCAAAGCTAACTATTAAATTTGGGGGGACAGTTAGGCCAATTAAGTTAGGCTTACACACACAACATATGTACAAGACTCGAACCTAAGACCTCTTACTTGGTGGCCTAAGCTTCCGACCAACAAATTAAGGTGAGTTGTGTAACTATCAAAATTCATGCACACACCAATGCGAGACTTGACATATAAAAAAATTATAAATGCATATAATGTAACACAAATATTGTTTTATAACATTATATATTTATATATATTTTTTCATTTACTTATTTATTTGTTTATTATTTATTTGTTTATTTTCAAAATCAATAAATAAACTAAGTTTAGGATAATTTGATAATGTTATTAATATGTATTTAAATGTTCTAATGATAAAGAACGGAAATTATTTATTTGAGTTTTTTTTCCCTAGCCGATTTCTATTTAAACAATTTCTATGCAATTTTAAATGGCTATAATAATCATTAAGGCTTCGTTTGGGACGGCTTTTTTACTGCTTTCTAAAATGGAGTTTTAGTACAAAATTTTTTATTTTTGTACTAAAACTCCGTTTTAAAAATCAATAAAAAAGCCGTCCCAAACGAAGCCTAAGTCATCAAGAAAACTATATATGAAATATATTTTCATATTAAAACTCATAGAAATAATCTTGAAAATCATAAGCTTTAATATATATATATATATATATATATATTGACATTGCAAATATGATTCTAAAATAAATGAAATTTCAATATTAAATATTTATGAATCGGTTCAAAGAAAACTTGAGTATACAAAGATAAAAAAACTATATCCAGCTCATTAATATTTAACTGATGAAAAGTTATAGAATGACTAGTCCATGTTTATTTTATAATGCAATACAAACTGTTATAAAAAATAAAAATAAAAAAAAATAAAAAAAATACAAACTGTTATATGATTTAAATTACCAATGAAAGTTTATAACAGTTAAATTTGAATGATTGTATCTTATCAAGAGTGCTTTTAACCAAGCATTTGCTTTATTGAATTAAATTTTCTTTTCTTAGAATATAATTTCAGCAGGACGGTACTAATTCTGAAATAAAATAGATTTGTAAAATTTGAACAAATAGAAATATACCATTCTGGATTATTTTATCTCTCGTGATTTTTGCCTGTTGTTGCAACCATCTTTTTATTGAACTCAATCAAGCAGCGTAATCTTGCTCTTTTCTAGCTTCGTTAGGCAAAAATAAGTGTAAAACTTGAAGTTTTTTTCTCCGAATCATCCAGAATTTAATCGTGCAATTGCTTGATGTCATCTCAAAATTTTCCTCATTTTTTTTCTCGATCATAGAATCCATTAGTTAATATATCCATAAACAAATCCATATCAAAGGAATGCAGATCCAAGATTTTGAGACTAAGCTCGCTCGACAAAATGTCATCGCCAGGTACCGTTGACATTAAACCACTAAATACTTAACGTTGCTCTCGGCCTCAATTCCTTCGCAAACTCTTGCCATTCCGAGCACAGTGGCTGTTTATGTAACCAAAAAGGCTAACTCCTCAATAGCAGCATCTGCTCGCAATCTGTTAATGTTAAGTTCCTGAATATAGATGAGAGTGTACAACGGCCTGATCTCCTCGCCCGCATGACGATTTGATACATATGTGCGAGTCCCGTAGCCATGTAAGCACACTCAACTTTAAGAACTGCTGCACTCTCTCCGTCCAGCCTCCCGGCCCATCCAAAGCCATTAATTCTGATCTTGATCTATGTGGTAGATCGGATCGAAGACTCTACCTCAATGATGATACTGTTGTTGAGCAGCTTCTTTCCTGAACATTAGAGATTGCTCGTGACAGGTTTTTAGAAAGAGAGGTTGTGGAGGATTATGAAATTGGCATAAAGATGAGAGCAGGGATGAATTTTCTATCAAAATAGAGAAGATGGCTGGAGGATGCTTGGCCAAAGAAGAGTTGTCTTTTTTTCTGCAGGTGGCAGCATGGGAAAAGATTAGCTATGTGAGAGGAGGATTGAGACATGAGAATGGAGGTAACCACATGGAGGTAGAGAGCCGAAATGCTGGGCTATTGCTCTGTCTATCTGTCCCATCTACAAGAAACTCACGCACTGCTCTCTCACTCGCCCTCTCGTTCTGACCGACTGACTCCCGCTCAAATGAATCGCGAGCATAGGTCTGGATCAAATGGAAGCCCCTCCTTGTCTCTCCTGTAACTTGCTTGATGACACGCCCACTTTGAATGATGTTAAAGACTACAATTATTGCTGAGATTTTGCCAAGAACTGAGTGGCTGCACTCTTAACCATCGATTTGGGAATCTTGATTTCTATGCCGTCAGGAGATGCTGAGTTCGGACCGTTCGGTCAGTGAACAAAACTCAATAATGAATGGAATAAGGGCTGGAGACGGAGAAGATCAGCTGGAGCAGGTGCATGCGGTAGAGACAAAGGAGGTAGAGCTGCTTGAGTTGGCTCTCCCTTGCGATAGGGTCTTCACGATAAACGGCTCATCCCCCTCAACCCTCTTATAATTTAATGCATCAAAGGAAATGTAAAAGACCATCTTGCCTTCTATCTGATCCAGGGGCTGAAGTTAATTGCTTGATTTTAAGAAATTTTGGAGGGCTAATTTAACACAAATGCCGAACTAATCAATCAGATTTGTTAGATTTTAGATTTGTATTCATTCGATTAAATGAATTAGAGCTAATTAACACCAATTTGATTTAGATTGAGTCGAGATAAGTCAAATTGGATCCATCAAAGTCTTAGAAATTAAAATTTTATACTTGCCAGTCAAAAATTGATTCAATAATCCTCAATTGAACCTATTTAATAAATATCAAATTAGTTTTGATTAATTTGCATTTGGTTCGGCTCAATCTGACGATCGATTGACTTAATTTTAATGATGAACGAAGGCACTGAGGACAAATCATGCTCAAATAGATTCAAATTAATTTAACATTGTTCAATTTTATTTATTTGATCAATTCAACTTCAATTAGCCCAAATTCAATTCGATTTTAATTTTACAAAGGGATCGACGGTGGGACAATGATTTTTGGTTTCAAAATGAGGTTAATAGTCGTTCAATAAATCCAATTGATTTTCCTGAGCAATACTTGGTGATCAAGCAACAATCCCAATAACTATGCTGAAATGGGATAGGGATATCCAACATTATTTCACTAATTTTCATGGGAATTCCCATAAATATCATTGTTCCTTTTGTAAGTAAGATTTCGGATATTATGATAATCAACAGCACCCAAACTCCCCCAAGAAAGCATGGCAAGATCACTCTTGCCCTGCTCTTCCAATGAGATGGCTTGACCTCCCCATCTACTTAGTAACAAAATCGATCAAGAGTGTATATCAAAACTATCGATTCCCATCGTCGAAGTAAACCCTGAGGAAAATGAAAAGATGAAAGCATTGTGACGCCTCGGTGCATACACACTTAGTCAACCCATTTCCCTTTCTCCTTTTAGAAGATGCAAAGTTATGAGTCCTCCCCTTATGTGAAAATCTTGTTTACACCCGAAGGCTAACATCCGAAAGAAGGACATGTCTCCTTTATCTTCTTCTTTGCTCGAAATGTCACAAGATGATTGGAACACCAAGCTCACAAAAGTTCTTAGCAACTATGGCCATCAGAAAGAATGGTCATCTTACATAGAAAGGCCTAAAAGACACTCTCGCCTCCATAGAGGCCTTTGACGTGTGCATTTGTGTATCTAGCATGCTTTCTCCATTCTATTTATAAGCATAGCAATGTATGTATCCATAACTGCACATAATATTTCTTTTGAAAATGCGTCACCGAAGGTAATCTTATACACCTTTTGAAAATACTTATTTCTATCATGCACATAAGATTCATGTTATTCTACCATATATCCCCATTAAATCTTCTATAATGAACCAATAACAAAGTACCTCAGCCACTACTGGGTGACTCCCCCTTTGTGATAAGGTTTACAATGTGTAGCATGCGAGTCCCTAATAGATAGCAAGTCTTTAGTGCCCCCACAATATAGGCGACTATAGGCACCCAAACATTATTCAAATCAAAATGCCTTAGCTGCTGTTGGCCTACTCCCCCCTTTATAAAAAGCTCCACAACGAGTAGCATGTGAGCCCCTAATAGAAGGCGAGTTTTAAGAGTCCCGACACTATAGGTGATTAAAGGCACTATCCCTCTTAAGGTATGCCCCTACCTTCAAAGAAAGCCCCACAAAAGGTATCATATGATCACTTTCACAATCAAAAAAATATTGGCATCAGATAGCTTTGAGGGGAGACTACCTCCTTTATTAATAAAGGTAAAGTGAGTTCCCTTAGTCGATGAGACCCATCGTTCATTTTTTCAAGGTTTAGAACCTAACATAAAGCATGATCCATCATAATTCAATACCTATGAAGTACTCGCTCACTTATTGAACCAAAAAATCATTTTCACGTCACCGTTCTAGTATGAAAAAATAAAAGTAAGGCAAGCTTCAAAGAAAACAACTGCATTACATTTTTCCTTTATAAAAACAAAATTACAAAATGGCTGATTTGACTCATTTATTTGTCACACTCATACCCTCTCTACCCTCACAATCACTTTTAAGATATCCCCTAAAAAAGCATGAAGGATCAATGAACCTCAAATAAAGGTCATGTCTTGCCTATAATATTCGGATACAAAAAGTAATTCCATTAAAGTAACGGTCAACCAAACAACGCTTTAAGTATCAACTGTGGCTTATATGGCGCACATCATTAAGCTTCCCATTTAACTCAGGAATATCCAGCTTAGTCTTATATTTTGCCTTAATAGACAATAGGGTCTCCTCTCTCACTTAGTTAAGGTTAAATTAGTGTTGATCCTTCATCTAGGCAACCTCATTCTCCATCTAGTTCAACCAACCCACCATCTTCTTATGAGATTTTCTCTCATCAAGTAGGACCAACTCAGCATAATGCTTAATCAGATGTAGTCACCATTGCGCAACAAGCAATGTTAGGTGACACTTTCCCAAAAGGAAACTCTTCTGCTAGAAATCTACCACTAAGTTCATTCTTGAATAAACCAAGCTATGTGGATCCATCTGTGAGATGATTCACTCCAACTCAGGGATATAAAGGATATCCACATTATCAAAGAACCAACTAGATAATAACTCCTCCTCCTAATATTCACTCCTGAAAATTTCCCTCTTAGTGGAAGGACCTACCTCATCCTCATCCACATCCACAAGGGAATAGCCTTTGGAACAGTCGGATCCCCCAATGATAGTGATCAACTCTTCTCCCTATCTCACCATTACCAACACCTCTTCTCTAGTAGGAAAAAGTTAGATTTTTTCTCCACCTTATGTTGCAAATTTGATTTTACGAATTAGAATTTTGATGATAGCAAACATTCATACGACTGCCTTGCCTACTAATATTTTAGGTACACAAGATCGAGTGCAACTCAAACCAGCTCAAGATTAGGTAGATTAGGTTTAAGTCAGTTTGTAATTTTTTTCTTTCTTGAGTCAATTGTAAACGATGGGATTCTTGATGCTAAGTAATCATGCACACACACACACACACATGGGGGAAAATTTTTATCTATTGGTTAGAGTTCTCTATTTTGATCACATCGTCTGGGACAATCTAAACATCATCCTGGATGATCAGTTAAAAATAAAAATCCCAATTAGGGCTCCTATTTAAGGCAGCCAACACTAAGCACATCGTCCTGGATGATATTTGTATCGGTCGGGATGATAGGCTCAAACTAGAAAGAATCAGCCGCCAGATCTATTTAGGTATTATTTATTTTTGAACATCATCCTGGACATCATCTTGAACAATGCCACAAAATTATGACTAAATTAATATGCTTATTAAGGAAAGCAATTAAAGTTTTGATTACTTAATCCAATCATCCTAGACGATCGCAGAATCAGTCGGGATGATAAGTTCAAAAAATCTTAGTTGTTTCTAGACGATCTTCATCGGCCATCTTCCTTTAGGGTGATTATCTAGACCATTTTCATGGATTTGAACTAATCGTCTAGGATAATCATGAGATCAGTATGGATGATCAAGCTATTTTTTCATCATATAGATATCCTTTCAGTGCAATTATCTAGATGATATTTAAGGATTTGTACTAATCGTACAGGACGATATCCTATCGGCCTGGATGATATGAATATAAATCTTTTAATCATCCCAAATCGTCCGAGATGATTGAGCAAAATTTGTGCTGATCATCCGGGATGATATTCATATCGTCCTGAACGATAAAGTCGATTTGAATAAAATAAGAGCTATTCCAAAACTCGTCTATTTAAGAGCTCTTATTTTATCCAAGAGATCATCTTTTACTGCTGTTTTGACCTGAGGGAGCCTAGTGGAGAGGGAGAGAGAGAGAGATAGAGAGAGAGAGAGAGAGAGAGAGAGAGGATATTGTGGGGGGAGTTTGTGAGGGGTTTCACAAAGGTTTCTCCAAGGAAGGATCCAAATTGTCTTCTCCTATCGTCGTCCCTTGTTCTTGGAGGTTAGAGAGAGGTTCACTTTAGCAATCGATCAATGTTCTCTGCGTGCTTCATGAGGAAGCAAAAGGAGCTGGGTTATCTACCTTACCAGTGTCCGTAGAAAGAAGGTTTTGTATAGGCTTCTCCACCTTGCTGTGGGAGCAAAAGGAGAGTCATTGAGTTTAGTACAATACTCGGAGTGCGCCTCCAGGGAGTGGTCGTAGGTCGAGTCGACTGAACCACTATAAATTTTTGTATTCTTTCTACTGCTTTTTTCTACATTTAATTTTCGTATGAGTTCTTTGTGGTGAATTTTAGTTTGGTTAAGATTTTGTTTTTGATTGAAAGATTTTTAAAATACCAATTCACCCCTTTTCTTGGTTAGCTTGGGCTAGTTCATAAGGGCTTAACAACCCTAACGAACTTTCAAGTGGTATCAGAGCCAAATTCATAAAAATGAGTTTTTGAAAACTTTTGAATTTTGATCCATGTATAACTCTGTCAATCGTAATACTACAAAAAGGTATTCTGTTACCCGACCACCTTTGTTTGACAAAATTCTTTTTGATTTTTGGAAAACTCGCATGTCTATGTTTTTATAATCAATTGACTATTGCATGTGGATGCTTGTTAAAAAAGGCCATTCACCTCCTTCACGTGAAATTAATGACATTAAAATTGAACTTTCTTTACTGAATGGATTTTTGATGATAGGGATTTAGCACAACTTAATACAAAATATTTGAACTATTTTTTCTGTGCTTAAAAATTTGAAGACTACATGCATGTTTCAATTTGTGTTACTCGTAAAGAGATTTGGGATAGATTGTGAATTACTTATGAAGGAACAAATAAAGTTAAGCAATCTCAATTGAATATTTTATTGCATGATTATGAACTTTTTCATATGAAACCTCCTAAATCAATTTCTAAAATATATATAAGGTTTAATCAAATTGTTACCTCTTTGTATGCCTTAGGATAATAACTCACTAACTATGAAAAAGTGAATAAAATTTTAAGATGCTTGCCTTCCTCTTTTGATGATAAGATTACTGTAATTACTGAATCTGAAGATTTGAATACTTATTCTATTTATAACTTACTTGGATCACTCATTTCTTATAAGCAAGGGGTGAATCAAAAAAATCTTGATGCAGGTGAGAAAAAGAAGGAGAAAACTATGGCACTGAAGGCCAACAACACGGAGAGAGAGAGAGAGAGAGAGAGAGAGAGAAGCTCCAGGCAATTTTTTTCTAGAGAGAGAAAGCTCATCTTTCTGAAAGGTTTCTTTCATGGGCTTTTTTCTGGCGACGGGTTTGACGTTTGCCGCCTGCTGGAGGGGGGTTTTTCCGACCTTCTTCCGTCGTGATCATGGCCTCCGGTCGTTCTTTGGGTTTTGATCGATTGTTGAGTAAGGGTAGCAACAATCTTGTGATCAGGGAGGGTGCTCGGCCTCCAGTTCATCAAGAAGTGATTGCTGAAGTTAAAGGCAAGAAAATTATTTTTGATTGTGCTGCATGCTGGTGGCATTAATGAAAATGTTAAGGCAAAATTTATGCCTGGAAATACGAATCCGAAGACGTCTTCATCTGCGGGAATGATTTTGAGAGTAAATAAGTTCTTGAGCAACAATGAGAAATTTGCTTGTCGGAATTTATCAACTGACATTGAGGCTTTGGGGATTCAAGAAATTGTTAAAGGTGACAACCTTGTCAAGGCATGTGGGATCAAGGTGAAGCAGGTCAACACCGAGGAAGGGCATGGTGATAAAAATGGTTTCAAAGAGGAATTCATTGAAGCATGGAAGAAACCACAACAAATCAAGATTTCTTTCAATAAGGATCTTGATGTAATGTCGGAGGACGGGACTGCAGTTAAGCTAAATGCTGAGAAGGAACTATTAAATTCACAAGTGCTGAAATATTTGCTGGTTATTAACGTTCTGGGAGACAAGATCTCTTTCCCTATGTGTAGCGTAGAACTAAGAAGATAGTAGAATAAGTTCGGGAATTTCCACATGACGTCAATTGGGATGAACTGGATCTTATGTTCTTTCAAGAATGAGGAAGCTATGGATGAAGTATTTAATGGTGGACCGTGGTATGTTAGAGGATACATTGTGGGGATGGACAAATGGTCTCCGTCGTTTAATCCCAATTCTTTCAAAGGTATCACTGCAGCGGTGTGGATTCGTTTTCCTTGTTTGCCTCTCTACTGCTGGGATGAAGAGAGCATTGCAAGAATTGCTTCAAGGATTGGAGTACTTATGCTTGTGGATGGGAATTTGTTCAGATCGGGAAAACAGGAATTTGCACGGGTATGTATAAGATTACATTTGGAAAATAGTCTTTCGAATGGTGTCTGGATAGACAAAATAGCAGGTAGATTTTTCCAGCAAGTTGAATATGAAAAGATAAAATTGCTATGTTACCAATGTGGCAAGCTTGGGCACGACAAGAAGGTGTGTTCTGAGGCTGTGAAGGTTGGTAATGCTGAGAAGACAGGGAATAAGCAGGATGTTGTGAGTGATACGAAAGTTTCTGCTGAAAATATGATTTCTGAGAATGAATATGGACCGTGGATCCATGTTCGGTTCAAGAACAAAATTGTTAGGAATAAAAGATATGGAAGGGGCAGTAGGTTTGAAAGATTTGTAAAGGAAGCAAATGATGAGGTGCAGGTTGCAGTTCAACAGAGCGTTGAGGAGGTAAATACTGAAGTAGTGCAAATTGAGCAACAAAAGGAGGTTATTAGCAATTGTTCTGATATTGTGAAAGGTGCTATGGGAATGGAAATGAATATTAATGTGGATAACAGTTTTAATGTACTAATGAATGATATTGATAAAGGGGCAGTGATGAATCAGCTCATAGTGAGAAAATAGAAGAATTTGCTGCTGTAGAAAAGGCTGTTGTGGCTCTTAACAGTAATTTGGTTAAATGAAAAATGGGCAAGGAGTTGAAGGCTTTGGGTTCTGTTGAACCCGAACACAGGAAGAAAAGAAGAGATGGGAAAGGAGGTAGGTGGAGACGGTTCCCCTTTGTTTGATTAATGTCGTCCTTTGTTTTTTGGAATTGCAGAGGGGGCCAGAAAAAAAGAGGCTTCTCTGTATCTGAGGGAGATTGTAAGGAAGCATGATGTTTTTTTATTGTGAAAATGGACACTAAAATCAGTAGCATTGACAGAAGAGACGTGGATTGCCTTATTGGGTGTGATTGGGATTTTTTCCATCATCCAGATGTGGGCACTTCTGGAGGAATTTTGGTTGTATGGAACAGGAATAAGGTGTCATTTGTGGTAGAAGAGAGTTCTTCTCAAGTGGTTATTGGGGTCCTTACTACTGCTTCTATGGGAGAATGGATGGTGGCCACTGTTTATGGAAGTCGGTGTTGTGTGGATAGAAGGAACCTTTGGAGTTTGCTTGAGAGAAGTATGGTTGGGTCGGGTCCTTCCATTTTAGGGGGGGGGGGGACTTTAATTTCATTCATAAGAAGGAAGAGAAGAAGGGTGGGAAGAGGTTCATCTTCTGTAGAGGTCCTAGAGAGATGAAGGATTTTATGACTAACTCTGATTATCATGATGCAGGTTTTGTTGGACCAAGTTTTACTTGGTGCAACAATAAAGAGGGATCCTCAAGGATATGGGAAAGGCTTGATAGATGTTTGGTGAATTCAACATCTTTACACTTGGTCCTCTCTGGAAGGGCACAGCACCTCACTAGGGTGGCATCAGATCATAGTCCTAATGTTTTTAAATTGGAATCTATGCAATTCAACAAGGAAATTTTTTTCAGATTTGAGGATACTTGGAGGTCTTACCCAGCTACACGGAATATTGTTTACAACTCTTGGAAGAAGGTGGATTTTGGAGATGAGGTGGAGATTCTTCATAGGAGGATCAAAAGGACATTGAAGGCTCTATTCTTTTGGAATAGAAATAAAGGCAAGAATTTGTGCAAATTGAGAGATGATTTGAAAAAAGAAATTCTGGAATTGCAAATCAAGGAAGCTTCAGATGGTGAGTTCTCTGTGGAGGAGATGTTTCTTCTCAGGAGCAAGGTGCACGAGTTGAATGTTACTCTTAGGAGACTTTCTACTTGGTGGAATCAAAGGGCCAAGGCAAGATGGCAAGAGGAAGGTGACACAAACTCAATGTTTTTTCATAATTATGCATCTGCTAGGAGAAATTCTAATTTGATAAAACAAATCAAGGATGGGAATAATCATTTAGTGGAGGAAGAAGAGCAAATAGAGCAGGTTTTTCTTCAACATTTTGAAGAGAAATGGAGACACAGAGAGTGTCAATTGGTAGGGTGGCCAGTTATTGCTGGTTCACAGAAGTTAAACTTGATAGATAGAAAGGCTTTGGGGGCTGAATTTCTTTTCAAGGAGTGCAAGGAGGCGGTTTTCCAGCAGGGTAATAATAAGTCACCCGGAATTGATGGTGCAACTTCTTCATTTTTTAAATGCTATTGGAATATAGTTGGTGAAACTACTTGGATGGCTATTAGGAAGTTCTTTAGTTCTGGTAGGATGCATAAAGAATGGAAGGATACCTTGATTGTTTTGATTCCCAAAGTGAATAACTTGTGTGTACCTTCTAACTTTAGCCCTATTAGCCTATGTCAAAGTACATATAAGATTGTAGCCACCATGTTGGTAAATAGGCTGAAGAAACTCATGAACAAGATGATTTCTAAGGAACAGATGGCTTTCATTTTAGGGAGATCTATGTCAGACCATTATATTTTGGCTCAAGAGATCTTCATTAAGTTTACAATTTTGAAGAATAAAAAAGGTATGATGATAGTAAAGCTTGATATGGAGCAGGCTTACGATAGCATGGGATGGAGTACTTTGCATCAAATCCTCATTTGGTATGGCTTCCCTACGGTTTTCACTGGTTCTCTCATGGAATGTGTGGAGAATGTGAGGTTTTCTATTATTTTGAATGAAAAAATGTAAGATGGATTAGTGCTTGTAGTGGATTCCGACAGGGATGTCCACTATCACCTTATTTGTTTATTATGTGTGCTCAATTATTGTCTAATGCTATGGAGAAAAGGGGTCAAGATTTGGGTATTCAGGTATCTTCTTATGGACTAAGAGTTACTCAACTACTTTATGCAGATGATGTACTTTTTTTCTCACATGCCACCAGCAAGTTGGCTAGACTGTTGAAAAACATTATTGAGGAGTTTTGTAAATTGACGGGCTTAAAGGTGAACATTAATAAGTCCCAAATTCTTTTTGGGAAAGATGTTGGAAGACCCCGTAAGAATAAGGTGGCTAGGATCCTTGGATTCAAAGTTGTTAAGGAGTGGATGTATTTGGGTATTAAAATCTCTCTTAGAAGATTGAAATTGGCTGATTATCAGGATCTCTTGAGCCAAGTTATGGATAGACTGAATGTTTGGGGGAAGAAGATGTTATCTTTGGGAGGTAGAATTGTTCTCTTGAAGACCTCTTTATTATCTATGCCAAATTTTGTAATTACACATTCTATGGTTCCTAAAAAAATTCTGCATGAGATGGAGAAGTTGTGCAGAAATTTTATTTGGCACAAGCTTGATGGGGGAAGAGGTTTGCATTATGTTGCATAGGATGAGCTTTGTAAGCCTAGAAGTGTAGGTGGGCTAAGCTTGCAGTCTTTTACTACCAAGAGTGGTACGCTGAAGGAAAGGTTGGCCTGGAATTGCATCCAGAACCCGAACTCCCTGCTTCACCGAACTCTTACTACTAAACATAGGGACGATATCTTGGATGGATCTTGTAAGAAGAACTCATCTAATGCATGGCAGATTATGAAAGAGGGTGGAAAGTACTTTAAAAAATATTGTTAAATGGAAGGTTAGTATAGGTAACAAAATTAATGTCCTTAGTGACATTTGGCTTTTAGACAAGAGTCTTAATACTTGGCCAACCTTTGTTGATTGTATAGCGCTATAAGACATGAAGGTACAACAACTTATCTCTGATGAAGGAGTGTGAGATTATACAAAGTTGAAAGCATTTTTTCATGAAAATTTAGTCCAGCTAATCAAACCAGTTCCTATTGACAAAAACGGGGACATGGATAAGCTGGAGACTGTGAGCAAGTATTCGGGCTGCTCTATGTCAGCTTTGGCATATGAGTTTGTGATGAATAGAAGATACAATGAAGAAGATTGTGGCTTCTATATTTGGCTCAGGAAACTTAAGCTCAATATTAAGGTGAAGTTATTTTGGTGGCGGTTAAGTAAGTTTGCTATTCATACTAATCACTTTCTCAAATTTAGAAGGCTTGCTACTAATGATTCTTGTGCTAGAGGTTGCCTAGAGGTTGAGAATTATGAACATATTGTGGTCCAGTGCAAGTACTTACTGAGGTAATTTCTAAAATTATATAACGGGGCTTTGATGCTTCTATGTTTCATTCTCTTGATGATTGTTTAGAGGAGTTGAAAAGAAGATCTCCCTGAAATCCTAGCATGGTAAGAATATACTGTACAGCAGTTTTTTTGAATTGGAAGAACCGCAATTTGGTTAAACATGGGAAGGCTGCTATGCCTACTTCTTTGGTGGCGGTGAATGTTATTTCTCTAGCTACTTCTAATCTTTTTCCATTTCTAGATAGGTGGGGTGCTAACCTCTCTAGGGAGTCTATTATATCTTGGCACCCTCCACTGCTAGATTGGAGCAAGGTTAATGTTCATGCGTCTTTGCTCTTTACTAATCGGGATGGTATTGGAGGTATTTTCAGAGATTGCAAAGGTAGATTTCTTCTTGCATTTGGGAAGAATACATTACATTGGGATATAGCTCAACTTGAATTGGAGGCAATCTTTGCAATAAGGGAATTCATACAAAGGTGGATGCTTGAAAGCAAAGGAGTTATCATTGAATGTGATAACATCAATGTGATTACATACATTCAACATTATTTGAAGAAGGTGGATTGGCATTTGGAGAATTGGCTGAGTAAGGTGCTTTTCTTCCTTAATGACTTTAATAAAATTATTTTTCATCATGTTAATAGGAATTGTAACCGAGTAGCTGATTTTTGTGCTACTTTGGCTTTAGAGAGTAGTTTTATGTTTGATAGCTCTTCTTTTGGTAGTATTTCGTCCTCCTTGTTGGATTTAATCAAGGAGGAATGCTACCCATTTATCAATTATAATTAGTCTTCTTTTTCCATTTTAATGCAAAGCTGCAATTTTCAAAAAAAAAAAAGGGCCAAGAACACGGACATTGACTCTTTCGGGTCTGGAAGCGATGAGGTTGCCTTAATCACAAGGCAATTCAAAAGCTTTCTAAGGAAGAAGTATAAGAACCATCATAAGTGAAATAAAGGTAAGGGTAGTAAAAATTTTAAGATTTCTAATGATACTATTTGTTTTGAATGCAGGAAGCTAGGACATGTTAATGCTGATTGCCCTACACTTAAAACTCATCCTAGCAAGGAGAATGGTGAGGAGAAAACTAAGTTCAAAAAGGACAAGAAGTTCCAAAAGACATTCTGGGCACATTCTTCATCTGACTCCTCTGAGACTGAAGCTGAAGAGGAGACTACAAATTTGTGCTTAATGGCAAATGAAAATTGTAGCCAAAGTGACCAAGATGAGGTATGAGAACTAACCTATGAGCAACTACTTGAAGTTTATGAACAAATTCATACATCATATAAGAACCTTAAGAAATCACATGCTAGCTTGAAATCGGAGTTTTTAAATTTGCAAAAAGAGTATGAAATTCTTCTTAAATATCATTCTACAATTGATATTAATCACATGTCATTACTTGATGAGTTTGATGCATTAAATAAAAAGCATACTGAATTATCTGATGCACATGATTCCTTGAAGTAATCCCATGTTGAGTTAGAAAAAGAGTTTAAGAAATTAGTAAATCTCAAAGTTTTTGAAAATAATAAATCATCATTACATCAACACATAACTTTAAAAAGAAGCATCACCATCTGAGTAGATTAGTATATCATTTTTCCTGGTATTAGGTGTTTTTCATGTGACATGCTAGGACACATTGCACACACTTACACTATTCACCATAGTACACATTAGGTGTGGAGACCCAAATTGCATGATTCATAGCATAACACATATACATTGCATTCTACTTTCCATAAGAAGGGACCCAAACATGATTGTGTTCTTAAATCTGAAGTTTGATAATTTTGCAGGCTTGCTCTTGTAGATGGCCTCATGAGATCATGTGGTACCTAGACAGCGGATGCTCATGACACATGACTGGAGATGTCAATCATTTTATTTTGCTAGAGACCAGAATAGGAGGCAAGGTTACTCATGGAGACAACACCACCTAGAAGGTAGTGGGCACTGGTATAATTGGAAACTTCAAGAACCTTTTGATTAAAAATATTTTGCTTGTAGATGGACTAAAACACAACTTGCTCAACATCATTCAACTTTCTTATAAGGGCTTCATCATAAAAGTTTTGGCTAATACTTGCATTATAAGCTTAAATAACAACACTATTTTGCAGGGAAAGCCTTTCAATAATATTTAATTGCTTGACTTAAATAACATTAAATGTGCTGCTTCATTTTGCTTAAAAACTACTGTTGATGATTAAAGGTTGTGGCACAGAAGCTTATGTCATTCCAGTATGAAAAACCTTAGGAGAGTGACCTAGAAAGACCTAGTTAAAGGTGTACCCAAACTTAAATTCTCAAAAGACCGCCTTTGTGATGCCTGCTAACTAAGGAAGAAAATTTATTCCTCTTTTCACTCCATTAAGGACATTAGCACCTCTAGACCTTTAGAAGTCCTTCACATGGATTTGTTTGGACCCATTAGCACTGCCAGCTTAGGAGAGAAATTTTATGGTTTTATGATTGTCGATGACTACTTGAGGTTTACTTGGATTAGATTTCTGTCATATAAGAATGAGTCTTTTGATGAGTTTAGATCCTTCTTCACTTGGATTCAGAAAAAGTTAGATTATGAGATTTTGACCATCCATAGTGACCAAGGGGGAGAGTTTGAAAATGAGAGACTTGGAGACTTCTATGTGGATAAGGGGATTAGTCACAACTTTTGAGCTCCTAGGACCCCCCAGTAGAATGGGGTAGCTGAAAGGATGAATCGGACCTTAATTAAAGCTGCGAGAACAATACTTGCTGTGTATTCACTTCCAAAAGACTTTTGGGCTAAAGTGGTAAACACAGCTTATTATGTGTTGAATAGGGTGAATGTTAGAGCCAAACTTGATAAAGCACCCTATGAGATCCTTAAGGGTAGGACACCCAATCATTCCCACCTCCATGTCTTTGGTTGTAAGATTTTCATTCATAATAATGGGAACTCAAACTTAGGGAAATTTGATCCAAAATCTTATGAAGAAGTATTCTTAGGATATTCAAGTATGGGGGAATTCTTTTAGGGCATTTAATAATAGGATATTGGTGGTGGAGGAGACAACTCACGTAGTGTTTGATGAATCTGATCCTAAGAAGTCTAGAGTTGAGGAGGAAGATGAAGTTGGAGAAAATACCATTGGATTTGAAAATTTAGAGAAGAGGGTAGAGCCCCAAAACACTGAAGGAGTAGGTGAGATTACCCAAGGACTAGAAAATATAAATTTTGAGGAAAGGGTTGAACCTATACACATCTTGTCTAGAGATTGGAGATATTCTTCGAGCCATCCTAAAGAACTGATCTTAGAAGAACCTTTTAAATGTGTTAGGACTAGGCATGGACTTATGAAGAAAGTGAACCACTCTACCTTTATCTCAATGACCGAACCCACCAACATCAACCAAGTCCTTTCTGATGAGCTTTGAATCTTATCCATGCAAGAGGAGTTAAACCAATTTATTAGGAATGATTTTTGGGAGCTTGTAGAAAGACCAAAGGGACAAAGTGTACTTAGAACAAAATGGGTCTTTAAGAATAAAATGAATGATTCTGGTGTGGTGGTTAGGAATAAGGCAAGTTTGGTGGCTAAGGGGTATAACCAAATAGAAGGGATTGATTTTGAGGAGACCTTTACTCCTATAGCTAGATTGAAAGCCATTAGAGTGCTACTAGCCTTTGCCTGCTATAAGGGATTTAAGCTTTTCCAAATATACATTAAGAATGCGTTTTTAAATGGGGTAATAAAAGAGGATGTGTTTATAGAGCAACCCCCAAGTTTTGAGAGTTCCTAATTTCCAAATCATATTTTTAAATTAAAAAAAGCCTTTTATGGATTAAAGCAGGCACTCAGAGCTTGGTATGAGAGGCTTAGCATATTCTTACTAGAGAGGGTGTAGACACCACCCTTTTTCTGAAGAAAGTAGGAGATGATTTAATCATTATTCATATATATGTCAATGATATACTCTTTGGATCTTCTGATAAAAGGCTATGTGATTATTTTTTTAAAATAATGAGCAGTGAGTTTGAGATGAGTATGATGGGAGAGTTATCTTACTTTTTAGGGTTTAGCGTAAGATAACTGGATGATGGAATCTTTCTAAATCAAACAAAATATATAAATGACATCTTGAAATGTATGAAATGGATAAAGCCAAGCCAATTAATACTCTCATGACTTCCCGTGTTCAGTTGGATAAGGACCCAAATGGAAAGTCTGCTGATCAAAAGAAGTATAGAGGGATGATTGGATCTTTACTTTACTTGACTGCTAACACACCTGATATAGTGTTTAGTATTTGTATCTGTGCTAGATTTCAAGCTGGTCCTAAAGAATCTCACTTGACTGTAGTTAAGAAAATTTTAGATACCTCTTAGGAACCCAAAACTTAGGAATCTGATATCCTAGACACAACACATCATTTGAGATTATTGGATATTTTGATTTTGATTTTTTAGGATGTAAGGTGGATATAAAGAGCACTTCCGGGACTTGCCAATTCATAGGACAGTCTTTAGTCTCCTAGTCTAGTAGGAAGCAAAACTCTGTTGCACTTTCCACTGTTGAAGCTGAGTACATTGCCTTAGGAAGTTGTGTGGCCCAAGTCCATTGGTTGAAGCAGCAAGTTTTGGATTTAGGATTACCTGTAGGTACAATTTCAATCCTTTGTGACAATACTAGTGCCATCTGCATTTCTAACAATCCTATCCAACATTTAAGGACCATGCACATTGACATAAGACATCACTTTGTTAGAGACCAAGTAACCAAGGGAGACATTGAATTATACCATTTGGCAATTGAGAATCAACTGGCTGACATCTTTACTAAATCACTGGCATCGACACTTTCAGCACTTTAAGGACCAGATTGAGTGTGATTGACATAAATGCTTGAACTTCATTCTTACTGATTTCTGATATGTTATCTATTTTTTTTACTTATGTTATTTTATTTCTATAGTTTCTCATTTTTTATTTCTTTGTTTTTGTTTGTTGCTTTATTTTCCTTTTGTATGTTATTTTTTTTCTCTAATCATTACTAAATTGATATCTTATACCTTATTTTTATTTTTGGAAATTTGTAAGTCAAAATTGACATCTATAAAAACAGTTAAAGGGGGAAAACACCGTTGATTGTTTCCTTCTCTCTAAATTCTTTTAGCGGGGGTATTTTCTTTTCTAAACAAAAATCTATCTTACATTAACAACTAGATTTTGAAATTAAGATATTTTCAATCATGCTACAGTAATCTATCTTATATATATAATATTCAAAGTCTTTATTTTACCTTTAGATTTTTGTAATCTTTTCGTTGAATTTATCATATGATTTTTTATTCTATTATGTGATTCATTCTTCCTTATATTAAAGAGTGAGTTTTTCTTCTCTAATCTCTAGAAGATATAATCACAACTAAGAATTTTTAAGAATTTTGAAAAAGGGATCTAGGTTGCAAAAAAAAAAGAAAAAAAAAGTGGCCAATAATGCCAAAATCAAAAGATGCACAATGACGTCAAATTAATATATATATATATATATATATATCTTAAAAATCAAAAGATGTGTAAAGAGCGCCAATCAAATTAATAACAGGCATAAAATGAGCCCACCAAAACCAAGCTTCTTCCTTTTCAAAATTTTTAAACCTTAGAAGAAATCATGATCACTTTATATTTTTCAAAGGCTTGATTTCCAAATTCATGATTGTGATTAATTACTTTGATATATTAGTGTATAAAATATTTTTCTAAAATCAAGTCTTGAATGGATTTATTTTTCTTAACCAATTGATTTTTATGATTTAGATCCTTAATTTCAAAAGCCGGTTTCCCCTGACAGAAGTCCGAGTTAAGGCTAACAGGACTGGTTATTCTACCATTTTCTCAGATTTTGACGATATTAACTCATTGATTCTTACAAATTTTTAATTCAATCACATGGAAAATTTATCATATCCAATCTTTAAAAAAAAAACTTTATTTTTCTATTCATTTTTGTGTCTTTTTTGTATTTTATTTTTCTCATTTTTAGTTGAATTTTTTGTTTTTAGACCTTCTCTGATCATCTCTCCATCCATCCTTTGCTTTTCCACTTTTTGTCATATCATCCCAGATGATATTGATATCATCCTGGATGATGCAATTCAATCATTCTTATAATTCCATCTACTGGCTGTTCTAACTTTTCTGCTTTTGATCGTCCTGCATGATCCCTTATCATCCTGGATGATCTAATCATCCTCTACTTCAATCATTTGTGATCGTCCTGGATGATCCACTTTCATCCTAGATGATGCTCTTACTTGTTGCTCAATTATTGGTAATTATCCTGTATGATCCACCTATTTGTCCTGCATGATACACGTGGCAATACGTTTAAAGCCTTTAAATTTGGTCGTTATAATCCATTATTGGTGATCGTCCCGGATGATCCACCTATTTATCCTGGACTATACATATGGCACATGATTTAAATGTTTTAAATTCGTCCGGTATAATCCATTATTGTGCATCATCCTAGACAATCCACCTAATCATCCCGAACGATCTTATTTTTTAATGATCATTTGAAATCTCTCCTTAGGACGATCGCCTGTATCTTATCATCTAAGACGATATCTGATCATTCTGGAGGACATCACTGCTTTTTTGACCAATCATCCCAGACATAATTATTGCACCTGATCATCCTGGACAATTCTACAATCATCCTAGATGATCCGGCCAATTCTTAAAATCCGAGGATTTCAGCCATTTTTTCTCACACCCACTTCTTCTTTCAGCTTTATACTTCTTATTTCAGTGTTGTTCTTGATCATGACATGAGGAAAGCAATCTTTCCATCCTTCTGGGAGTTCCTTGAGGGCTACTCTGGACCCTCGATTCACTGAGGTGGACAATCAAGCCTCCTACCAAAGATATAAGATGGCCAGAATCACTGTCTCCCATTCTGTCAACCCGAACATTCTCACATATTCGATACTTGATCTATTTGCTCACACCTCCTATTTTCTCCTTACTCTTACTATTCCTTTAAACTCCAAAATTCTATTAGAATTTTTTGCTAGCCTCTGAATAAGTTCTTCTTTGACCTCTCTAGGCTCCTATGTGAATCAACGCCCCTTCGAGATCACATATCAGGACTGTACAAAACTTTTGCAACTTTACACCATAGGGGACAAACTACATATCCTTTGGTCTAATCCTGATTACGATTGGGCTCTAGCCAAACACTTCTTAAGGAACACAAACGCTCACTTTCATGTTACTCCACTTCTCTCAATCACCACCTTCTATATTTTGGCCCATCATAAATTCAATGCCACTGACCTGATCTTTCATTACATCGAGCATCTGACTATTATTCGAGATCCATGACATATGAGGAAGCCCATCTAGCCCTAGGACATATCATTGTATATGTTCTAGAATCAAAATACAATCTCCAATATCCTGCTCCACCCAATTATCAGCCTGCCTTCTACTCGAATAATTCCTTTCACGTTCTTCACAGTACTCATCTCCACCCGGGGTATAATGAAGTTCTGGGGGAAGAGTAGGAGGAGGCTCCTGAACCTACTCCTGCACTTGTTATTACACCTACTCCACTTCGCCAGCACTCTCAGCTGGATCAACTGGTGGAGCGATTTGACCAGTGGGAGGCACAGTTCTAGAACTACATTGCTACGCAAGAGCAGCAACATACTTAGGACATTATTTTCCTGCAGCACTAGCACGACAAGGATATGGCCTGGTTTGGAGAGCAGTTTGCCACTCTTTTGAGTTACTTTTAGCCCCATCCACCTCCACCACCACCTTCTTTAGATGATCAGGGGCCATCGCTCTTTTAGTATTTTTATGTTTTTTTTTTGTAGTTTGATTCTGTTTGGTAGTCTCTACTTTGTTTCTTTTCTAGTTTCCCTCTTCCTTTTTATGATGTCAAAAGGGGGAGTAGTTAGTTGAACTGTTTGTTCTGTAGTTTATTTATTTTATAGTTTGATTCTCTTATTGAATAGTTGATCTGTTTTTATTAAACTACCTTGAACTGCTTAGATTATTTTTTTAATTTGTCATCATCAAAAAGGGGGAGATTGTTACAAATCTGATTTTATGGATTAGAAGTTTGATGATAGCAAACATTCATATGACTACCTTGCCTACTAACATTTCAAGTCCATAAATCGAGTGCAATTCAAGCCAGCTCAAGATTGGGTAGATTAGGTCTGAGTTAGTTTGTAATTTTTTTCCTTTCTTGAGTATATTGCAAACGATGTGGTTCCTGATGCAAAGTAACCTTGCACACAGATACATGGGGAAAATTTTCTGTCTATTGGTTAGAGTTCTTTATTTTGATCACATCATCTAAGATGATCCAAACATTATCCTGGACAATCTATTAAAAATAAAAACCCTAATTAGGGCATCCTAGTTAAGGCAGCTGACATTAAGCACATCATCCTAGATGATATTTGTATCAGTTGGGATAATATGCTCAAATCAGATAGAATTAACTACTAGATCTATTTAGGTATTATTTATTTTTTGGACATCGTCCTGGATGATGCAACATAATTATGACTAAATTAATCTACTTATTAAGGAAAGTAATTAAGGTTTTGATTACTCGATCCGATTATCTTGTATGATTGTTGGATCGGACAATAAGTTCAAAAAAACCTTAGTTGTTCTTGGACGGTCTTCATCAGCCAGCTACTTTCAGGGCAATTGTCTGGACGAATTTCATGAATTTGAACTAATCGTCGAGGAGAATCGTGAGATCGGTCTGGACGATCAAGCTATTTTTTTATCATCTAGACATGCTTTCACTGTGATGGTCTGGATGGTATTCAATGTTTTATTCTGATTGTATAGGACGATATCCTATTTGCTGGATGATATGAACAAAAATCTTCTAATCGTCCCAAACCGTCCGGGCTGATTGAGCGAAATTCGTGCTGATCGTCCGGGACAATATCCGTATCGTCCTGGACGATAAAGTCAGTTTGTATAAAATAAGAACTATTCCAAAACTCTTCTATTTAAGAGCTCTTATTCTACCCAAGAGATCTTCTTTTGCTGTTGTCTTAACCTGAGAGAGCCTAAAGGAGAGGGAGAGAACAGGAGAGAGAGCCTAAAGGAGAGGATCTTGTGAGGGGGAGTTTATGAGGGGTTTCACAAAGGTTGTTCCAAGCAAGGATCCAAGTTGTCTTCTCTAATCGTCATCCCTTATTCTTGGAGGTTCGAGAGAGGTTCACTTTAGTAATCGATCAAGGTTCTCTGCCTGCTTCACGAGAAAGCAAAAGGAGTTGGGTTCTCTACCTCACCAGTGTCGGTGGAAAGGAGGTTTTGTACAGGCTTCTCCGCCTTGCTATGGGAGCAAAACAAGAGTCACTGAGTTTAGTGCAATACTTGGAGGGCACCTCTGGGGAGTGGAAGTAGGTCGAGTTGTCCGAACCACTATAAATTTTTGTTTTCTTTTCAAAAACTTTTTTCTACATTTAATTTCCGCATGATTTCTTTCTGGTAAATTTTGGTTTGGTTAAGATTTTGTTTTTGATTGAAAGATTTATAAAATACCAATTCACCCACCTCTTAGTTAGCTTAGGCTAGTTCATAAGGGCTTAACATCCCTAACGAACTTTCACCATAGAGGGCTCAACAACATCTTCTCCCTTTGAGGGAATAGTATCTCCAAACTTTTCTTTAGGAATTCATGGCCTCTTGGCCACTAAGATCTTCAAACTTAGGCTAAATTCCAAGCTTGTCCTCTTCTTTGGGAAAACTTCAAGGTTATTATCACCTATGGTCAAAGAGGATTTCACCCTCATCTTTTTAGCTGCCCCACAAAATTTGAAAGCAATGTCAGATACTTGGGTAAAATATAGCCCCTGAATCCCCTTACAAAGGATAAATTAAAAATAAGAGAAGATTAAAGGCATCTCTATTCCAGAGAAAAGTAAGTTATTTATTATATAAAATATTAAAAAAGTTTTGATATAAGACATGGTCTGACTCCACTAGAGGTTCATTCTTCATCGCCAAGTATACCATCTTCTCAATGGTGAAAACCTAGTGAGAGATAATCTAAGAAAATGGTTTGAATTTTCACGGAAATTCAAATTTTTCCCATTGTGGGAGTTGCGGGAATCGCATGGCGGCGGATACTCACCGGCAACAACTTCCCGGCAGGACCCTAGAGGATCATCGTCTAATTTAGAAGGCTTTGAATGCTTCATCCCGTCCGATGCTCTCGCCGCAGGCGTTCAGTGATGATGTAGCTGCAGCCAATCTGATGGCTAAATCCAAAGGTAATAAAGGAATTGTTATTAAAGAAGGAAGCTTCGTAGCTAGAGAATGCCAAGAAGGTTTTCAAAGGCTGTTTTGCATTGACACCTTCTGAAGGTTCTGATGCATCTCTGTCTTCTAAATCTAGAATTGATAAAGGCACCTTATTGATTAGAAAGGTAAATGGAATGGAAAAGAAGAGGCATGATATGAGCTCAATGGAAATATCTTGTCCAGCAAATATAGGAATCCTGGGAGAAAATGATAATGCAGTTAAACATCAAGAGAATGTGGAGCCAACAAAAATATTATTCTCTGACTTGGTGAAAGTTAGGGATGTTGAATCAGCTGATAAGGATGACTATGGAGAGGATGTGTCAAGCCCTGTTAGAAATTGTGATGGAGAACAAATGAACGTGTGGAGGAAAAAAGATAACATCAAAGTTGCAGATTTACAACTGGGTAACTTCTTAGCTAAAGATGGAGTGACTATGAAATTGCATGAGCAAAATGAAAAGGAGAATGCATATAAGCTGAGCAACTCAATTGTCATAAAGGTATTTGGAGGAGATCCCCCATTATAGGTCATAAGCTCAGAACTCATAATACAATGGATGTAATATAGAAAGTTTCACCTAACCATGTTAGGTATAGGATGGGTGCTTTGCTTATTTCCTGATTTAGAACAATTGGAATATGTTATGAATAATGGACCATGGTTTGTCGATGGGAAGATAATTGGGATGGACAAGTGGTCTCAAACCTTTTCTCCTAATTCTCTAAAAGGCTTGACAGCTCTGATTTGGATCAGGCTTCCAAATCTACCTCTTCATTGTTTGGATAATATTAATATTTGTAGAATTGCTTCAATGGTTGGGAAACCATATTTGATAGATGGAAACATGCTCCAATGAGGAAGAAGAGAATTCGAGAGGGTATGTGTTCGAATCAATCTGGACAGCACGCTTCCCTTAAGTGTTTGGATTGAAGGCAAAACCGGGAGATTCTATCAAAAGATAGAATATGAATGGGTACCAAATTTCTATTTTAACTATGGACATATCGGCCACAATAAAAAAAGCTGTAAAGAAGGTGATGGAGATAAAAGCATTGCTGAGAAGGTGTCTAGATCTGGTACTAATAATGCTGGAAGGAATATTCAGGCTGATAACAGAGCAGTTGGATCTATTGAAGAGACTGGCTATGGACCTTGGCTTATAATTAACATAGGTAGGAAAAGATTCAATAATCCAAATCAATCTCAGAATCGTTCACTCCAGAACAAGAAGTTGATTTTGTGGAAAAGGAAAGAATCTAGAAGAACTATTACTAAAGTTGCAAAGGAAGACAGAGGAGTTGTTACAGATAAGAAGATTAAAAGAGCAGCAGATAATATTCTGGTTTTCAAATCTACAAAATTGGCAGAGAAAAGTGTTAAACAACCAGAGTTTAATACTAATCCTAGATCTACTAATCCAGTTAGTGAGAATGTTCTGATCCCAACGTCTAAAAACAAATTCAGCATATTGAGCAGTCAAGATGAAGAAGGGGAGATTGTTCAAGAAATCTTAGAAGAAAAACCAGTAATGAAAGAACAACTATAAATGATCAAAATTGAGCATGGTAGTAACAAAAATCCATTGGAGCATTGTATAGAAGATGAATCCAATATGGTGAAAAAGAAAAAAATCTAAGCAATTAAAGGATTTGGGTCCTATCAATTCAAATCTGAGGAGTAGAAGAATGGAATTGGAAGTAAAAGGTACTTTGGGGATTCAATCCCCTATCACTCATTAATGTATTCTTTAGCTTTCTGACATTGTAGAGGAGCAAAAAAGAGGAGTGCTTCTCTATTCCTTAAAGAATTTGTGAGAATATATAATGTGATTTTTATGGGTTTACTATATACTAAATTGTCTTCCTTTGAAATGAAAGAAGTTAAAACTCTTATTAGAGATGGACGGAACTATGTTATGGTCCCCTCTAGTGGACTATCAGGTGGTATTACTGCTTTATGGAATACTAAGGTGGTTGATTTCTCATTGGTTGATTCTTCTAGCCAATGTATAGTGGGAGATCTCTTGGTTAATAGCAATTGTAAATGGAGGGTGGCTACTGTTTATGCCAACAAGGAATGCTGTAAAAGGAGTGATCTTTAGGATTTTCTGGGAGCTCATTCTTGTATTGATTTCCCCATGGTGGTTGCTAGAGACTTCAATTGTCTCACTTCTAGGGAAGACAAGAAAGGAGGGAAAAAGTTTCAATATACCCAAGGTTCTAAGGAAATGGAGGCTTTCTTCACCAACAATGATTACCATGAGGTAAGATTCATTAGACCTCGATTCACTTGGTGTAACAATAAAGTTGGAGGACCTCGGATCTTGGAAAGGTTGGACTGGTGCTTCCTTAACTCCCATGCATTAAACTTATCTTCTCAATTGGTTGTTAAACACTTAGCAAGAGTAGCCTCCAATCATTGTCCTATTATCCTCAATATACTCAATTTGAAATAACCAGGAGTGAAAAGCATTAAGTTTGAGGATGTGTGGGTATCCTACCCGGCTGCTCTCATAGTGCTCAAGAAAGCTTGGGCTAGCAATTACCAGGGTAGTCAAGCTCATATCCTGAACTCTAAATTCAAAAGAACTCTTAGATCTCTGTTCTTTTGGAGCAAGGCCAAGATGAAAACCTAAACTTGTCTAAAGACAAATTGATGGAGGAGATATTGAAGTTGCGAATCAAAGAATCTGAAATCGGTTGGCTGAATGATGAAGAATGTTGGACTTTAAAAACCAAGGTGTTGGAATTGAACTCAACAATGGCTAGATTGAACACATTGTGGAGGCAAAGAGCTAAAGTCAAGTAGATGGTGGATGGAGATTGCAACTCTAAATTTTTTCATTCCTTTGCTAGTGATAGAAGAAGGCTTAACAACATTGTGAAGATTAAGGATGAAGAAGGGAATGTCTTGGAAGAACAAAATCAAATTGAAGATACTATTATTCGGTTCTTCAAGCAAAAGTGGAGGCAAAGGGATTGCACCATGGAAGGATGGCCAAATGCTAATCCCTAAAGTGATACCTTGATAGTGCTAATCCCTAAAGTGTCAAATCCCTTTACTCCCTCCAACTTTAGGCCTATCAGTTAGTGTAACTCAGTCTACAAGGTTGCGGCTAAAGTTATTTTAAATTGGCTTGCTTTGGTTATTCCAAAACTCATAACAGAAGAATAGGCAGCTTTCATCAAGGGGAGATCTATTTCAAATAATGTATTGGTTGCACAAGAGGTGTTCCATAAGTTCAGGTACTCAAAATCTTCTAAAGGTTTAGCTGCTTATAAAATTGATATGGAACAGGCATATGACTCTATGAGTTGGAATACTCTTGAAGGGGTCTTGAAATACTTTGATTTCCCTCCATTGTTCTCCAAACTAATATTGGAATGTGTGTTAAAGCCGAGGTTCTCAGTTATAATCAATGGTAACCTTTCGGATTGAATTAATGCTAAAAGTGGTTTCCGGCATGGTTTCCCATTGTCACCTTTTCTATTCAAATTGTGCTCTCAACTCCTCACTAATGCTCTTGCCTTTACTTCTATAGGAGTAAATATTTCTTCTTATGGACCTCGGATATCACATCTTCTTTTTGTAGATGATGTGATGATATTTTCAGAAGCTAACAAGGAAGTTGCTTTAGAGTTAAAAGTTATCTTATCCAAATTCAGTAAATGGACCGGCAAGTGTATTAACATTGACAAATCAGCCATTCTTTTTGGGAAGATGGCTAATAGAAGGAGAAGGATGTCCATTACAAGAACTTTAGGTATCAAGGAAGTGAAAGAATGTTTTTATCTTGGTATCAAGATAAATTTAAGAAGATTGAAGGCTAATGATTTTCAATTCATCATTGAAAAATCATTGAAGAAAATCAACACTTGGGGGAGTAAACTCATTTCCTTGGCTGGTAAGATAGCTCTAGTTAAATCGGTTTCTTTGGCATTCCCAAATTTCTATATCACTCATTCCTTGGTTCCAATCCGTGTTCTTGAAGACATCAACAAGTTGTGCAGGTGTTTTATCTGGAATAAGCCCAATGGTAAAGTTGGCATTCACTATATTAGCTGGGAGGAATTATGTAAACCGGTAGATAGAGGAGGCTGGGGACTATGCTCTTTTACTTCTAAGGTGGTTGAACTGAGAGCAAGATTAACATGGATATTTTTTAATAATAGAAACTCCCTTTATACAAAATGCTAGCTCCAAAAGTATGGATCTAAGGTGGTAGAAGATAATATGAAGAGGTGTGTATCTTACTCATGGAAAATTATCACTGAAGGAGGTAAAGCTTTACAACCACTACTTAAATGGAGTGTGGCTAATGGATCATCAATTGATTCTTTTGAAGACAAGTGGCTATTGGATCGGAGCATCAACAAATGGCCTACATTTGTTGAACCCCAAGGTGAAGAACTGGTTAAACTGGAAAGATTCATTGAAGGCAAGGATTGGAATGTAGCTGAATTAATGAAAATATTTGGTAGTGAAATGGTGGAGCTCATTTCACATACCAAAATTATATGTGATCAACAGGAAAATAACCAGGAGTTGAATAATCTCAAGGATGATTGCTGAGGCTCGGCAGCGAGAACAGCCTAAATGTAAATTTGCAAAATGGTGGAAAAAATATAAACTAATGCCAAGGGTGGAGACTTTCTGCTGGAGGTTATTCAAGGATGCTATACCAACTTACAAGTTTCTAGCACATAGAAGACTGCAAGAAGTTGAAGTTTGTCCAAGGTGTTTGGATGGCATTGAAGACATGGAACATGTTCTATTCAATTGTGCCAAGATAAAGGAGGTGTTGTCTCAACTCAACAAATGGGGATTCCGGATTCCTCTATTTAAAATCCTTCTAGAATGTTGTAGATGGATGGATCACACAGCAACTCATAATGGTATGCTTCTTAAATTGTTTTGCAATGTCTTGTACCTTTCTTGGAAAGCTAGAAATAAGTTTACACATGATAAGGTGGTAGAAGGTGCTAGCTCAGTGGCTGCTAATGCGGTTAGCTTTTTATCTACTTCTAGTTTGATTATTAACTCAAAATTGAAACTATGGGATGCTAACCAGCCCATGAGGCTGTCCAATACTTGGTATCCCCCTCCACCCGATTGGTTAAAAATCAATGTAGATGCCTTACTTGATTCCTCGTATAGAGCTGGCACTGAATGTGTTATTCATGATAGCAAAGGGAGGTTCTTATTGGCATTTGGAAAAAAATGTATTCATTGGGATGTGTACTATTTGGAGCTTCTATCTATAAAGTCTTTGATAGAAATGACTAAAGATTGGATGTTCAAATACAAAGGAGCTATTATCGAAGGGACAATGCAAACGTAATAAAGATGCTACAAAAGGCAAGGATTGATGATTTCAAGGGAGAAGAAGATTTTAGTTTCTTTAAAAAGTTTAATTATGTCATTTTTTATTGTGTTGGTAGAGGTAACAACAAGCTAGCCGATATGTGTGCTAGGTATGCGATGGCTAACAACTTTATTTGGGAAGACCTATGCATGAATGAGATTTCTTCTTCATTTGTGAATTTATTGAAGGAGGAATCAACATTGTAGATGTTTCTGTTTCTTTTTCTTTTTTGCTGGTTTTAATGCATTTATTGCTCTTTTCAAAAAAAAAAAAAAAAAGTATACCACCTTCTCTTGCTTGGTGAGCTTAGGAAGAGCCATCTTCTTCCTTACAAACAAGATTGAAGTAGTTAGAACTCTCCACTCTTAAGTACTTATAATAACCATAAACTTAGCTTCCCAATTACAAACTTTAATCGTCAAGCTAACCATCTTACCTTCTAAGTGAAAGAATCAAATAGAGCTTTCTTATGAAAATACACCATGAAAACATGACTAAGTAAATTTAAATATCATTGAAGATTCCCCTCTCATAATAAAGATATGAAAGACATCACTGCTACCACAAATTTTAACAAAAACTAGGCCAGAATAACCCTATAAAAGTTTAAGACTTCCTCCACCTTTGGGCATAAGGGGAAACAAAGCCTAAGTTTCAAATGATCCTCAAGAATGACTAATTCCCAATAAAGTACAAGATTAATCCATTCATCTTTAGTCATTGGCCTAATAGAGAAACTAGCATTTTAAAAATAATATGCCATGCAGACATACTTTCCATGCACCTTGGCTAGACCAGTCTAAGGAAAATTACTTTCATCAATAAACTTATATGTACAGTTACACAAGCTGAAAATCTTGACAAATGAAATAAATTTTAGATCCTTCCTTAGGTACCTACTTCTGTTATTTATAATAAAAAATTATCGCACAGAAACTTAAGTCCTCTCAAATCAACATTATATAGAAGATCTTGTTGCTCTCTTTCATAATCTCTTAATCTAAAAGGGCATATAACACTCATTCACAACAACGAACATGGTCGGTCGCTAATATAACATAATATGTGGCACATCAACCACTCTATCATATACAAAAAAAATAAAAATAAATCACTTCTCATTTCTTTTTGTAGAAATTAGAGTCTTTATGTCATTTATGCGATCAACACGTCTCACCTCATAGATAAAAATAAATCATGAAAAAGGTACAAATTAACCCTTGTGAGGTTTATGTGGGGTGTATTCCAATATAGAATCCTTCACCACACTGAGTGTCAAACCTCCCATTCGATCAATGTACTCCATGATGTACTAAATGCCCTAAAAATACCCTCCTACTTGGTTTGATTAATCATCGACTATAACTTAATCTCTATCGAGTTCACACAGTCCCACATCACTATCACTTAGGCATCCAAAGAAGTCGTTGGGCATCCAAAGAAGTAGTTGCCTCTCTCCAATATGTGCCTTCTGTTGTAATAGCACCATCTCAATAATGCTAACCTCAACTAAATCCATTGGTTTAACAGCTGAATCCAGAGCCTTCAACCCCCAAATAATCTCATCTAATGAGATTTGCAATAAGGTTTACAAATAGAGTTTGCACACGAGAAACAAGCTAACTATCAAGGTGCCTAATATGTAACTTGCCCCTCAATAATTTTATGTCTCTCACCAATCACCATGGTTTTAAAAATAACTACCTTCAAATCTTTTTCATTCACCTCCATTAGTGAGATCCCACTCCCACTCCCTTGCGTACTACTAGAATGAAGAAAATGATCTTCTTCATCGTCAAGGCCTCTACCTCATCAGCCAAACCTCCTTCTATCTAGACCATAATATAATCTATCTACTTCATCCTCATAGCTAAATTAAATAACTAGTCATACTCGATGATTATCTATTCCCCTATTTTAGTCTATATTCTCCCATGGTCAAATCAGCTAAGTTAACAGATACTAGAACTTCTACTTAAGAAATAGGCCTTATTAATATGGCCTCCTTTGTATTTGTAGCTCTCCTTCCAAAGGGCACCTTACTTTCATGTAAGAAACCTTTTGGAATGCTTTAGCCCCAACAGGATCCATCTTACTGAATTAAAGAAATGCTTTAAATTAGAAAGCAAATGATAACATCTATTTAACCTGAAGTTAGTATTTATAGAGAAGCTTAAAAATAGAACTGTCTAGTCTCTAAGGAAGTACAAACCTTGAGAACCATAAAAGATTCAGGGTAATAAATTTCCATTTACTTATGCTCTTCTTTACAACTTTTCATTTATCTATCCTTTTTCATATCATATGCTCAAAGGGTCAAATAAATTGGAGAACTTAATGTATCACCATGAATACTTGTGTGAGTACCTATTCACAAGTTTCTTATGGATTATGTTTAGGTTGAGCTGGACCCCCTCCTCCCTCAAAGTTTTTCATTTGATTGACTCACTCAAAGGTGGAAAGGAGCTTAACACTTGAGCACATCAGACTAACTTCAATCTCCTCTTATTAATAATCGCCCCCAAGCAAGGGTGATCTCTAAATTTCCTTTCTCATATATAGAAGTCTTTATTCATCTATGTCAAAACCAAGCTTACCTCATAAGGTTACAAAAACATCTCTCATAACAAAATCAATCTAAAGGCCTTGTCAAGACATCACTTACCCTTCTCACCTCAAATAGGGCGACCATAGAACGACCTTATACACCACATCAGTCCATCCCTCCAACTACTCTCCAAAGACATTAAATCTCTTTGCATCTTAATAAGGGGTCCCAGACCAACTCATAGCCCATAAAAATAAGCTTCAAAGAGCCCATCATTTTCTCCCCTCTTAGTCTCCATTCCATTTAGTATCAACGATCGAACAATAATAAACCCTAAAAAGATAAGCTAATGGGGACGTTACTTTTATTAGGCACATGAGCTTTCTATCTAATATGAATATATGTGCTATATGCTCCAAACTATGCACGTGAAAGTGTCAATCAAGTAATAAAGTGATGAGAAAAATTTCTATTCCACAAGAAAATAAGTGTACTACAAGAAACTCTAACACTTTCTACTCAAGCTATAGAATTTATCCTACATAATAAAAAAAATTGTGAGGTACTATCACTACTGAGAAATGCAATAAATAGTAAGATAACCAAAATCAATATGTTATGGACTAATAATAGTGAATTAACATTTTCTTTCCTTAGTAGAATCATATACAATAGTTATGAATCAGAGCATATATACCCTTAAATCTCTATCGAGCTTGTAAGCATATAAAAACAAATTTAAGGGCTTTCTAATTTGATTCTATCTTCATATACCCTAGAAACCTAGTCATCATATGTCCAGGCATGAAAGTGTTATGTCTCAATCCTCCGAATTGTTCAAACATTCCTCATTTGACGTAATATAGCACACAAGATTTTAAGAAAATACATGAACATTGCATTAATAAAATTAAGCATGATAGTAATTAAGAACAAGCTTTCATATTTATATCCAATATTATACTTTAGAAAACAAAAATACTATTCACATCATAAGACAAAAATAAATAAGTTAGCTGTCCATATCATTAATTCATAGAAAAAAACATGTTTCATTACATACTTTAGAAAGATACAAAAAGAATGATGAAGAAAATATCACCTGGAGTTGATAATCTCAAATAGATCCTATAGATGGACTCTTGCTGGAGTGATTCCCTCTATACACCTTTACTCTTTACACGTTTTTGTGCTTATAAGGAGTGTTTTGCTCACTACAAGGATGATCAGCCACTTAACTAAATATAACTTCACTATCCCTAGTCTCTCTTTAAAAAATACACAAAAAAAATACTATTTAAATATTTTATATAAACTTACATAGGCATCATAGCACTTTATAGAGTGGCTCTGCGGCATGATAATGACGAACTATCACCTCGACGCTGCTTACTTGGCTCCTTTGCAACATTAGGCTTGAAATAGCCTGTAATTTAAACCAAAAAAATAAATTTTTTGAGGAGTCATTATAAGTCTAATTTTAAAACTATCTTTACTATAATATAGATACTATAGTATTTTAATTTTAATAATTTTTCCAAAATTTTTTAGAAATTGACACTGTCAATATAAGTGGTGGTTTTTAGATTGTTTGTTGTTCATTTGGCAAATTAATTTCACCAATATTTTATAATTTTAATAATCTAATTTATGATTATTTTGTATAATTTTTAAATCCTCAATAGAATTTATATGAATTTTATATTATTATATGATTAAATTATATAATTAAATAATATTATATTATTATTTTTATTCAAAATATATTAAGTCACTAATATAAACCATTAAACAATCCATTAATCATTTCTCTTTATTAAATCAGCTAATAGAGAAATGTATAGTATATAAATTTGATAGTTTTCCTGTATTCTATGAATTACTATATTTCATACATTTCATATACAACATTGACAAAAATATGGCATTTGTATATAAGGGAGGCTAATTGTTAACATAAATGATGAAGATCGATATGAATTAGTTAATAGTTGGGCCTTATTAAGACTGATGCCTAATTGGCCAATAATTATGGTAGGTCAATACAAATTGATTGATAATTGGGCTTAATTAAGACTAATACTCAATTGGCCAATAATTAGGGTTGACCGATACCAATTAATTGATAGTTGTCTGCTGGGCTTTTTAGCTCATTATGTGGACTTTAAGAATTTCAAATCAGGGAAGGGATACAAATCATAAGCAGTGATACTGATAACAATCTTTAGGTTCTTCTTTAGATTTTATTCAACATTTTTTTATTATTTTATAGTCAAGAGCCTATGACATATTAGTGAATATAGTAATCTCAAAATTAGTGTAAATGATAATTTGGTAAATGAATAGTAAAAATATTTCGATTTATATAATTTTTAGTTGCTTCCACTGATTATTATTTATATTAATAATTTTCATAAGCTATAGTTTATTTTTAAAATGATTAATAGGAAAATCTTCCACATTTGATCTTTAAGCATTATAGGTTTGATCGAATGATAGTGCTGGGGAGCAAACTTTTGAATTATATAAAAATTAAGGGCTCTATCACCCCAAAATAATTTTTAGGATTTTTTTTATATACATAAGCTTACATATCGAATCAAGTAATAAGTGATAGAGTTGAGTATCAAACCCATGAGGAAGTATATTTACTTGTAGTAAATTATTATCATTTACTTTAATTCTAATAATTATCATACAAAAATAAAAATAACATTTGTGGAGATTCTATCATTGAATAAAATAATAAAAATATTAGGTATAATATTTAATAAAAGAATTTTTAATTGATGAGGGTAAATTTCATATCTTTCGTGATACGTATCTTAATTATAGATGTGATTTAGAGTATATGTTTCCCCAAATCTCTATCAAGCTTGTAAGGGTGAAAATAATATATGCTGACCTACTACAATTATAGTATCTCTTTAAGAACCTATAATATTTTATATGTTATGTCTAAGTATGCAAACATCATATCTCAATGTTCTTGGTTATTCTTACATTCCTTGCCAAAGTTATACACTATATTTTAACTATATATATGGCTATTATGTGCATTAAATTATGAACATGACAATATTGAAACATAATTTAACTTTTATAGAATAAGAGTCTTCATTAGTACTTTAACTTACACTTTACATCATCAATTTAGAATAAGAGAATTAGCTAGACCTAGAATAAATAAAAAGCAAACTCATTTTCCATAAACTTATGGAAGAATGAAAATACAAGAGAGTGATATCACCAAAAATAATCAAAGTATCTCCTCTACATTCTTTCTCCCTTAACTTATAGAGTTAATTTAAGGAATATAGGCTAAACACTTCAATAGGCTTTATCATGTACTTCTCTAGCCTCCCGTAGATTTTACTTTATGAAGGAACTAGAGAAGTACTAAAAAATGAAATATTGAATTTTACTCAAGTGACTGAACTCCCCTATAAATATAATATCACAACTATTTATAGGATAAGAACAAAAGGAATATTGCATTATGGCGCTTAAAAGAGTGGCGCCGCAACACCATCGAATTGAATTAATGCCTTAGCACTAAAACTTTAGTACCACCATGGTGCTTGCTGATATGGATTGGTTACTTAGTGAACAGTCGCATCTCTTCACTGAGAAAACATGGCCCTTAAAATCTATAACTATAATACCACGATGCTGTTGACATTCAAGCGCTGCGACACCTAACTAGCAAAAAATGGCACTAAGGAGTGAGAAGTTATGGCACCGCGACATGTAAAAATAGAGAATCTGACACTATCAAGCTAACTTTTTGATGCCACTATGTTGGTAATGCTTTGAAAATGGCTTTGTAGCCACTATAACACTTGGAAGAGTGAACTCGATGTCGTAATGTCTAATTTATTATTCCTTGTCAGTATAAAGGTGGCACTGAAGCAATGTTTCATCTAACGTTGTGGCACTTATATTTTTCTTAGAAATCCTCCAATTTTTTGTGTTTTTCCTGCAAAAAAATATATTTTTTTCTTAAAATAAAACATATAAAATAGTTCATAATTTTCCCTTATCAAATTATCCCCAAATTAAACTCTTACTTGCCCTCAAACAAATAAAGAAATATGTAATTATGATTAATCAAATAATCAAAGTAAACATTGATAATTTAAATTTACTAAAATATAGAATAAAATATCACAATCTAGATGTAGTGGAAATGAACAAAGTTATAATTTTAGTTTGGAAAAATACTAACAATTATCCCAACAAATCACCCATATTATTTTTTAATTTAAATTTACCTGTTATTAATATAATCATTTACTTTTAAATTCTTCATTAAATAATGTAGCCTAAAAATTAGATTTTTTTGTTGTTAAAATTAAAATTTTACTAGTTCACCATCATTTATACTTATTCTTCTATCTTATCCTTTGTGAATTTATGTATAACATTGTAACTAGAATCTAAGCTTTTATCTTGTGCCAATTTTTTAATGTATTCTCTTTCTTTCTTTTTTCTTTTCTTTCCTTTTCTTTCCTTTTCTTTCTAGAACTTTTTTACATTTATTTTCTTTTTTATTTTTGTGTAGTACATAGTTAATGATTTTAAATAATAATTTTGCTTAAAATCTTCTTATAATTTTAATGAGTTTAATGTAAGGATTTAATAAGATTACTAATTTAAAATTTAGGTTGCTATTTTTTTTTTCATTTTAATTTATGCATATATATTCTTTAATTATAATTATTCATCTTCAATTTGAAGGTCTATGTCTAAATGTATAATTCTTAGAATTAATAATTTAAATGATTTAAGTTAGTTAATTTTTAGTTTTTTAATCTATGAATTATAAAGTAATGTTCATTTGAATGATGATCATGAGCTTTATTATTATCCAAATTTTATGTAATATTTAATTATCATTTTTATTATGGTTAATTAAATAATTAGAATGTCGATATATTAATGTAAGATAATATAAAATATAAGTATAAGGTAAATTTAATAAAACAAAAATAAAAACACAAATGAACATTAATAAATAATACATGCTTTTATATGAATGATAGAAAAGTATAAAATATGTGATATATATATAAAACTAAAACATAGGGTATAAGATAACTAGTGCTTAATGCACCACTCTTACTATCTTAATGGAGTGGCTCTAATAGCCATACCTCCAATCATTACATCACTATAAACATGGCAATCCTTCACATTAATGAAATCTCCTCCAAAGTAAAGATATACAATAAAATAGGAGTAGCATTCACACATACATTATCTCTCTTTTAAACTAATTAAATAAATAATAATAACTCCTTATATGTATATTATGGAAATTTCTTATTCCTTATACTTCTCATCAACAAGGTTTTAATCTATGACTATTAACCTTGAAGATGTGAAAAGTCTTTTTATCTTGAATCCTTATGGTACCATTAGGATATACTCTACTAATAGTGAAAAGGCCAGTCCATCCAGATTAAATTTTTCCCTAGTAATATTTATTCCAATAGTTAAAAATAAAGACATGTTGACCAGAAGAAATTTTGTGATCAAGAACTTCACACCCATGCATCTTCTTCATCTTTGCATTATAGATTTATGTATCTTCAAAAATTCATTTAAGAATTCATGAAGTTTATTAACTATTTCATAACTCTCAATGTTTAGAATAGAAAAAAATCTTCATTCTTTGAGCGTGCTTCACTTCTTTTTAGGATGAATGATTTTGTTTTTTTACACCAATTGCTTTAAGATTTATGAAAGGAAAGGAGGACACTCAATAACACTTCACTCAAGAAGAACTATCATGGATAGAAAATTAAACTTTTAAAATATGCTTTTTATAATTTTAAGGGCACAGTGGTGCAAAAATTTTAATTTTAAACCACTATGGCACGGCCAAGCACAACGGTGCTATAAGTAGTGCCTCTTTCACTCTCTCGGGTTTTAGTTTTTATTTAATTTTTATAGAATCAAACCAACTAATTAGCATTATTATTAAATCTAATCTACCAAGCACACAAAAATTAAATGCTATGCTAACTTCCATACAATGCTAAGTTTATAGAATTTAGTCATACTTGCTTAAATTTATCAATTTGGCTAAGGAACATTGCTACCATTCTTCAAATTATTTTCACTAGGATCTTTTTCTTTTTCTTTTTGGTTAGCTTCAATAATGCTAGATAATGATCCAAGAGGTCTACTATTAACTGAAATTGTAAGTTGACTTAATTAGTTTTCTATATTTTTAATAGAAGTAATTTGATTTTGCAATTGAGTCCCTAACTACATCACTACTTCTTCTAATCGTGATTTTCAAATTTTAAACTATTTGCTCCGATTAAATCTTGAAGTATATGCAGGTTTATTATTAATAACATATACCAGAGCATTGTTCCAATTTACTCCTTTATTATTTTGCTTTTAATTTTATTAATTATTACCATCAATATTATTTCACCAATTAAATGTAGGATGATTCCTCCAACCTGAATTATATGTGTAAGGTGTAGATTATTTTGTCTTCTAATCAAATTATTAATTTAAATCCCTTGCACATTATTATTTTCAATTTAATTTTGATCCTCCTTTTGCATAAATGATTAAGTTCCTAATCCAAAATTCACTCCTATTTTGCTCAACTTCTTAGAAATCGTTGCAACTTGGGCAGTCAACATTGACAAAGCATAATATTCATAAATTACTGCTACACTCTTAGGATTTACCTTATCAATAGGCCACTAAAAATTATTTTTATCCATTCACTCTATAAAATCATATGCGTTCTCAAATGACTTAAACATTAGTGATCTTCCAGCTGTAATATCTATGATTGCTCTAAGGAATCTACTAATCCATTATAAAAATTTTTAATAACCAACCAATTAGGTAAAGCATGGTGAGGGCATTTTCTAAGCATTTCTTAAATCCCCTCCCAACTCTCATAAATTAATTTTTCTTCAAATTGAGTAAAAGAAATGATATCATTTCTAATTTTAGCAGCCTTTAAAGGTGGGAAATACTTAGCAAGAAATTTATGAGCCCACTTATTTAAATTAGTTATTTAGCATGGGATGAAGAATTCAAACACAGCATAACTTTATCATGTAGAGAAAATGGGAATAATTCAAATTTAATAGCATTCTCACTGACAACATTCTACTTAAATGTTGCACAACTTTCTATAAAACTGCCTAAGTGTAAATTGAGACCTTAAAAGGAGTTACCCAAAATTTAGAATATTAAACCATTTAATTATGGAAGGTTTTAATTCAAGATTATTAGCTTGGATCATAAGACTATTATTGCCTGATGAATTCCATCTATTAAAGGGTTAGCATAATCTTATGAGGTCTAGAATGACCTTGATCTAATACACGTTTAGTCATTTTCATAATCTTTTTAGTTTTTCAATTTTTTGAAGCGTTGTTTCTATTTCAAAGTCAAACAATAAAGGTTCTTTTATATGTCTATTAAGTATGCAACCATTAATATGCAATTAGAAAACAAAATAAATAAAATAAAAGATAACATTTTGTCTAAATATATAATTAATTCAAAATAATAGCTAAAATTATAAAAAAATATCTATATACTTCTCGCATAATGACTCTAGAAACTTAATGGGAGTTATGAACTTTTGAATTGTATAAAAATCTAAGGCTCCATCACCCCTAAATAAAGCTTACATTTTTTTATAAAAAATAATAAAACCCCAAATAATATACAAAAGTATACATGTCAAATCAAGTAATAAAGTGATAGAGTAGAGTGTTAAACACATGAGAAAGTATATTTTCTTACAATAAACTACTACCATTTACTATAGTTGCAATAATAATCTTACTAAAATAAAAATAATATTTATAGAGATTTTATCACTGAATAAAATGTAAAAATATTGGATATAATATTTAATAAAAGTGTTTTAGATTAATGAGTGTAAATTTAATATATTTCCTAATGAAACTCTTAATTATTGATGCAATTTAGAGCATATGCATTCTTAGATCTCTATCGAGCTTGTAGCGGTGAAAAGGAATGTTTGCTAATGTCTTATAATTATAGTATCTCCTTAAGAATCTAAAATATTTTATATAGTATTTCTAGACATACAAACATCTTATCTAAATATTCATTATTGTTTTTATGTTGCTCCATCAAGGTTATATGTCATACAATATTTTAACTACATATTTGGTCACTATATACATTCAATTAAGAATATGATAAGATTGAAAATATCATTTATCATTTAAAGAACAAGAGTCTTCATTAGTATTTTAACATGCACTTTTATCATAAATCTAAAATAAGATAATTAGTCATACATAGAATAAATGACAAGCAAACTCATTTTCATTAAACATATGGAGGAACGGAAAAACAATTGATTAATATCACCAAAAAGGTTCAAAGTGTCTCCTCTACACTTCTTTTCCCTCAACATATAGAGTTTCTTTAAGAAATACAGGCTAAACACTCTAAATGATTAAATCTTATAATTCCCTAGCATCTTTTAGATTTTACTCTAAGAAGTAACTTAGGAAGTACTCTAAAATGAAGTACTGAATTTTACTCAATTGATGGAACACCCTTACAAACATAATATCACAACTATTTATAGAATAACAAAAAAGGCATCTGGTGCTACGCAGCTTAAAAGAGTGGCGTCGTGGTGTCATTTATGTGAATGAACACCTGGGCGCTAAAACTTTTGCACTGCCACGGTACTTGCTGGTGTGTATCAACTTCTTAGTAAATAGTGGTATATCTTCATTGAGAGAATGTGGCCCTTAAACATTATAACACTAATGGAATTAAGCTATTAACATTTGAGCACTGTGGCACCTGAGGACAAAATAATAGCTCCAAGGCATTAGAAATGGCGCTGTGAATTTTAAAAATAGAGAACTCGGTGTTGCCAAGCTGACTTTTTGAGATAGCAACATAGGTAATGCCGAGGCGCTGGCTTTGTTGCCCCTACAATGCATACAAACTGAAAACTCAGTGTCGTAATGTCCCATTCTTGGCTCTTCGATGGTATAAAAGGTGGCATCGCGGTGTTGTTTTATCGAATGCCACAATGTAAGTAATCTCATTAGAATTTTTATAATTTTTTATTTTTCAAGCACAAAAATAATAAAAATAATATATTATATTAAAACTAAATTATATAGAATAGTTCTTAATTTGCACATATCACTAGACATAATGGTTGGCTAACCTAATGTAATGCTTCCTTTCTTAACTACTTCTTTGTAGCTCTTTAGAAGAATTGGTGTTGTAGTGCTTGTATATGTTTTCCAACACATCTACACTTCAGAGGTTGTTGCTCAGTGCAGAATTACTTATAATTTGATAGAACATAAAGTGTAGCAGGGTTCTTTATGTGGTGATAAGGCACTCATAGCGCTATGTCACAGCATGATATTTTTCTGGGGTACTATATTGAATAGAAAAATGACTCAGACTAGATTGCATCAATGTTTTATTCTAGTGCAATCATAATAAAGGTGTTATGATATAGTTGTTTAGGGCATTATGGTGTTCATTCTAACCATATAAATTTAAGACTTCTCTTGATACATTTGAAAGTTCAAATGAGGTTGTTAAACCTTGTTGCCTACCCTAAGCACACCAAGATGGGAGTGAATTAGTTATTTAAATTATTTTTTCAAAGACTTTTTCTTAAAAAAGATGTTAACTAAATATGGAAGCAGAAGAAAATATCAAAGAACTAAAGAAAATTTATATTTTTTATTTTATAAAAAATTAAACATAATTTTTTTTTCTTTTTTAGTTTTAGATTTTTGTTTCTATTTTTCTTGCTCACAAAAATCAGTCCAAAGCAATCAAAAATATTTTGTCATAGATTCATAAGAAAATAATATGCAAAAATTAAAAATGTTAAAAAGTAAAAGTGTTAAAAAAAGAAATGAGCACATCAGAAATTGTATAGTGGTTTGGTCAACCTTGAGCTACATTCACTCTCCGAAGTCCTTTTCTCTAGGTATTGTTCTAAAACTTTAGGTGACTCTCATTTATCACCCATAATAAGGTGGAGAAGCCATTACAAAATCACTTCTACCCTTCAATGTTGAAACTGAGAACCTGTGTTATTTTCACCCTCTTGGTGAGGATGAGATCCTTGAATCCTTTTTATTGCAGATCAATGATTTATGATTTTGATGATAGCAAACATTCTTATTTCTCTATGACTGCCTTATGTACTAACATTTTAGGTCCACACGATCAGACTGCAATTTGGAATCAGCTCAAGATTGGATAGACTAGGTCTGAGTCTGTTTGTAATCTTTTTTCCTTTCTTGAGTCTATTGTATTTGGTGTGGGATCTGTTGATTTGTATCTTGGAAGATTTCCTGTTGTTCCCTATAAGATTTATATTTTTGGTAATATCGGCCGGGACGATATTTATATCATCCTGGACGATCTGTAATATCGGCATCGGACAACTCAAATTCAGGGCGATGATCAGGATGATTGAAATTGGTTTTAAACTAATTGGCCTAGACGATCGTAATATCGGCCAGGCCGATGTAACCAATTTTCTTCTAATCATCCCAAATCGTCCCGGGCTGATGAGCTGAATTTGTACTTATCGGCCAAGACGATATACCTATCATCCTGGATGATAATGTCGGCAACTTGCATTAATGAGCTTGTTTTGAGCTTTTCTATTTAAGCTTGGCATGACACTTTGTAAGTTTCTTTGGCAGCCATTGTAACTTCATTCTTGTGGGGGAAACTTGAAGAGAGAGCTTGAAAGGGAGTGAGGAAAGGGTGGAGTTTGAGAGAGGAAGAAGATCCTTTGAGGGGGGACTCAAGGGAGTGTGGAGGGGGTTCCACACGATTGCTCCGGCAAGCTCGCACCTGAATACCTCAGATTCAAGGCTTGTCTCGAGGGAAGTTCATCAAAGAAGAAGATCTCTTTGGTGTCAAAGGACCCGGCGACTCCGCCACACCGTGGAAGGTGGAAGATGTTTTGTAAGGGCTTCTTCGCCTAGCTGTGGGGGCTAAAGGAGAGACACTTAGTTTAGTGCAATACTTGGAGGGTGCCTCCAAGGAGTGGACGTAGGTCAAGGTTTGACCGAACCACTATAAATCGAATGTGTTCTTTTCTTATTATTGCTTCCGCATTATTTTCTTCTGCACTTTGATTTCTGTGGTGATTTTGGTTTGAATTTTATCTTTAGTTTTAAAGTTATCCAATTCACCTCTCTCTTTTTTAGCCTTGGGCCAGTTCTATAGGGCTTAACATCCTTAACGAACTTTCAAGTGGTATCAGAGCACTTTCTAGTGTCATTTGAGCACTTTCAAGTGGTATCAGAGTCGTATTCATAAAATAAGTTTTTAAAAGCTTTTGAATTTTTGATCCATGGCTAATCATAATATTGCGGAAGGTTATTCAATCACCAGACCTCCTTTATTTGAAAATATATTATTTGATTTTTAGAAAACTCGCATGTCTATTTTCTTACGATCGATTGATTTTTGCATGTGGCATTTGATTTTAACCTGTTATTCATCATCGTCACGTATTATTAATGGAGTTAAAATAGATATCCCTTTTAATCAATGGAATAAGGAAGAATAATTGAATGCTCAATTGAATGAAAAATCTTTAAACTGCTTTTTCTATGCTTTAAATTCTGAAGATTTTATGTTTGTATCCACGTGCACTACTGGTAAGGAAGTTTAGGATAAACTACACACCATATACGAAGGCACTAGTAAAATCAAGCAATCCAAGTTGAATATGTTAATGCATGATTTTGAACTATTTTCCATGAAACGTTATGAGACAATCTTAGAGATGTATACTAGGTTTATTCAAATTGTAACATCATTACATACTTTAGGAAAGGAGTTTTCAAATTTTGAAAAACTCAATAAAATTCTTCATTGTTTACTTGAAAAATTTGATGCCAAAGTTGTTGCTATTTATGAATCAAAAGATTTGAATGATTATTCTATTGATAATTTGATTGGCTCACTCATTGCCTACAAGCAAAGTTTGGGTCAAAGACTTTTGTATGCAGGTGAAACGATTGTTCTAAAAGCTGAAGATATGGAAAAAGATTGCTTAGTTGGTGACGAATGCAATGACTTGACAAGAAAATCACAAAGCTCACCAAAGCATAAGCAAAAGTGAAAAAAAGGTAAAAATGGTAAGGATGTTCATATTCCTTCTGACGTTATTTACTTTCGATGTAGGAAACCTTGACATATGAAAAATCAGTGCCCTAATTGAAAAATCCTTCCTATGAAAGAGAAGGGTAAGGCGAAGCAAAATTTAAACTGGGGAAATAATGAAAGGCAAAAAATCTCATTGGCATATCTGGTTTCTGAAGCATCGGACCAGGAGAGAGATAATGGTTAAAAGCCTTTCATGTTTTTGTGTTGTGTTTTTGTTTTTATGTTTTTCATTTTTATTTTGTATTTTTGTTTTGTTTTTTTTTTGAAATTTTTATTTTCATGAAAGTGTTTCTCTGATCAACACACACATTCACTTTTCTAAAAATGAAAAAGTCTACTTCCTATTTTTTCTTGAAATCTTTGGTAAGTTCTGTTTGACTTCTCTAAAACAGTCAAAGGAAGGAAACTCGTGTTTTTGACTCTCAATCTCTTTTTCCTAAAAGATGTTATTCTACTTTTGATTTAAAATCTTTTTCATCTTTTAAATTGGTTTTTGAAACAAATTTTTTTCTCCCTACGTTTTATTTATCGCATAGGAATCTTTTGCAAGTTGTTGAATCTAACTCATAATTTTCTTAATCAAGAAATTCGCTTTGTCACTAAGATGGGTTTTTCTTTGTTTTTAAGATTTAAGAAAGGAAGCATATTCAAAAAATTGTCCAATGATGCCAAAAATAAAAGATATGCAAAAATGCCAAATTGAAAATATACACAAAGTGTATCAAAAAATGCGCAGTGCGCCAACTAATTATCAAAAGGCATAAAATGAGCCCACAAAATTAATGCTTACCATTCTTGTACTTCTTAAAGCTTAAGAAAACCCTTGTTACTTTCGATACTTGAATTTGAAAATCTTGATTCATGATTCAACAATTCATGCATTGATCTTCTATTAGATATATTTTATGGAAGGAGTTTTTGAAAAATGATTGTTTCTTTCTCTAATTTATTCCTTGATTTAGATATTGAATTAAAAAGTTTTTTAGCCTTTTTAAAGAACTTAAGTTTGTATTATCAAATTCTGAATTTCTAACCTTTTTTGGGCTATGCGTTGTCAATCCAGTTCTACTAAGTTTTTGATTAAATCAAGAGGTAACTTTCTCATTTTAAGAATATTTGTTTTTTCACTAGATCAGGGAACATTTTTTTTTGTGCCCCTCTCTTTTTGATAATGTCAAATGGGGAGAACGTACTATTAAATTTGTATCTTTTCTTTTTTCTTAAAAAAAAAAGAAAATTTAAAACAACAAAAATATTTTTATCTCCCCTATTTTTTAAAGTGTTATTCTAGTGAGGGGAGATTAGGAGAAAATGTTCCTTTTTACAAATTCAAATTTAATTGTTTGCCATCATCAAAAAAGGGGAGATTGTTGCGGATCAATGGTTTATGATTTTGATGATAGCAAACATTCTTATTTCTCTATGACTGCCTTATGTACTGACATTTCAGGTCCACACGATCAGACTGCAATTTGGAATCAGCTCAAGATTGGGTAGACTAGGTCTGAGTCTGTTTGTAATATTTTTTCTTTCTTGAGTCTATTGTATTTGGTGTGGGATCTGTTGATTTGTATCTTGGAAGATTTCCTATTGTTCCCTATAAGATTTCTATTTTTGGTAATACGGCCGGGATAATATTTATGTCGTCCTGGATGATCTGTCCAAAAACAAAAACCCTAGTTAGGGCATCCTCATTAAGGCAGCCGTCATTAGCAGATCGGCCTAAATGATACTTGTATCAGCCAGGACGATAGTCTAAATTCAGAAAGAATCAGCCGCCATAATTAGTTTAGGAATTCTTTGTTTTAGGAAATCGGCCAGGACGATATTTGTATCATCCAGGCCGATCTAACTCAATTATGCCTAAATTGATCTGGTATCTTTGGAAAGCATTAATGGTTGATTGATACGATCACATCATCTGGGAAGATCGCCTGATCGGCCGGGTCAATGTCCTGGACGATCTACATCTGACAGCTCAAATTCAGTGCGATGATCAGGACGATTGAAATCGATTTTAAACTAATTGGCCTGGACGATCGTAATATTGGCCAGGCCGATGTAACCAATTTTCTTCTGATCGTCCCAAATCGTCCCGGGCTTATGAGCTGAATTTGTACTGATCGGCTAGGACGATATACCTATCATCCTAGACGATAATATCAGCAACTTGCATTAATGAGCTTGTTTTGAGTTTTTCTATTTAAGCTTGGCATGACACTTTGTAAGTGTCTTTGGCAGCCATTGTAACTTCGTTCTTGTGGGGGAAACTTGAAGAGAGAGCTTGAAAGGGAGTGAGGAAAGGGTGGAGTTTGAGAGAGGGAGAAGATCCTGTGAGGGGGGACTCAAGGGAGTGTAGAGGGGGTTCCACATGGTTGCTCCGGCAAGCTCGCACATGAATACCATCTGATTCAAGGCTTGTCTCGAGGGAAGTTCACCAAAGAAGAAGATCTCTTTGGTGTCAAAGGACCCGACGACTCTGCCGCACCAGGGAAGGTGGAAGTGATTTTGTAAGGGCTTCTCCGCCTAGCTGTGGGGGCTAAAGGAGAGACACTTAGTTAGTGTAATACTTGGAGGGTGCCTCCAAGGAGTGGACGTAGGTCACGGTTTGACCGAACCACTATAAATCCGGTGTGTTCTTTTCTTATTATTGCTTTCACATTATTTTTTTTCCACACTTTGATTTCTGTGGTGATTTTGGTTTGAGTTTTATCTTTGGTTTTTTGGTTTTAAAGTTATCCAATTCACCTCTCTCTTTGTTAGCCTTGGGCCAGTTCTATAGGGCTTAACATCCCTAACGAACTTTCAAGTGGTATCAGAGAACTTTCTAGTGTCATCTGAGCACTTTCACTTTTCACCCTCCTTCTGAGGTAAAAACCATGAATCCCTTCAACTAATCTGATGTGGAAAAGTAACCTTGTCCTATAACACTAGGAGACTTTTTTTAGAGTTTCCCTCAAGCAAAATAATTACTCTTGTAGGAAGATGGTGAATGTTTATGGAGCAACTGAGTGTAGCTCCCCTCTCACACACTCCCTTTATCTCACAAGTATCTTTTCTCTCAAAACTCTAAATCTCTCTCCTAAGATAAAAGCTCCCTCTTCAGACCCTCTCTTATAAAGAAGCTCTTATAGGAGATTTTACAAAAGACCCTCTTAAATGAAGTAAGAGGTGTTTAAAAATAAAAAACTCCAAAAACCCTAATTTTAAAAGTCAGTCAATACTATTCATACAAGATGATCTTAGATCATTGTTGATCTCATTTTTTTATGAGGTCATAGGGACACATCTAGATCTTTACCTAATTGATCTAATTGTTGACATTTCTCTAGGTGTCAATCATCATGACTTCAATTAAGAATTTAATCTAGCTTCAAATCAAACCCACACATCAAACCTATCTAGACATAGACCAATCCAAAAATCAAATAAATCCTATCCTCAAGTAAAACCAGATCTTAAATCAATCTAGATATCAAACTAGTTCAGACTTTATGGCAATCATGTCCTTGATTCAACCCATACTTATTCAAACCAAAACTCCAATCTAGTTTTAGTTGTACCCAATCATTAATAATCACTCAAATAATTATGATTGATCTGGATAATTCAAGCTCAATCAATCAAATCCAAAATCCACTTCAAATCCAGAAATCTAGATAAAAATCTAAGGCTAAAGGCCCATATCCTAAAAGCCTTTTTGAGTGATTTTTTAAAATCTTCAAACCTTGATCAAATGCCCCCAAATCATGATCTGTTAATTGAATATTGATCATACATGTCCATAAGGTCTATGCTCCAAATTGGAGCTCATTCTAAGATCTATAGGGAAAAAATTGAATATAGTTCCCAAGGTTATAAAATCTTTAAATATTTACGGCTTATGACACTAGACCCTCTACCCTTTGGATTTTGACCTTTGGACCTTCCCCATGACCTTTGATCATATCTAGACCCTTGATTATGATATTTTAAGCATTGATCTATATTTTAGTGGACCCACTTTGAGCCATAGTTGACCAGGTGTTAAAATGACCAAATTGCCCCTAAAGGGCAAAATTGAAGTTTCCTCCAAACTTCAATATGGCCCAGTCAAATTAAACACTAGAACCTATTATAACTCATCATAAACTTCATTAGGACTGCATAGTACTTAAACCCAAAACTTAGTTAATCCAGGTTTACCAAGTCAACCTATTTTGACCAAAATGCCACTAAGGGGTTTGAATAGTCATTGTAATCTAAATGACCTCACCATTGCATGGGATTACATTCAACACAAAACATAGCTTTTAACTTTTTCAACCCAAATCCATACCCTGGGTCAACCCAGGTTGATCAAAGAGCCCTTTAAAGGTCTAAATGGTCACTTTGACCTAAATGATCATTCTGATCCTTGGAAGCATATCTACTAGATCTTAAATGTCATTTCAAACCTATTATACCTAAACCCAGGCTCTGCGTTAACTTGGTTGACCAAGTCAACCCAAGTTGACCAAACAACCCATTAGGGTTCAAATAGTCAATTTGACTAAAATAACTATTTTAACCCTTAAAACCACTTATACTAGACATAAAATGTTAAATTGAACCTATTGAGCCAAAACCAACCCTGGATAACCTTTTTTTAATGCTTTCTTTTACTATAGACCCTGGATAATCCTAGTTGACCATGGCAGCCTAGGTTAACCATACTAACCCATGAGCTTTTATTACTTTGAATCAAACCTTGAATGTATTCAAACCTCCCCAAAACCCCTTAACCACCTCTTATAATGACTTAGTCTTGACTGGCCACCTTGACCAAGTCAATAGTTGACTTGGTCAATTGAGCCCAAGTCAAGTCAAAATTGATCCATTTGAGTCAAATCAATGACTCCTAATAGATCAACTCATTCAAAGCCCATCAAACCATCAAATTTATTCTAGTCAATATTTGGAGCATTCTCCGAATTATTTTGGAGCATTCTCCAAATTATTTTATTCTAGTAAACTAGCTTTAAGCATTTTAAGCACCCTATAATCCTTAGTTTAAGCTGAAAGATCATTAGGGATGTTTGGCCCCTTATGAACTGGCCCAAGGCTAATTAAGAGAGGTGAATTGGTATTTTAAATATCTTTAAAACAAAACTCAAACCAAACCAAAATTCACCACAAAAAAAAAAACATAATGCATAAATTAAATGCGGAAATAATAAAAGAAAGAACACACCAGATTTATAGTGGTTTGATCAAACCTTGAGCTACGTCAACTCCTTGGAGGCACCCTCTAAGTATTGCACTAAACTTAGTGTCTCTCCTTTAGCCCCCACATCTAGGCGGAGAATCCCTTACAAAATCACTTCCACCTTCCCTAGTGTGGTGGAGTAGCCGAGTCCTTTGACACCAAAGAGATCTTCTTCTTCCCAGAACTTCCTTCAAGACAAGCCTTGAATCTGATGGTACTAAGGTGAAAGCTCGTCGGAGCAACCGTGTGGAATCCCCCTCCACACTCCCTTGAAACCCCCTCCAAGAATCTTCTCCCTCTCTCAAGCTCCACCCTTTCCTCTCTCCCTTTCAAGCTCTCTCTTCAAGTTCCCTCCAAAAGAATGAAGCTACAATAGCTGCCAAAGACACTTACCAAGTGTCTTGTCAAAGCTTAAATAGAAGATCTCAAAATGAGCTCATTAATTCAACTTGCTGACTTTATCATCCAGGCTGATATAAATATCGGCATGGCTGATCAGCGTAAATTACGCTCAATCAGCCCGGTCGGTTAGGGATGATCAGAAGATTTTTTGTCATATTATCCAGACCGATAGGGTATCATCCTGGATGATTAGTTCAAATCAGAGGAAAATCATCCTAAATATCGCCCTGAATAGAAGCTGGCCGATGTCAAATCATTTGGCAGATCCTGCGATCGTGCAAATCACCATTAATTACTTTCTTTAATTACCAAATTTATTTAAGAAAAATTAAGCTGGATTGGCCAGGCCAATCGAAGATAGGCTAGGCCGATCCCCAGGATGATGTCAAAAATAAGTAAATCTTTAATAGATCTGGTGCCAGATTCTTTCTTATTTGAGCCTATAATCCTGGCCGATACAAAATCGTCCTGGATGATGTGCTTTAGGACGACTACCTTAATAAGGATGCCCTAATTAGGGTTTCTATTTTTGAATCGATCATCCAGGCCGATATAAATATCATCCCGAACGATGTTACCAAAAATAATAAATTCTAGGGAACAGTAAGAAATTTTCAGCATTAGGATTCACATAGACTCAAGAAAGGGAAAAGATACTAACTTACTCAGACTTAATCTACCTAATCTTGAGCTAACTTGAGTTGCACTTGATCTTATAAACCTAAAAAGTTAGTAGGCAAGGCAATCATAGAAAATCATGAATGTTTGCTATCATCAAAATTCAAATCCAAAAAGTCAGAACTACAACATAAGATCTAAATAATTTCCTAAGTATCTTATGTGGACTTTGGGATAAGAGAGGCTTTCCACCTCATTATCATTTATGTCCTTTAATTCTCATGCTCCTAACCACTTCCATGCCACTTGGCAAGTATCTAGGTAGTTAACCAGTCAATCCTATCCATTTACTTGACATGTGACTTTTGAATAGGGAAATTTTCCAAAATTAAGCTCATTCTAATCTCGCCTTTGTCTCACTATATCAATCCTCCCCAACTGAACTCTATATTTGTTTAAGCTCCCTAGACATTCCTCTACACTTCGCAACCTAAATCTAGTGGGATCATCCTATCTAGTTCTTTGTCCAAGGCTAGAAGCGGGTAATCCAAAGCTTTTTAGACCATGAGTTCAAAAAGGCAAAGAAGCATGGAGAATGTACAAGGTCAGAGAGCCCAAGATCAGCAAAATTCACCAGTTGTATTGGGTAAAATTTGTAAGCCTAGGTTAGGATACTTAGGTTAATATAGCTTTTCCAAAAGAATTTTTCAAACTATATAACATTTTCCTCAAAGTTTCTATTCATGAGAGCTATGTGTGTTTAAAATTTTAAGTGATTTGATCAAACCAATTGAGATAACAAGATGTGTTCTTCATTTAGGGCATCAGTTTAGTCGTGTATGAACTACACAAATTCTTAACCGTTGATCGCTCAATCAACAATCTAAATCAAGCCTTTTTGGACAATTAAGTCTACCACCTACTAATGATTACTACTATTTGGCTTAGGGAATCTAAGACTGCTACATTGCTCTAGTTGGTGCCACTAGAGAGTGTAAATTAATTTAAAATTATTCTAAAACTAGATTTCTTATAAAATTTAATTAAAAATTTAAATAAAATAAAACTTGCATATTATGTTTAAAAATTTCCATAATTCAAAATACTTTTAATTAAAATAAAAAATTAACTTATAATATTTTATATATTTTAAATCTTTTTAAATATTCAAATATTAAATATGCTTTATTATTATTCACTTAAATAAATTATAAATATTTTTTAAAATTAAAGTTTATTTTTTAAAATACTTTAAATTCTTAGAAATATTATTAAAAATATTTTATATTAAAATTTATTTTAATTTAAAGTATTTTCCTTAAGTAATTTAAATAATTTTAATATTTTAATATTTAATAGATATTAAAATTAATAATAACTAATTAAAATTTTAAAGATTTAATATCTTAGTTAAATTAGAAAACATGTTTTAAAAATATTAAAATTAAAATTAATTCAAAATATTTAATATACTTTAAATAATTTGAATTATTTAACTACCTAAATATTTATTTAATATTTAATTAATTAAATCTTTTCAAAATTTAAATGTTTATTTTAAAATATTTTCAATAATAAAAAATTAATTTAATATATTTTAATTTTACATAGAAATTAATTTAAATATATTATATGTTATAAATAATTTTAATTATCCAACTTTTAAATAATTAATATTTAATTAAATACTAATTCAAATATTTTCAAAGCCTTAAAATTTTAATTTTATTTCAATAATTAGTAAAAAAATTCAAATATTTTAAATTAAAATTTAGTTGAATTATTTAATGTATTTTAAATAATTTTTACTATTTAACTAATTAAATTTTTAATTAATATGTAGATAAATTTTTTATTCAAATAATATTCAAATATTTAAAAATTCTATTTCAAAGTATTTTCAAATTATTAAAGTATTTTAAGAATATTTTGAAAATAATTGAAAATAATGTTTTCTAAAATTCAAAATTGTGCTATTTTTAAATAAAAAATTTAATCTTATATATATATATATATATATATATATATATATATATATATAAATCTTTGAGTGCCTTGAATTGAATCCTTAAAGTTTTAACAAATTTGAGTGAGTTTAGTTGGGAAGGATTAGTGAATAATTCTAATTCTAATTATTCACTACTCAAGTTATTGATTATATTTATTATCTTTCATTTTTATGCATGTTTAGGATGCACTTGCACCTAGTTTTTATGCTCTCCTAATTCTAAGGGCTTGATTGTGATTGTATTTACTTTATATGTGACAAGGGTTAGCAAAATATTGTTTTAATTATATATAATCTAGTGTCACCTAAGGAAAAAAATTAAGGACTTATTTAGAGAAAATAAAGAAATTTTAATAATTAAAATATACATGCAATAAGCATGAGACCACTAAACTTTAAACATAGTGACATCCTCTGCCTTAGGGATTTTTTTTACTAATTTTAAAAATTTTTAAGCTATTTAATTAGTTGATTCAAACTTAATGCATTAATTGAGCCTTAAAATTTCAAAAAATTATAATAATTCAAATAAAATACAAAAAATTCAAATAAGTTGTTAAAATAACTAGAATTCAAATCTTAACTCAATAAAATTCAAAGCCCCATGATTAGACAACAAATTTAAGCCTAATTTAATTTTAAGTGAAAATTATTATATAAATAAAAATAATTTAAAATTTCCAAAAAGATTTCAAACACTTGAGAACACCTCCATAGGTCATTTTTTAGCTCTGGAGGTGATTTCAAGAATTTTGGAATCTATTTGGATTCAAATCATTAAAAGTTCTTTAATTAAATTAATTAAATAATTCAATTAACTATCCAAAATTCTAAAATTCATAACTAATTCTTACAAATTCCAAATTGAGCAAAATCAATGGCATTTGACTCCATTTGCAATTTAATATTTATTAAAAAAATCAGACCACCATAAATAATTCAAATTTAAAAAGTCAACAATTTGATCAACTATAATTCAAAAATAGGTTATAACTTAAAAAATTCATAACTAAAAATAGAAAAATCCAAATCCAATAAACTTAGTTTCTAATTACTCATCTTAAGGTCTAGTATTTAAGAAAAAAACATAAAACTCCAGAATTCAATCTAATTTGAAAAGTCAAATTTTTAAGCCTTTAATTAAATATATTAAATAATTCAAAAATATTTCTCAAAATCCAATATTTAATTTAAAATTCAAGAAATTTTTAATCCAGCTTCAAAATCATTAACGAAATCATTTCATTAAAATTTATCCACCTTTTAGTTTCAAAAAATTAAATTCACTTAACTATACAGTTTTTATTAGATAACATAGGCCTACGAGGCTATTAGTTTAGCCCCAAGGAAAATGAAACAAACTTTGCGGCCATGGTGAGTAACAAAGTGATAACTGTTATGAATCTGATTTTAGAGAATATAATTTTCATGATGGCAAAAATTTCTATTTTTCTATAACTACCTTACCTACTAATATTTCAGGTTTATAAGATCAAATTGCAAATCGAACCAGCTTAAGATTCGGTAGATGAGGACTGAGACAGTTTTTAATGTATGTCAAGTGTCATTTATCCTTTCTTGAGTCCATTATAAATGATGTTGATCCTGATGCTAAGTAACCTTGCACACACACACTTGGGGGAAAAATTTTGTCTCATTGTTAGTTTTTTCTATTTTGAACACATCATCCAGGATGATCCCAAAATCATCTTGGATGATCAGTCAAAAATAAAAAACATAATTAGGGCATCCTAGTTAAGGCAGCCACAATTAAACAAATCATCCTGGATGATTATTTCATCATCCGGGATGGTAGGCTAAAACAAGAAAGAATCAGCTGCCATATCTATTTAGGCGTCTTTTATTTTTGAACATCTTCCAGGATATCATCCTGGATAATATACTGTAATTATACCAAAATTAATCTAGTAATTAAGGAAAGCAATTAAGATTTTATTGCTCGATCATATCATCTTTGACGATCATAGGATCATCTGGGATGATCAGTTAATAAACCTTAGTTCTTTCTGCATGATTTATAATCGGCCTAGTTCCATTCAAGGCGATGCTTTGGATGATATATATTGAATTAAACTAATTATCCGGGATGATCATGAGATCATCCTGGAGAATAAAGTTATTTTTTCATCATCCATAAATCCATTCAAGGTAATGTTCTGAATGATATTTGTCATTTTATACTAATCGGGCCAGACGATCGTGAGATCATCCTGGATGATCTAGTTATTTTTCCATCATCCAGACATCCATCTAGGGCGATGGTTTGGATGATATATGATGACTTGAACTAATCATACTGGATGATATCCTATCATCCTGGATGATTTGAACAAAGTAACCTTCTAATCATCAAGACTTTTCCAAATTAACTTGGTTGATTGAGTTAAAAATTAAACTTATCATACATGACAATCAGTCGATTATCCTAGATGATCTTTAATGATTAGTTTTCTAATTAGGGCTAATTTGGAGACCTTATTTTAAAAGTTATCTTATTTTCTCAAGAGGAAATCTTTTGTTGCTGTCCTGACCTGAGAGAGCCAAGGGGAGAGGGAGAGAAAAGGAGAGAGAGAGAATCTTGTGAGGGAATTCATAAAGGTTGCTCCAAGCAAGGATCTGAGCCATTTTCTCCGGTCATCATCTCTGGTTCCTTGGCGGTTCAAGAGAGGTCTACTTTAGTAATTGATCAAGGTTCTCTGCCTGCTTCTAAAGGAAGTAAAAAGAGTTGGGTTCTCTACCTTCTTCTAGAGGAAGCAAAAGGAATTAAATTGTCTACCTTCTTTAGGAGGAAGTAAAAGGAGTTACATTCTCTACCTCATCGAGGTCAGTGTAAAGGAGTTTTTGTATGGGCTTCTCCACCTTATTGTGGGGGAAAAAGGAGAGACACTGTGTTTAGTGCAATATTCAGAGGAGAGGCTCTGAGGAGACGATGTAGGTCAAGTTGACTAAACCACTACAAAATCTGGTGTATTCTGTCTTATTATTCTTCCACATTTAATTTCCACACCTAAATTCTCTTCTGGTGAATCTTAGTTTATTTGTGTTTATTTTTTATTTGGAGAATTTTTAAAATACCAATTCACCCCCCTCTTGGTTAGCCTCGAGACTAGTTCACAAGGGCTTTACATACCTGACAAACTTTTTTGTGGCTTCAGTGCACTTTCAAGTGGTATTAGAGCGGGATTCATAAAATCAAGTTTTTGAAAACTTTTGAATTTCAATCAATAGCTAACTTTGGTAATCGTAATACTATAGAAGTGTACTTTATTAGTCGAACACCTTTGTTTGACAATTTTCCTTCTGATTTTTAGAAAACTTGCATTCTATATTTTTATAATTGATTGACTATCATATATGGATGCTTATTAAAGATGGTTATTCACTTCTATCTCATGAATTTAATGACATTAAAAATGAACTTTTTTTTACTGAATGGACTTCTGATGAAAGGGATTTAGTGTAACTGAATGTGAAATTTTTGAACTATTTTTTCTATGATTTAAAATTTGAAGATTACATGCATGTTTCAACTTGTGCTACCGATAAAGAAGTTTGGGTTTGATTGTGTATTACTTATGAAGGAATAAATGAAGTTAAGCAATCTCGGTTGAATATTTTATTACATGATTATAAACTTTTTTGTATGAAACCTACTTAATCAATTTTTGACATGTATGCTAGGTTTACTCAAATTATCACCTCATTGCATGCCTTAGGAAGAGAGCTAACTAACTATGAAAGAGTGAATAAAATTTTGAGATGCTTGCCTTCTTCTTTTGATGCTAAGATTACTGCAATTACTAAATCTAAGGATTTAAATACTTATTTTATTGATAACTTACTTGGGTTACTCTACTTATGAGCTAGGGGTGAACTAAAGACAACTTGATGCAGGTGAGAAGTAGAAGGAGAAAATTGTGGTGCTGAAGGCTAATGATATAGATACAAATTCTTCTGAGTATGAAAGCGATGATGTTTCCTTTATCACTAGGCAATTTAAAATATTTTTAAAGAAGAATCATAAGCATCATCAGAAGTGGAAAAAAGGTAATGATATTAAAATTTTAAAAGTTCTTATGATGTTGTTTGTTTTGAATGTAGGAAGCCTGAATATGTCAAAGCTTATTGTCCTACACTTAAGGATCACTCAAGTAAGGAAAAGGGTGAGGAAAAACCAAAGTTCAAGAAGGATAAGAAGCTGTTCCAAAAGGAATTTTAGGCAGATTCTATATCTGACTCCTCTAAGACTGAAGCTGAGGAGGAGACAATAAACTTATACTTGATGGCTGGTGATCATCTTGGTCAGTCTAATCAAGAAGAGGTATGCAAACCAACCTATAATCAATTACTTGAAGTTTATGAGAAAATCATGTATCATATAGGAAACATAAGAAATTGCATTCTAGTTTGAAATTGGAGTTTTTGAATTTGCAAAAAGAGCATGAAATTTTATTAAAAGATCTCTCCCAAATTGATAGAAATCACATGTCTTTACTTGATGAGCTTGATGAATTGAATAAAAAGCATTCTGAGTTGGTTATTAAGTATGATTCTTTGAAAGCATCCTACACCTCACTTGAATCTAATTTTAAAATATATATTAATGAAATTGAGAATAGGGAGCACTATTTGAGAGGTAATAATACTATTTTAGAAAGTGCTAACTCAAGGTTTAAAACTAAATTGAATGCACTTGAGGAAAATAGGACTACACCCACACTTGATACAACGTCAAAACCTAGGAAGAGGTATTATAACCCGAACAGATTAGTAAATCCTTTTCCTGGTTTTAGATTTTTTTCATGTGGCATGCTAGGACACATTTCACATACTTGCACTGTTCACCATAGTACACATTGGGTGTGGAGACCCAAATTGCTTGATTCAAAGCATAACACACATGCATTGCATTCTTCTTTTCATAAGAAGGGACCCAAACCAACTTTGGGTTCCTAAATCTGACATTTAATGTTTCTATAGGGTTGCTCTCACAAAAGGCCTCGTGAGAGCATATGGTACCTGGAAATTGGATGCTCATGACACATAACTAGAGATGCCAACAAATTTATTTTGTTGGAGGTTAGAGCTAGAGGCAAAGTCACTTTTAGAGACAATACCACCAAGAAAGTGGTAGGTGCAGGTATAATCGAAAACTCCAAGAACCTTTTGATTGAAAATATTTTGCTTGTAGATTGACTAAAACACAACTTGCTAAACATCAGTCAGCTGTGCGATAAGGGCTTCATCATAAAACTTTTGGCAAATACATGACTTATTATAGCTTAAATAATAACACTATTTTATAGGGAAAGCGGATCAACAATGTTTAAATGCTTGATTTAAATAATATTGAATATGTTGCTTTATTTTATTTAAATACTATTTCTGATTATTCTTGGTTGTGGCACAGGTGGTTATGTCATGCCATTATAAAAACTCTTAGAAGACTGGCCCAAAAAGACCTTATTAGAGGCGTCTCCAAGCTTAAGTTCATGAAAGACCACCTGTGTAATGCCTGCCAACTAAGGAAGCAAGTCCAATCCTCTTTTTATTCCATTAAATATATTAGCACCTCTATACCTTTAGAAGTCCTTCACATGAACTTGTTCGGACCCATTAATACTACTAGCTTAGGGGTGAAAATCTATGATTTTGTGATTATCGATGACTAGTTGAGGTTCAGTTGGATTAAATTTTTGTCTCATAAGAGTGAGTCTTTTGATGAGTTTAGATCCTTCTCCACTTGAATTTAGAAAAAGTTAGGTTGTGAGATATTTACCATCCATAGTGATCATGAGGGAGAGTTTAAAAATGAGAGATTTAGAGACTTTTGTCAGGATAAGGGGATTAGCCACAACTTTTCAGCCCCTAGAACCCTCAGCAAAATGGGGTAGCTGTAAGGAAGGAACAAACCTTAGTAGAAGCTGCAAGATCCATGCTTGCTGAGTATTTACTTCCAAAATACTTTTGGGCTGAAGCGATAAACATATCTTATTATGTGTTGAATAGGGTGAATGTTAGAGCCAAACTTAATAAGACACCCTATAAGATCCTTAAGGGTAGGACACCCAGCCTTTTCCACCTCCATGTCTTTGGTTATAAGGTCTTCATTCTTAATAATTGGAAGTCACACTTAGGGAAATTTGACCCAAAATCTGATGATGGAGTGTTCTTAGGATATTCAAGTGTTGGGAAATCCTTTAGATTGTTTAATAAGAGGACATTGGTGGTAGAGGAGACTAATCATTTATTATTTGATGAATCTGATCCTAAGGAGTCTAGAGTTGAGGATAAAGATTGTGTTGGAGAGATTTCCAAAGGAGTTAAAAATTTGGAGAAGAGGGTAGAGTCCCAAAACATTTAAGGAGTAGGTGAGATCACCCAATGAGTAGAGAATGCAAATCTATAGGAAAGGATAGAACCTACACACACTTTGCCTGTAGATTGGAGATATTCTTTGAGTCATCCTAAAGAACTGATCTTAGGAGATCCTTCTAAAGGTGTTAAAACTAGGCATCGACTTAGGAAAGAAGTGAACCACTCTTCCTTTATCTCAAGAACTGAACCCACCAATATTAATCAAGCCTTTTCTGATGAGTTTTGGATCTTAGCCATGTAAGAGAAAATAAACCAATTTTTTAGGAATGATGTTTGGGGGCTTCTACAAAGATTAAAGGGATAAAGTGTAGTTGGAACCAAATGGGTCTTAAAGAATAAAATGAATGATTCTGGTGTAGTGATTAGGAATAAGGTGAGATTTGTAGCTAAGGGGTACAACCAAATAGAAGGGATAGATTTTGAGGAGACCTTTTTCCCTGTAGTTAGAGTGTAAGCCATTAGAGTGCTACTAGCCTTTGCATGTTATAAGGGATTTAAGCTTTACCAAATGGATGTTAAGAGTGCCTTTTTAAATGAGGTAATAAAAGATGATGTGTTGGTAGAGTAACCCCCAGGTTTTGAGAGTTCCAAATTTTCAAATCATGTTTTCAAATTAAAAAAGACCTTATATGGGTTAAAATAGGTACCAAGAGCTTGATATGAGAGGCTTAACACATTTTTACTAAAGGAGTTTGTTAAGGGGAGCATAAACACCACCCTTTTTCTGAGGAAAGTAGGAGATTAGTTACTCATTGTACAGATCTATGTTGATAATATACTATTTGGATTTTCTGATACAAAGCTATGTGATGATTTTTCAAAAATAGTAAGGAGTTTGAGATGAGTATGATGAAAGAATTATCCTACTTTTTAGGGTTTAACATAAGATAATTGAATGATGAAACCTTTTTAAATCAATCAAAGTATATAAAGGACATCTTAAAGAAATATGAAATAGATAAAGAAAAGCCAATGAATACTCCCATGACCTCCAGTGGACAGTTGGATAAGGACCCAAATGAAAAATCTATTAATCAAAAGTAGTATAGAGAGATGATTGGATCTTTACTTTACCTGACTACTAGCCGATCTGATATAATGTTTAGTGTTTATTTTTATGCTAGATTTCAAGTTAATCCTAAAGAATCCCACTTGATTGTAGTTAAGAGAATTCTTAGATATCTTTTGGGGACCCAAAACATAGGAATTTGGTATCCTAGGCACAACACTTCTTTTAAGATTATTGGATATTATGATTCAGATTTTATAGGATGTAGGGTGGATAGAAAGAGCACTTCTAGGACTTGTCAATTCATAGGATACTATTTAGTCTCATGGTCTAGTAGAAAATAAAACTCTATTGCACTTTCCACTGTTGAAGCTGAGTACATTACCTTAGGGAGTTGTGTGGCCCAAGTCCTTTGGTTGAAGTAACAAATTCTGGATTTAGGATTAACTATAGGCACAATTTTAATCCTTTATGATAACACTAGTGCCATCAACATCTCTAAGAATCCTATCTAATATTCAAGACCAAACATATTGACATAAGGCATTACTTTATTAGAGACCATGTAACCAAAGGAGATATTGAGTTACACCATGTGACCATTGAGAATCAACTAGCTGATATTTTTACTGAACCACTGGCCTTTGATACTTTCAACATCTTAAGGGCTAGATTGGGTGTGATTTACATAAATTTATGAACTTGATGTTTATTGAATTCTGAATTTTATGTTTAGTTGCTTATTGTTAATTTTCTACTCTTTTGTTTGTTTCAGATTAGTTTGTTTCATTTTTTACTTGCTATTATTTTTTATTTTTGTTATTTTAGTTTTTCTTCTTTTTCGTTATGGTCATTGCTGAAATGGATTTCATGCCTTATTTTTATTTTTGAAAATTTTGTAGCCAATATTTGACATCTCTAAATTAGTTAAAGGGAGAAATATCATTGATTATTTCCCTCCCTCTAACCACTTTTAGCGGTGAAATTTTCTTTTTTAAATAAAAGTCTATCTCAAATTAACAACTAAACTTTGTGATTGAGAACTTTTTTATCTTGTTACAATAATCTATCTTATATATATATATATATATATATATATATATATATATATATATATATATATGAAATCTTATCGTTGCATTTATCTTATAAATATTAATTCTATTTTGTGACTTATTCTATCTTATATTAGAGAGTAAGTTTTTTTCTCTAATATCTAAAAGATATAGTCACAACTTAGATTATTTAAGAGTTTTGAAAGGGATCTTGCTTGCAAAAATGTCAAGGGCATAAAATGAGCCCCAAAAATAAGAAAAACTGAAAAGATGCTCAATGACCACCAAAAAAATTAAAAGATACACAAAGTGTATCAAAAATCAAAAGATACGTAAAGTGTGTTAATCAATTGACAAGAGGTATAAAATGAGCCAACCAAAAGCAAGCTTTCTTCTCTTTTAAACTTTTAAATTTTAGAAGAATTCAAGTGTCACTTGATATTTTTAAAGGCTTAATTTCGAATGTCTTGATTGTGACAAATTACTTTGGTATAATATTTTATAAGATATTTTTTTGGAACCAAGTTTTGAACAGATCTCTTTTTCTTATCCAATTGGCATTTTCTAAGCTAGGTCTTTTGTTTTCAAAAGATGATTTGCCCTGAGAGAAGTCCAAGATAGGGCTAATAGGATAGGTTATTCTACCTTTTTTTTGGATTTCGATGATGTTAACTTATTGTTCTTACAAATTTTTTAAATTTAATCACTTGGAGAATTTATCATATTCGTGTTTTGATTAAAAAAAACATTTTGCTTTCATTCTTCCTTTTCATCTTTTGTTCTGCTTTTCTTTTCTGGTTTTTCCTCCTCTTTTTTGTGATGTCAAAAGGGGGAGTAGTGTTTATTTGAGTTTGTTTCATCGTACAATTTTACTTGTTCATGTTTTATTTAATTTTGATTATTTTCCATCATCAAAAAGGGGGAGATTATTATGAATCTGATTTTAGGGAATATAATTTTGATGATAAAAAACATTTCTATTTTTCTACGACTGTCTTACGTACTAACGTTTCAGGTTCACAAGAACAAATTGTAAATTGAACCAGCTCAAGATTGGGTAAATTAAGACTAAGTCAGTTTATAATGTATATCAAGTGTCTTTTACCTTTTCTTGAGTCTGTTATAAACGATGTGAATCTTGATGCTAAGTAACCTTATACACATACACTTGGAGGAAATTTTTTTTCTAATTCTTAGTATTTTTTATTTTAATCACATCATCCAGAACAATCCTAAAATTATCTTGGACAATCAATCAAAAATAGAAACCCTAATTAGGGCTTCCTGGCTAAGGCAACCACACTTAAGCAAATCATCCTGGATAATATTTTCATCGTCTGAGATGATAGGCTCAAATGAGAAAGAATTAGTCACCATATCTATTTAGGCATCTTTTATTTTTGGACATTATCCAGGATATCATCCTGGATTATATAATGCAATTATGCCTAAATTAATCTAGTAATTAAGCAAAGTAATTAAGGTTTGATTGCTTGATCATATCATCCTCGATGATTGCAAGATCATTCAGGACGATCAGTTAATAAACTTTAGTTCTTCCTGGATGATTTATAATCAGCCTAGTTCCATTCAGGGCGATGCTTTAGATGATATGAACTGAATTGAACTAATCATCTAGGCTGATCGTGAGATCAGCCTAGATGATCAAGTTATTTTTTCATCATCTAGACATGTATTCAGGGTGACGTTCTGAACAATATTTGTCATTTTGTACTAATCAGCCTGGGCGATCATGAAATTATCCTAGACAATCTAGTTATTTTTCCATCATCCAGACATCCATCCAGGGCAATGGTCTAGGCGATATTTGATGACTTGAACTAATTATATAGGATGATATCCTATCATTCTAGATGATCTGAATAAAGTAGCCTTCAAATCATTAAAACTCTTCCAAATCATCCTGCTAGATTGAGCTAAAAGTTAAGCTGATCGTATGGGATGATCAGTCAATTGTCTTGGATGATCTTTGACAATTAGTTACTAATTAGGGCTAATTTGGAGCCCTTGTTTTAAAAATCACTTGTCTTCTCAAGAGGAAATTTTTTTCTACTATCCTGACCTGAGAGAGCCAATAAGACAAGGAGAGCAAGGGAGAGAGAGAGAGAGAGAGAGAGAGATCTTATGAGGGGGAGTTTGTGAGGGGATTCACAAAGGTTGCTCCAAGCAAGGATCTAAGCCATCTTCTCTGGTCATCATCCCTAATTCCTAGGAGGTTCAATGGAGGTCTAATTCAACAACTGATCAAGGATCTTTACCTTACTTCTGGAGCAAGCAAAAGAAGTTGGGTTCTTTGCTTGCTTCTAGAGGAAGTAAAAGGAATTAGGTTCTCTGCCTGCTTCAGGAGGAAACAAAATAAGTTGGGTTCTCTGCCTCACAGAGGTTGATGGAAAGGAGTTTTTATACGGGCTTCTTCGCCTTTCTGTGGGGGAAAAAGGAGAGACACTATATTTAGTGCAATACTCAGAGGAGAGGCTTCGAGGAGTTGACGTAGGTCAAGTTGACTAAACCACTATAAAATCATGTATGTTCTTTCTTATTATTCTTCCGTATTTAATTTCCACACTTAGTTTCTCTTATGGTGAATCTTGGTTTAATTGTGTTTGTGTTTTTATTTGAAGAATTTTTTAAATACCAATTCACCCCCTCCCCCTCCTCTTGGTTAGCCTCGGGACTAGTTCACAGGAGCTTAACATCCCTGACAAACTTTCTAGTGGCTTCAATGCACTTTTAATAGCCATCTATCATTTATAATACACTATAAAATTAATTTTAAACCATTTATATTTAAACTTTAACTAAACTTCCCCTTAAGCCTTTCAACCAACTAGAATATCAAATAACTTTAACAAGCTATCCTACATAGGATATATCCAAACTTTAACAATCTATCCTACACAACCTACCTCACACTCTTTAGATGATTTTCTAGTACAACCACTCTAGTTTTAGGTTAGGTCAGTGCTTTACTTTCATGTTGCTATGTGCCAAGTTTTTTGCGTTTTCATTGCATGCAGGTTGTTAGGATTAAATGCTTAATATGCTTGTTTATTTAAATCATATGTAATCTGTGTATTGATATGATGGGAATTAAATTACCCTTAGGTTTGGATTGATGTGGAAGCTCATATAATTTTAAGCAACTAGTCATGCTTGTATAGGGCTAAATAAAAGGGAAACAAAATTAAGTTTAAGCAACTAATAAGTTTTCTACATGTGCTATAAAACACTAAGTCCCCCTTTAAATTAAATAGCATGGACAAGTCTAGCTATGATTGAGTTTTAAAAATTTTAATATATATAATTGCTTTGGATATTAATTTCAATTATGAATTCTTAGGATAACCTTGTAGGTTATACTTGAGTTTAGATTTTTTTTTCATCATATATGTAATTTGATGTATTTAAATTTGAGTTGTAATCATGTCATGTAAAAGAGAACTATTGAGATGGGGTGTTATACATCTAATTTGGAATCCAAAGAGGAAGGAACATCCCTTAGTGGAGAGTTTCTTTCCATTCGGAGATCCAAATATAGGATGACTTTAAGTATTCAAGGAGAAAATAAAGCCCCCATTTGGGGAGGAGTTTCTTTTTACTTGGATATGTGGACTTGATAGATCCAAGTAGTGTTCAGAATGACAAAGAAGTGAATATCTAAATGAATCCCATTGTCAAATTCATTTGTGTCTTAGGAGTAGAATTCAGGTTGTTATTAGTGGCTCCTGACCAATTTACTTTCTGCAAAAATATTTGTTTATAATATTAAGTGTCACTAGCCACCTGGACATTCAATTTGAGTAATTAAATTAATAAATTTATTTTTATTGATTGTGTAGTAGAAATGACATACTTTTTTAGTTTTTTTTACTTGTATGATGTATTTATTTTAGCTAGGAACAAATAGAAGCTCGTGAGGGTACGATTCAAAAATTTTCTACTTTAAAAAAATTAAAACTCCTAAGATAACATAGAAGCTCTAAAAATTTTAAGAAATAAGCCCAAGCTCATCGAGGGTTGCATGCATCATATTATTTACTCTCTTCCTTATTAGGCACTTTTCTGCCTGTGGTTTCTGGCAAACCACTTGACCTATTAGGGTGCAATCTTGTCAAGGGGAAGTGTAATCTCTAGGGAAATATCTATTTTCAAGCCTTTTTAAAATTGCTTCATATCAATTTATGCATTTGGTTGTGTTAATATGTATACATTGCATTAGAAAAGGATTTAAATGAGTTTAAAATTTAAGCGCATTTGACTTTAAAGCTTTATATCACCCTACATAAGTTAACAGGCAAATTAGGATCTACTGTAGATGTCGATCTCATTCTCTCAAAACTTAATTAAATAAGCTTACCACTTCCTCTTAAAAGATGGGATATATGTTTTTAAAGTGCCTAGGTGATTAGCTGACTCCCAAATATAGGCCAAGGTAAGTCCAAATTTCCACTACATTAGCTAAGTTTGAGCTATTGATTTTATGTGCCCAATTTAGATTTAGGTTCTTAGGTATTCAAGTTATAAGACCTCAACCTTTGGGAATCTAATCCCAATAATATTGACAACTCAAATTAAATCTCCTTAAATTGGAAATTTAAACCCAAGACTTAGGATAGGCTGGGTGCTTTTGAAATATTTTAGAATCCCAAAGCACCTCTTACCTTTCATACATCAACCTATGAAATAAGTGTTCAATTTTGATCCATTACTATTTGAAATTCTAACTTCAATCCTTTGATAATAATCTTTGAAAATTCAAAATAAAATTTTCATTATTTTAATCAAGAGTATTTATAGGATATTTAGGTTTCTTATGATGTAATTAACTACGAGGGCTTATACTTATAGGAAATTTAAAAACACATATCAAATTTACAAAATCAAGTTTTCAAAATTCAATTTGTTATCTTTGGAAAAATTAAATTCAATGATCATTATCATAATATTCAAATTATTGATAGTAAATAACATTTTCTTGCTCTATAAAGATATATCATTCTATTAGCATGACTTTGATTATGAAATAAATAACCCCTTATCTAGATTATTATGGTTAAACACTCAATCAAACATCATTTTGACCCTCTAGGATCAAATGTTGTTCTTTTCTTAGTTTGACTATAATAATCAGGATGAATTCAAAGTTTTATAATCAGAACCTATTAGGGAATAACACTTTCACCTCCCAAGGTAATATATCATTTATAATGACGTGTTCAATCCTATCGATTGTAACGTTAATTAGTATTATATGGTATGATTAGTTCAATCCTATCAAGATTCTTCCAAGATGATCTCTATGATGATCAAATATCATCTTTATTGATTATCTAGTACAATCAAGATCATAAAGTATGATCGTCTATCATTAATTAACCAAGATTTTTCAAAGGGATTAATTTAGGCAAGATTTCAAACATATCAATCATACCCTATGAACTTAAATGTTAATTTACACAAGAAAAATATGAAATTTTTATATTAGGAGAAATAAATTAGAAATCCAATAATATTTTTTATCATCAAAATAATAGGCTCAAGTTCTTAGATTATAATAATTTCCCCATTTTTTATGATAACAAATATTATTTGTTAAAATTAGATTTAATTTTAATTTCCTCTTAGGATCTCCCCATTACTAAGTGATATCCATCTTTAAATATAAGAATAGATATATTTTTAATTTTATAATTTAAAAAATGTACAAAATAAGCACACAACAAGCACAAGAGTAAATAAAAAATTGTACTAAAATAAATAAAGTTATAACCTGCCAACACCTTACTCTACCTTTTGACATCACTAAAAAATAGAACTGGAACCTAAAGCAACAAAAAAAAACAACTACAAACAAAAAACAAAAAAATAAACATAAGTACAAAAAAAAAATAATAAAAGAAAGAACACAACAAACAAACAACTACACATACTTCTAATTATATGTCCAATTTGTCTAAGAATGAATGTCAATGACACTTAGTTTTGTCTTAAGTGTGTTGAAGGTGCCAAAATTTAGAGGTTTTATGAAATTGTCTGTCAATTGATTTTCAGTAACTACATGATGCAATTTTATGTCTCCGATAACAACATGATCTCTAATGAAATTTTGTCCAATGTATATATGCTCAGTGTGAGATCAATGAATTAGATTTTCTGGAAATGCAGATACCACTATTGTTATCACACATGACTGATATTTCCTATAAAAAGACCAAGGTCAAGGATTTATTACTTTAGCCAAGAATTGATTTATTTATCTATAAAACATAAGGAACATAGCTTCTTACATCTTTATATTTTTCCTCAGCAGTGGATAGGGCTACTAAATTTTGTTTTCTACTAGTCCCAAAAACTAATGATTGTCCTATGAATTAGCAAGTGCTAGAAGTGTTTTTCCTATCTATTCTACACCCTGCAAAGTTTGAGTCTAAATACCCTATGATTTCAAATGAAGAGCTATGCTTGGAATACTAAATAACTAAGTTATGGGCGCCCATAAATTATCTAAGAATTCTTTTAACTATAATCATATGGTTTTCTTTGGTATTGGCTTGTAATCTAGCAAATAAATAAACACTAAACATTATATAGGGTATGTTAGCAATCAAATACATAAGTGGTCCTATTATCCCCCTATACTTTTTTTGTTCTATTGATTTTCCACTTACATCATTATCTAAATGGATGGTTGAGCTCATCAATATATTAATTTATTAATCACATTTTGTATCATATTTCTTTAGTATTTCATTAATATACTTTCTCTATTTGAGATATACACCATCTTCCCTTTGCTTCACACTAAATCTAAGAAAATATGTTATCTCTCCCATCATACTCATTTTAAACTCTCAACCCATAGTTTCTAAAAAATCATTTCAAAGATATTCATTTGTTAATCTAAATAATATATCATCTACATATATTTGAATATTGAGTAAATCATCTCCTACTTTTCTAAAGAATAGGGTTGTACAATACCCTTAAAAAATGATCTATCTCAAAGAAATACACTAAGCCTTTCATATCATGCCCTACGAGCTTGTTTTAACCCATATAAAACCTTTTTATATTTATACACTTGGTTGGGAAAAGATGAATTTTCAAATCCTGGGAGTTGGTATCATAGACAACTTCCTTAATAACCTTATTTAGAAAGGAACTTTTTATATCCATCTGATATAACATTAATCCTCTAAGGCATACAAAAGTTAACAATACTATGATGGCTTCTAATCTAGCTACTGGGGAAAAGGTCTCCTAAAAATTAATACCTTCAATTTGATTATACCCCATAGCTACTAAACTAGCCTTTTCCTGACACTGCTCAAGAATCATTCATCTTATTCTTTAATACTCACTTGGTGCCTACTACACTTCAGTCCTTAGGAATACTAACTAACTCCCAAACATCATTCTTAATAAATTTATTTAACTCTTCTTACATAGATAATATCTAAAATTCACCAGTCTAGGCTTTGTCAATATTTATGGGTTCTACTATAAATAAAAATGCAGAATGACTAACCTCCTTCATAATTACATGCTTAGTTATAACCCCTACTGAAAGATCTCTTAGGATGAGCTCCCTAAGGTGACTAGATGTGTATCTCTATTCTCTAGGCAATGGATCCTAAGGTGTTTCACTATCACCTAGTTTAATGGACTCTAATCCTTAAGTAATCTCTACCTCATCATCATCTTCTAACCTAGGCTCACTTGATTTATTAGATTCAACAAAAATAATATAGGTGGTCTCTTCTACAACTAAGGCCCTCCTATTAAAAATTCAATTGGCTTTTTACCTATAGAGAAATAAATTATGAAGACTCTTTTATTAAACTTTGAATCAAACTTTCTTAAAGAAGATTTATTATTTATGAGGATAATATCATTACAACAAAAGACATGCAAATGAGAAAAATTTTGGTGTCTTAGTACTATGCACCTCATAAGGCATCTTATTTAATTTGGATTTAATATTTACCATATTCAATACATAACATAAAATATTCACTACTTCTGATCGAAAGTATCTGGGATAAAAAATTTAGCTAACATAACCCGAGTAGGTTCCACTAATATTTTATCTTTAATATCAATTATTTCATTTACAGAGGGCTCCTAGGGTCAAAAAAATTATGCTCAATTCCAAACTCCTAACAAAAAGATTTAAAAATCTCATTTTCAAATTCTCCATCTTGATCACTATGGATTATGGAAATCATAGCTCCTAGCTTTCTTTGAATCCATGTGGAGAAAGTTATAAATTTATCAAAAGAATCATTTTTTGTGCTAAAAACCTAATCAAAATGAATCTAGAATAATCATCAACAATCACATATCCAAAAGAATCATTGCTTCCTTCTGAAGCTAACAGAGAACCACGATCAGTTGCTGAATCCTTACCTCTACTGACCCTTCCACGGACGAGAAACTCTAGACGAAGAAGAAGCAGAGCGATCCTTGAAGCAACCCTTGTGAAACCCCTCACAAGCTCCCCCTTACAAGATCCTCTCTCTCTCTCTCTCTCTCTCTCTCTCTCTTTCTCTCCTCAAGGTCTTCTCAGGTCAAGGCAGCAACAAAAATAACATCAAAAATGTTGAACAAGAGTTCTTAAATAGAAGAGCTTCAAAGGAGCTCATTAATTGCAAGTTGCCAACAATATCGTCCAGGACGATATGGACATCATCCTGGCCGATCAGTACAAATTCCATGAGATCGGACAGAGCATCGCCTTGAATGCAAATTGGATGATTGTAAAATTGGCTTGATCATCCAGGCCGATCTCATGATCGTCCCGATCGATCAGTTCAAATCAGAGGAAAATCGTCTAGAGCATCACCCTGAATTTGTGATGGTCGATATGTATCGTCCAGAAGTAACTAAGATTTTTGAATAGATCATCCTCGCCAATCCTGCGATCGTCCAGAACGATATAATCATATCAATCATCCTTAATTATTTCCTTGATTTATCTGACCAATTAAGGCATAATTGTGAATATCGTCCAGGACGATCCAAGATCGTCCTGGTCGATTGCCAAAAAAACAAAATACCTTAATTATTTATGGCGGCAATTTCTTTCTATTTTGATCCTATCGTCCTGGCTGATACACGTATCATCCAGGCCAATTTGCTAATGACGGCTGCCTTAATTAAGAACCCTTGATTAGAATTTTTGTTTTAAGCCAGATCATCCAGGACGATGTAAATATCGTCCTGGCCGATTTGAGTAAAAATAGAATTTCTAAGTCTCTCAAGTGTGTGTGGAGGGTTACTTTGTATTAGTCACACCATAGATTACAATTGACTCAAGAGGGAAAAAATAAAATTATAGACTGACTCAACCCTAATCTACCCCATCTTGAGCTTTTTCCGATTTCCGTTCGATCTTTGAGTCCTAAAAAGTCAGTAGAAAAAAGTAGTCGTAGTGAAGCAAGATATGTTTGCTATCATCAAAATCATAATCTAAAAATATGTTTGTAACAATCTCCCCCTTTTGATGATGGCAAACACAAGTAGAAAAATCTTAGTAAAAATAACAATTCATTAAAATTTCAAGATTATAAGCACATCAACTTTTCCTACCACATCCTACTCCCCCTTTTGTCATCACAAAAAGAGTGTCCTAGGCACACATAAAGAAAAAGGAAACAACATAACATAAACTAAAACAAACTATAAGATAAACTATAGAAAATAGAAAACAGAAAATAAAGACTAAAAAAATGAGGGATCATGATCATCAAATGGAGGTGGTGGAGGTGGCTGCTGAAAGTAGCTGGCTAGCGTAGTAAACTGAGCATTTAACCAGGCGATGTTCTGGTCATGTGCTGATGCTGGTGAGTAATGTAGCTGTCAAAACGGGCTAAGTCCTCTATGCTGTGCTGCTCGTAGCAGGCAATGTCCTCAAAATGTTGCTGCTCCTGCGCAACAACGTAAGCGTCGAAGCGGGTCTCCCATCGATCAAACCTCTCTATTAATTGATCAAACGGTGAGTGCAGGTGGAGAGGAACAGGATCAGGAACGGGAGCGGGAGCGGGAGCCTCCTCCTCCTCAGCCCCTCGAGATTCCTCATCTCCTGGGTGGAGACGAGTACTGTGAAGGATAGTGAAAGAATTATTTGAGTAGTAAGGAAGCTGAAGGTCGTAATGACCAGGATATTAAAGATTATATTTGGTTTCAAGAATATAGGCTATGAGATATCCTAAAGAAGGGTTGGGTTTCCTCCTATGGCCTGGATCACGGATTGTAGTTAAATGATCAATGTATCGAAAGATTAGATCAGTAGAATTAAAATCTCTATGGGACATGATGTAAAAGGTGGTAAGAGAAAGTAATGGGGTGATGTGGGTTCTGTCTCCAACTTTTGGAATTATGGAGGTGCAAAGGACATGTTGGATTGTTCTAGCATCTTTGACAAAAGAGCTAGTCTCTCCAACATGAAAGGGAGAGTTGGTTTGGCGTAGAAAATGATTTGCAGCGGACCATTTGAAGTCAGGATCAGAGACAATTATATGAAGCTTATCCCCGGTGGTGGATAGCTGCAAAAGTTCAGCACAGTCCTGATATGTGATCTCGACCAGGCGTCGATTCACATAGGAAGTCAGGGCTGTGAAAGTAGGATTTATACGAAGATTTGCATAAAACTCTAACAGAAGTTCTGAAGAAAAAGGGACAGCGAGGGTAAGAATGAAACGGAGAGAAGTGTGAGCAAAGAGATCCATTACCGGATATGAAAGGTGGGCAGGATTGATTGTTCTAGAAAGAGTGATGCCACATTCTTTGTAGCGACGGTAAGCTGTATGATCTTCTGCCTCCCTGAATCGAGGGTCCAGAGTGGCCCTCGAGGAACTTCCAGAAGCTTGTCGAACTCATTTTCCACCAGCCATAGTAAGGAATTAGCAAGAAAACACAAGAGAAGAGGAGGTGTGAGGTGAAAAACATGGCTGGAATGGCCTGAATTTAAAGAAATGGCCATATCATCCAAGACGATCGCAGAATCATCTAGGATGATTTAGTTCAATTATTGCATACAGGCTGATTGGTCAAAAAGGCGGTGGGCCGATCAGATATCGGCCAGGACGATTAGACACAAGCGATCGTCCCGAGGAGTCAAACCAGACGACCGTTAAAAAAGTAGATCGTCCGAGCCAATTAGGTGTATCGTCCAGGACGATGCACAATAATTGATCATACAAGATAAAGTTAAAATATTTTAAATCTGTGCCACGTGTATCATCCAAGACGAACAGTGGATCGGCCAGAATGATTGTCCAATAATGGATCGTCCGGGGCCAAATTTAAGGATTTAAACGTGCTGACACGTGGATCATCCAGGACGATCTAGTGTATCGGTCAGGACGATGACCATAAATGCATCGGACTGGACAAAATATGTAATCGGTCAAGACTATCAACATGATTGCAACAGAGTTCGATCAGATCGTCCAGGACGTTAAATTATCGTCCAAGACTAAGAGTTACAGCAAACTTAAAAAAGGTTCAGCAGATGGAATTTTGAAGGAATTGTCCTATTGTCAAGGATGATATAAGAATCGGGCAAGATGATGTGACAAGAAATTTGAATCCAAGGAAAAGATGTTGATTATCAAAGCCCTCAAAAATAGATGACTCACAATACAAAGCTAGAAATAACAATAAAAAGCTAAAAAATAAGACAGAAAAAGAAAAACGAAGGAAAGGAAATAATTTTTTTTAGCAAAGTATCCATATGACAAATTTCTCAAACAATTAAATTTTAGAGATTCAAAAAAAAATCAAAGAGTTAACAAATCAAAATCTGAAAAAGGTCGAATATCCAATCTTGTTAATCCCTAGCTCGGACTTCTTTCAGGGCAATAATCATCCTTTTTTAAAAATAAAAGGTCTAACTCAGAAAAACTTTACTGGGTAAAAAAGAAGATCCAATCAAAACTTGGTTACAAAAAAAATATCTTATAAATAATATAACAAAGTAATTTATCTCAATCATGGAATTCGAAATCAAGCCTTTGAAAGCATCAAATAACAAATGAATTCTCTAAGTTTTAAAAGTTTTAAAAAGAGAGGGTAGCTTGCATTTAGTGGGCTCATTTTATGCCTTAGATTGGCTCTTTGAGCATCTTTTATTTTTGATACACTTTTATGTATATAGTTTTCTTTTCAATTTGGTGGCATTGGCCTCTTTCCTTTTTAATTCTTGCAAGCTAAAAACTCTTTAACAAACCCTTTAAAAAGCACCTTAGTTGTGAGTATATCCTCCAAATATTAGAGAATAAGAGCTCTCTCTCTCTAACATAGGGAAGAACAAGCCACAAAACAAAATCATAATCATGTGATAAATGCAATGGCAAGATTTCAATTAACTTGAAAGATATATAAGAACTTTGGATATTATGCACAAGATAGATTATTGTAGCAAGATAAAAAGAATCTTAGTTTCAAAAAACCAGTTGTCAATATGAGATAGACTTTTGTCTAGAAAAGAAAATTATGTCACTAAAAGAGGTTAGAGAAAGGAAAAATATCAATGGTGTTTCTCCCTTTAACCGATTTAGATATGACAATCAATGGCTTTAAATCTCTAAAATCTAAAAGCTTAAAAAAATCATATAGAAAACCAATCATAAAAGCAAAGTAAAAACAAAACAATCTAAAACAATAAAAAGCTAGCACACACAAAAAAATAACACAAAACTAATTAAAAAATATTTCAAGAAATTATGAAGCAACAAATTTAAGCAATTTTGAGCTGCGAACCTCCATATATCCAATTATCCTTTGCTCCCACAAGGTCTTTGGTGAGAGCACACCTGCAAAACTCAACAACAGTCAGATTTAGGAACCCAAATTAGTTTGGGTCCCGTCTTAGGAAAAGTAGAATACAATGTAGGTGTGGTATGCTGTGAATCATGTACCTTTGGTCTCCACACCCAATGTGTACTACGGTGAACAGTGTAAGTGTGTGAGATGTGTCCAACATGCCACAAGAAAAACATCTAATTCAAGGAAAAGGTTTTCTTAAATGGTTGGAGTTATAATGCCTCTTCCAAGGTCTTGGCTTTTGATCAAGAGTAGGCATCATCCAAGTTTTCTTAAGTGTATCCAATTCATTTTTAATCCTCAAGTTTGAATTTTTCAGAACATCATTCTCAACCCTCAAGTTTTTCTCTTTCTCTTTAGATTTCTTGAATCAGATTGAAGAGAGGTGTGTGAAACTTTTAATGCTTCATTCTCATCAATTAATTCTGAGTGCTTTTTGTTCAAATCATCAAATTCATCAAGAAGAGTCATGTGATTAGAATCAATTGTTGAATGATCTTTAAGAATAACTTCATACTCTTTTTGTAAATTTACAAGTTCCAATTTTAAGTTAGCATGTGTCTTCTTAAGTTGTTTGTATGATGCATGGATTTTCTCACAAATCTCAAATAATTCATCATAGGTTGGTTTGCATACCTCTTCATCATCGCTTTGCTCAAGATGATCTTCCCCCATTAAGCACAGGTTTGTTGTCTCTTCCTCTGGTTCAGTCTCAGAGGAATCAGTACTAGATTCTGCCCAAAACGTCTTTTGGACTCTCTTCTTATCCTTCCTAAACTTAGGTTTCTCTTCACCCTTTTCCTTTTCTTTGCTCGAGTGATCTTGAAGTGTAGGACAATCGGCCTTCACATGTCCAGGCTTCCTGCACTCATAACAAACAACATCAGAAGATCCTTTAGAATGTTTATGATCCTTACCTTTTCTCCAATGGTACTTGTGTTTCTTCCTTAGAAAGCTTTTGAATTGCCTTGTGATTAAGGCAAATTCATCGCTTTCAGACCCGAAAGATTCTGAATCCGATTTGTGCGCCTTTAGTGCCACCATTTTCTCCTTTTTCTTCGCACCTGCATCAAGATTTCTTTGATTCACCTCTTGCTCGTAAGCAATGAGTGAGCCAAGTAAGTTATCAATAGAATAAGGGTTTAAATCCTTAGATTCAATGATTGCAGTGATTTTAGCATCATATGACGAAGGCAAACATATCAAAATCTTCTTCACTTTTTCATAGTTCTAAAGTTCTCTTCCTAATGCATGCAGTGAAGTGACTATCTGTGTAAACCTAGTATACATGTCAGAAACAGATTCATGAGGTTTCATATGAAAAAGTTCGTAGTCATGCAATAGAATATTCAAACGAGATTGTTTTACTTCATTGGTTCCTTCATAAGTGATACACAATTTATCTCAAATTTCTTTACCAGTTTTGCAAGTGGAAACACGCATGTAATCCTCAGACTTTAAAACACAGAAAAAATAGTTCAAACATTTTGCATTTAGTTGAGCCAAATCCCTATCATCTAAAGTCCATTCAGTAAAAGGAAGTGGAACATTAATGCCATTAAGTTTTCCAGTTGGAGGTGTGTAGCCATCCTTAACAAGCATCCACATGCTAAGTCTGTTGATTGTAGAAAAGTAGAAATGCGAGTTTTCCAAAAATCAAATAGGATATTATCAAACAAAGATGGTCGGGTAATAGAATACCCCTCCGGTGTATTACGATTCCCAAAGTTAGCCATAGATCTAAATTCAAAAAGTTTTCAAACTTAGTTTTTATGAATCCCACTCTGATACCACTTGAAAGTTCGTTAGGGATGTTAAGCCCTATAGAATTGGCCCAAGGCTAACCAAGAGGGGGGGTGAATTCGTATTTTTAAAAAATCTTTAGGTAAAGCACAAATACAAACCAAATCACCACAAAGAAATAACGTGCGGAAGCAGTAAAAAACAAGAACACAAGGGTTTATAGTGGTTTGGTCAACTCGACCTACGTCCACTCCCCGGAGGCACCCTCCGAGTATTGCACTACCAACGTGACTCTCCTTTAGGCCCCACAGCTAGGCGGAGAAGCCCTTACAAAGACACCTCCTTTTCGCCACCCCGGCAAGGCAGAGAACCCAACTCCTTTTGCTTCCTCCTAAAGCTGGCAGAGAACCACGATCAGTTGTTGAATCCTTACCTCTACCGACTCTTCCATAGACGAGAAACTCTAGACGAAGAAGAAGCAGAGTGATCCTTGAAGCAACCCTTGTGAAACCCCTCACAAGCTCCCCCTCACAAGATCCTTTCTCTCTCTCTCTCTCTTTCTCTCCTCAAGGTCTTCTCAGGTCAAGGCAGTAGCAAAAAGAACATCAAAAATATTGAACAAGAGTTCTTAAATAGAAGAGCTTCAAAGGAGCTCATTAATTGCAAGTTGCCGACAATATCATCCAAGACGATATGGACATCTCCTGGCTGATTAGTTCAAATTCTATGAGATCGGCCAGAGCATCGCCCTGAACGCAAACTGGACGATTAAAAAATTGGCTTGATCGTCCAGGCCGATCTCACAATCGTCCCGGTCAATCAGTTCAGATCAAAGGAAAATCGTCCAGAGCATCGAGCTGAATTTGTGCTGGTCGATATGTATCATCCAGAAGTAACTAAGGTTTTTGAATAGATCATCCTGGCCGATCCTGCGATCATCGAGGACGATGTGATCGTATCAATCATCCTTAATTACTTTCTTGATTTGTCTGACCAATTAAGGCAAAATTGTGAATATCGTCCAGGATGATCCAAGTTCGTCCTGGCCGATTGCTGAAAATACAAAATACCTTAATTGTTTATGGCTGCAATTTCTTTCTGTTTTGATCCTATCATCCTAGCCAATACACGTATCGTCCAGGCCAATTTGCTAATGACGGTTGCCTTAATTAAGAACTATTGCAAATCTATTTTCATGACTTATGTTTTGATGATTGACAAACACTATTGATTCTCTTGGACTGTCTATTACTTCTAACTTTTCAGGAATCAAAGATCGGATGAACAAACAAAGCTAGTTCAAGATTACGTAGGTTAGGGTTGAGTCAGTCTGTAATTTGCTTTTTCTCTTCTTGAGTCTATTTGTAATGTTCAAAGAGACTGATGCTAAGTAACCCTACACACACACACTTGAGAGACTTAAAATTTTAATTTTTTCTCACATCGGCCAGGACGATATTTGTATCGGCCTGGACGATTTAGTTTAAAACAGAGATTTTATTTGAGATTCTTAATTAAGGCAGCCGCCATTAACAGATCATCCTGGACGATATGTGTATCAGCCAGGACAATAAGCTCAAAACAGAAAGAAGTTGCCGCCATAAATAATTAAGGTATTCTGTAAATTTTGGTAATCGGCCAGGACGATCTTGGATCGGCCTGGATGATATTCATAATTATGTCTTAATTAATCAGACAAATCAAGGAAGTAATTAAGGATGATTGATACGATCATATCATCCTGGATGATTGCAGGATCGGCCAGGACGATCTATTCAAAAACCTTAGTTACTTCTGGACGATAAATATCAGTAAGCACAAATTTAGGGCAATGCTCTAGATGATTTTCCTCTAATTTGAACTAATCGGCCTGGACGATCAAGCCAATTTTAAATCATCCAGTTTGCATTCAGGGCGATGCTCTGGGCGATCTTTTGAGATTTATACTGATCGGCCAGGACGATGTCCATATCGGCCTGGACGATATTGTCGGCAACTTGCAATTAATGAGCTCCTTTGAAGCTCTTCTATTTAAGAGCTCTTGTTCAACATTTTAAGCAATCTTTTACTACTGCCTTGACCTGAGAAGACCTTGAGGAGAGAAAGAAAGAGAGGAAGAGAGAGAGGATCTTGTGAGGGGGAGCTTGTGAGGGGATTCACAAGGGTTGCTTCAAGGATCACTTTGCTTCTTCTTCATCTAGAGTTTCTTATCCGTGGAAGGGCCGGTAGAGGTAAGGATTAAGCATATGATTGTGGTTCTCTGCCAGCGTCAGGAGGAAGCAAAAGGAGATAAGTTCTTTGCCTTGCCAGGGTGGCAAAAAGAGCTTCTTTGTAAAGGCTTCTCCGTCTAGCTGTGGGGGCTAAACGAGAGTCACGATTGTAGTGCAATACTCAGAGGGCGCCGCCGGGGAGTGGACGTAGGTCGAGTTGACCGAACCACTATAAATTTCTGTGTTCTTACTTCTTTCTTTCGCACTTTAAATTTCCGCACTTATTTTTTTTTTGTGGTGTGATTTTTTTTATGAGATTTTACATCTTTGTGAAAAGAATTTTTTAAAATTCCAATTCACCCCCCCCCCCCTCTTGGTTAGCTTGGGCCAGTTCTACAGGGCTTAACATCCCTAACGAACTTTTAAGTGGTATCGGGGCGGGATTCATAAAAAAATTAGTTTGAAAACTTTTTGAATTTTGATCCATGGCAAACCTTGGGAATCGAACACTACGGAAGGTTATTCTATTACCCGACCTCCCCTGTTTGATAACCTACCTTTTGATTTCTGGAAAACTCGCATGTCAATGTTTTTACAGTCTACTCATTACCGCATGTGGATGCTTATCAAAGAAGGTTATTCTCCATCTTCTCGTGAAATTAATGATGTTATAAACTGAAATTGCTTTTACTGAATGGACTTTCGATGAAAGAGATTTAGCTCAATTAAATGCAAAATGTTTGAACTGCTTTTTCTGTGATTTAAAATTTGAGGAATACATGCGTGTCTCCACTTGCAAAATGGGTAAGGAAATTTGGGATAAATTGTGTATCACTTATGAAGGCACTAATGAAGTTAAACAATCTCGTTTGAACATTCTCTTGCATGACTATGAACTTTTTCATATGAAACCTCATGAATCTATTTCTGACATGTATACAAGGTTTACTCAAATTGTTACTTCATTGCATGCCTTAGGAAGAGAACTTTCAAATTTTGAAAAAGTAAACAAAATTTTGAGATGCTTGCTTTCATCTTTTGATGCTAAAATCACTGCTATAACTGAATCGAAGGATTTAAACACGTATTCGATTGATAATTTACTTGGCTCACTCATTGCTAATGAGCAAGGGGTGAATCAAAGAAATCTTGATGTAGGTGAGAAAAAGAAGGAGAAAACAGTTGCACTGAAGGCGCACAAATCTGACTCCGATTCTTCCGGGTCTGAGGCGATGAAGTTGCCTTCATCACAAGGCAATTCAAAAGCTTTCTAAGGAAGAAGCAAAAGTATCATTGGAGAAAAGGTAAGGACCATAAACATTCTAAAGGATCTTCTGATGTCAGTTGTTATGAATGCAAGAAGCCTGGACATGTGAAAACAGATTTTCCTACACTCCAAGATCACCCGAGCAAGGAAAAGAAAAAGGGCGAGGAGAAACCTAAGTTTAGGAAGGACAAGAGGAGAATCCAAAAGGCGTTCTGGACAGAATCTGGTACTAATTCCTCTGAAACTGAACCAGAGGAAGAGACAACAAACCTATGCTTAATGGAGGAAGATCATCTTGAGCAAAGTGAGGAGGAAGAGGTATGTAAACTAACTTATGATGAATTGTTTGAGATTTGTGAGAAAATCTATGCATCTTACAAATAACTTAAAAAGACTCATGCTAACCTAAAATTGGAACTTGTAAATTTACAAAAAGAGTTTGAAGTTTTTCTTAAAGATCATTCAATGATTGATTCTAATCACATGGCTCTTCTTGACAAATTTGATGATTTGAACAAAAAGCACTCAGAATTAATTAATGAGAATGAAGCATTAAAAGTTTCACACATCTCTCTTCAATCTGATTTCAAGAAATTTAAAGAGAAAGAGAAAAGCTTAAGGGTTGAGAATGATGTTCAAAAAAATACAAACTTGAGGATAAAAAATGAATTGGATACACTTAAGAAAACTTAGATGACGCCTACTCTTGATCCAAAGCCAAAACCTAGGATGAGGCATTATAACTCAAACCATTTAAGAAAACCTTTTCCTGGAGTTAGATGTTTTTCTTATGGCATGCTAGGACACATCTCACACACTTGCACCATTCATCGTAGTACACATTGGGTATGGAGACCTAAGGTACATGATTCACAGCATACCACGCCTGCATTGTATTCTACTTTTCCTGAGAAAGGACCAAACCAGTTTGGGTTCCTAAATCTGACTGTTTTTTAGTTTTGTAGGTGTGCTCTTACCAAAGACCTCGTGGGAGCATAGGATAATTGGACATATGGAGGCTCGCAGCTCATAATTGCTTAAACTTGCTGCTTCATAATTTCTTGAAATGTTTTTTAATTAGTTTTGTGTTATTTTTGTTGTGTGCTAACTTTTTGGTGTTTTAGATTGTTTTGTTTTTGCTTTGTTTTTATGTTTGGTTTTCTATATGATTAGTTTTTTAAGCTTTTAGATTTTGGAGATTTAAAGCCATTGATTATCATATCTAAATCAGTTAAAGGGAGAAACACCGTTGATAGTTTCCCTCCTTCTAACCTCTTTAGTGACATAATTTTCTTTTCTAGACAAAAGTCTATCTTATATTGACAACTGGTTTTTGAAGATTCTTTTTATCTTGTTACAATAATCTATCTTGTGCATAATATCCAAAGATCTTATATATCTTTCAAGTTATATGAAATCTTGCCATTGCATTTATCATATGATTATGTTTTTTGTTTTGTGGGTTGTTCTTCCCTATGTTAGAGAGAGAGCTCCTATTCTCTAATATTTGAAGGATATACTCACAACTAAGGTTCTTTTTAAGGGTTTTTGTTAAAGAGAATTTAGCTTGAAAGAATTAAAAGGGAAAGTGAAAAGGATGCAAAATTGAAATGAAAAATATATACACAAATGTGTATCAAAAATCAAGATGCTCAAAGAGCCAAATCAAAGATACAAGAGGCATAAAATGAGCCCACTAAATACAAGCTATTATCTCTTTTCTGAACTCTTAAAACTTAGAGAACTCATTGCTTATTTGATGCTTTCAAAGGCTTGATTTCGAATTCCATGATTGAGACAAATTATTTTGGTATATTATTTATAAAATATTTTATTCGTAACCAAGTTTTGATTGAATCTTATTTTTACCCAGTAAAGTTTTTCTGAGTCAGATCTTTTGTTTTTAAAGGATGATTATTGGTCTAAAAGAAGTCCGAGCTAGGGATTAACAAGATCGGATAGTCTACCTTTTTCAGATTTTTGATTTGCTAAACTCTTTGATCTTTTAAATCTCTAAAATTTAATTTTTGAGAAATTTGACGTTTGGATTCTTTGTTAACACAAAAAAAAACTATTTTCCTTCGTTTTTTGGTTTTTAGCCTTTTTTATTATTGTTTCTAGCTTTGCATTATGAGTCTTTTATTTTTGAGGGCTTTGATCATCAACATCTTTTCTTAGATTTAAAGTTCTAGTCATATCTCCTGGCCGATTATCATATCGTACTGGACGATAGGACAAATTCTCTTCAAAATTCCATCTGCTGAACTTTTCTGTGCTTGTTATAACTCTTCGTCCTTGACGATAACTTATCGTCCTAGACGATCTGATCGAACTCTGTTGCTATCTTGATGATAGTCTTGGCTAATAACATAGTTCATCCTGGCCGATGCATTTTATGGTCATCGTCCTGCCCGATACACTAAATCGTCCTGGACGATCCACGTGTCAGCATGTTTAAATCCTTAAAATTGGCCTCTAATCAGCCTGGCCGATATCGGATCGGCCCGGCAGATCGGACTGCCTTTTTGACCAATCGGCCTGTATACAATTATTGTACCATATCGTCCTGGACAATTTTGCAATCGGCCTGGACGATATGGCCGTTTCTTTAAATTCAGGCCGTTTCAGCCATGTTTTTCACTTCACATCCCTTCTCCTCTTGTGTTTCCTTGCTAACTCCGTAGTATGGCTGGTGGGAACGAGTTCGACAAACTTCTGGGAGTTCTTCAAGGGCTAGGATTAACCCTCGTTTTAGGGAGGCAGGAGATGAAGCTGCTTACCATCGATATAAAGAATATGGGATAACTATCTCCAGAATCATCAATCCTGTCCACCTGTCATATCCGGTAATGGATCTATTTGCTCACACTTCTCTTTGTTTCATTCTTTCTCTCGCTTTCCCCTTTCATACTGAGCTTCTTCGTGAATTCTTCACAAATCTTTGCATAAATCCTACTTTCATAGCCCTGACCTCCTATGTGAATTGACGTCCGATCGAAATCACATATCAGGACTGTGTTGAACTTTTACAGCTATCCACCACCATGGTTAAGCTGCACATAATCGTTTCAGATCCTGACTTTTACTGGTCCACGGCAAATCATTTCCTTCGCCGGACCAATGCACCTTTTCATGTTGGAGAGATTAGCTCTTTAGTCAAAGATGCTAGGACAATCCAACATGTCCTTTGTATCTCCATAATTCCAAAAGCTAGGGACCGAATCCACATCACTCCTCTACTTTTTCTGACTACTTTTTACATCATGGCTCATAGAGAATTTAATACTGCTGATTTAATTTTTTGGTACATTGATCACTTAACCACTATCCGCGATCCAGGTCATAAGAGGAAACCCAATCTGGCTTTAGGACACCTCATAGCCTATGCCCTTGAAACCAAATATCAACTTCAATATCCTATTCCACCCAACATCCCACCTCTCTTCTACTCAAACAGTTCTTTCAGTACCCTTCACAGTACTCGTCTCCACCCAGGGGATGAGGAACCTCGGGGGGCTGAGGAGGAGGAGGCTCCCGCTCCCGCTCATGTTCCTGATCCTACTCCTCTTTGCCAGCACTCTCAGCTTGACCAATTAGTGGAGAGTTTTGATCAATGGGAGACCCGCTTTGACTCTTACGTTGCTGCACAGGAGAAGCAACATTCTGAGGACATGGCCCGCTACGAGCAGCACCGCACAGAGGACTTAGCCCAGTTTGACAGCTACATTACTCACCAGCAGCAGCAGCATGACCAGGACATCGCCTTCTTCAATGCTAAGTTTACTACGCTAGCTAGCTACTTTTAGCAGCCACCTCTACCACCTCCATCTGATGATCAGGGTCCCTCGTTTTTCTAGTTTTTATTTTCTGTTTTCTGTAGTTTGTCTTGTACTTTATTTTAATTTCTGTTATTTTTTGTTTTTCCTTTTTCTTTTGTGTGTCTAGGACCCTCTTTTTGTGATGACAAAAGGGGGAGTAGGATGTGGTAGGAGAAGTTGATGTGCTTATAACTTTGAAATTTTAATAAACTACTATTTTTACTAAGATTTTCTTACTTGTGTTTGCCATCATCAAAAAGGGGGAGATTATTGCAAATCTATTTTCATGACTTATGTTTTGATGATTGACAAACACTATTGATTCTCTTGGACTGTCTGTTACTTCCAACTTTTAAGGAATCAAAGATCGGACGAACAAACGAAGCTAGTTCAAGATTGCATAGGTTAGGGTTGAGTCAGTCTGTAATTTGCTTTTTCTATTCTTAAGTCTATTTGTAATGTTTAAAGAGATTGATGCTAAATAACCCTACACACACACACTTGAGAGACTTAGAATTTTTGTTTTTTCTCACATCGGCCAGGACGATATTTGTATCGGCCTGGACGATTTAGTTTAAAACAGAGATTCTATTCGCTATTCTTAATTAAGGCAGCCGTCATTAACAGATCGTCCTGGACGATACGTGTATTGTCCAGAACAATAAGCTCAAAATAGAAAGAAGTTGCTTCCATAAATAATTAAGGTATTCCGTAATTTTTGGTAATCGGCCAGGACGAACTTGGATCGGCCTGGACTATATTCACAATTATGCCATAATTAATCAGACAAATCAAGGAAGTAATTAAGGATGATTGATATGATCATATCGTCCTGGATGATCGTAGGATCGGCCAGGATGATCTATTCAAAACCTTAGTTACTTCTGGACGATAAATATTGGCCAGCACAAATTCAGGGCGATGCTCTGGACGATTTTCCTCTGATTTGAACTAATTGTCCTGGACGATCGTGAGATCGGCCTGGATGATCAAGCCAATTTTAAATCGTCCAGTTTGCATTCAGGGCAATGCTCTGGCCGATCTTTTGAGATTTGTACTGATCAAGATCGGGCAAGACGATGTCCATATCGGCCTGGATGATATTGTCGTCAACTTGCAATTAATGAGCTCCGTTGAAGCTCTTCTATTTAAGAGCTCTTATTTAATATTTTGAACAATCTTTTGCTGCTACCTTGACCTGAGAAGACCTTGAGGAGAGAAAGAGAGAGAGGGAGAGAGAAAGAGAGGATCTTGTGAGGGGGAGCTTGTGAGGGGGTTGCTTCAAGGATCGCTCTATTTCTTCTTTGTCTAAAGTTTCTGGTCAGTGGAAGGGTCAGTAGAGGTAAGGATTAAGCATCTGATTGTGGTTCTCTACCAACTTCAGGAGGAAGCAAAAGGAGATAGGTTCTCTGCCATGCCAGGGTGGCAAAAAGAGGTTCTTTATAAAGGCTTCTCCGCCTAGCTGTGGGGGCTAAAGGAGAGTCACGATTGTAGTGCAATACTCGAAGGGCGCCTCCGGGGAGTGGACATAGGTCGAGCTGACCGAACCACTATAAATTTCTACATTTTTACTTCTTGCTTCCGCACTTTAAATTTCCACACTTATTTTTCTTGTTGTGTGATTTTGGTTTATGAGATTTTACTACTTTGTGAAAAGAATTTTTTAAAATACTAATTCACCCCCCCCCCCACCCCCTCTTGGTTAGCTTAGGCCAGTTCTACAGGGCTTAACATCCCTAACGAACTTTCAAGAACCCCTGATTAGAATTTCTGTTTTAAGCCAGATCGTCCAGGATGATGTAAATATCGTCCTGGTCAATTTGAGTAAAAACAGAATTTCTAAGTCTCTCAAGTGTGTGTGTGTGTGTGTAGGGTTACTTTGCATTAGTCACACCAAAGATTACAATTGACTCAAGAGGGAAAAAATAAAATTACAGACTAACTCAACCCTAATCTACCCCATCTTGAGCTGTTTCTGATTTCCGTTCGATCTTTGAGTCCTAAAAAGTCAGTAGAAAAAAGCAGTCGTAGTGAAGCAAGATATGTTTGCTATCATCAAAATCATAATCTAAAAACATGTTTTTAACATATGATGCATGCTGTGTCCTTAGCTGTACTTTTATGCTAGTGCAAGTTGAGGCTTTTTTGCTAATATAGGCAATGGTGTATTATTTAAAAGTGCATACAATTTCTTTTTTAAAAGTTCATTTTCACTCCTATAACATTTAATTTCAAATATTAGTGCATGATCAATAGATTACTTTTATAGTGCAATTGTCTATTGTTTCATGGATGCTTTTTCTACCTCAAGATGCTCAAATTTTGAAGATTCATGTAACTTGTTTAATTCAACATGCTTCTTATATAATTACTTCAATTTATTTAGTGGATAAGCATGCTCCTTGTATAAAGTAGAATGTTTAGTTCTAAGACTGTCATGTTCCCTAACTATAATGTCATGCTCCCTTTTTAAAATAGAAAATTATGTTTTCAAATTAGCATGTAGTTTTTTCAGCTTCCTATATGAGTCATGAATTTGAGGTTTGAGCAATAAAACATTAAGTGGCCCTACTTCATGCACTCAAAATAGATAATAGGATTAGAACTCTTATAGAATTTATCTTATTTAACTTTGCCCTTCTAAAAGTGTTTCTTTGTTTTTTCCTTAAGAAGCTTTTGAAATATCTCATCTTCTAGGATACTTCATCATCATCGTTTGATCTAGAATTATTATTGTCTGAGTCACCAATCTTCACTGCCACAGTCTTGTCCTTTCATTTTTCATTTGCATCCTACAAACTTTGACACACATTTTGCTTGTAAGTAATAAGCCCAATAAATTGTTAATAGAGTAAAGATGTAGATTTTTTAGTTTAGTAATTATGATGAATTTTGCATCATAACTATTAGGCAAATAATGAAGTATTTTATTAATCTTTTTTGAGATTGGTAATTTTCTTCCTAAAGCATGCAAAGATGTCACTCTTTTTGTGAACCTAGTATACATATTAAAAATTGACTCACTAGGTTTCATGCAGAAGAATTCATATTTATGCAGTAAAAGGTTTAAAATGGATTATTTGACTTCGTTGATTCATTCATATGTAATGCATAGTCTTTCCCAAATATCCTTCCTAGCTATATATGTAGAGACTCTCATGTAATTCTCAAATTTAAGTGAACAAAACAAATAATTCAAGAATTTTGCATTAAGTTGTATTAAGTCTCATTCTTCTACACTCTATTTAGTAAAAGGAATATCAGTTTTAACTTCATTAACTATTCGTGATGGTATAAAATAACCATATTGAATCAAGTTCCACCTTCTAAAATTAATAGACAATAAAAATGTTGACATTCCTTTTTTTTCAAAAAACTTAATGGAACATTATCGAATAACGGTGGATGGGTTATTGCATAAACTTCTATATTGTTCTTATTTCAAAAGTATACCATGGATATTTTATCAAGGATATTTAAGTCACTAATTCAAAGACCCACTGTCATACCAAAAAGTTCAAATGAGGTTGTTTGACCTTGTTAAACTATCCTAGTCACATGGTGGGTATTATGGAGTGAATTTTTTAATTATATAACAATCTAGGGACCTATCACCCCTAAATGATTCTTATATTTTCTTTGATATATAAATAACAAATCTTACCTAATATATGGAAGTATGCGTGTCAAATTAAGTAATAAATAATAAAGTAAACTGTAGAACCCATGAGAAAGTATGCTTACTTGACACAAACTACTATCATTTACTCTAATTGCAATAATTATCTTGTTGAAGTAAAAATAATATTTTTAGAGATTTTATCATTGAATGAAACATTAAAAATATTTAATATAATATTTAATTAAAGTGTTTTAGTCTGATAAGTGTAAATTGCATATCTTTCCTAATAAAACTCTTCAGGGTAATGTAATTCAGAGCATATGCATCCCTTGATCTTTGTCGAGCTTTTAGGGGTAAAAAGGATATTTACTGACGTCCTATATTTACAATATCTCCTTAAGAACCTAGAACATTTTACATCCTATGTATAGGCTGCAAACATCCTATCTCAATATTTCTTGTTATTCTTTCATTCCTCCAACGAAGCTATATATCACACTATATTTTAACTATATATATGACCACTATGTACATTAAATAAAGAGTGAGATAATATTTCAAACATCTTTTAATAGTTATAGATTAAGAATCTTAATTAGTACTTAACATATACCTTACATCATCAATCCAAAATAAGAGAATTACCTAGATATAGAATGAATAACACGCTAACTCATTTTTTTTAAACTCATGAAAGAAAGAAATTATAAGAGAGTGATATCATTAGAAATGATCAAAGTATCTCCTTCAAACTCCTTCACCCTTTAACTTACAGAGTTGCTTCAAGAAACATATTCTAAACTCTCCAAATGATTGTATGGATGTTTAAGCGTTGCGGCGCCCAAGGGCAAAAATGGTGCAAGGTGTGAGAATTTGTGGCATCATGGCATTTGAAAATAGAAAATTTGGCACTACCAAGCTGACATTCTTACATTATGGTGTTGATAATGTTATGGTGTTGTTTGTGTTTTAGCCTCAGTGCTTACAAATTGAGATCTTAGTGTCATAATGTCAAAATTGGGGTGCCATTTTGGTATTGAAGGTAGTGTCACATCGTTGTTTCATTGGATGTTATAGTGCTATTGACTACATAGAATTTTCTTATATTTTTTAGTTTTTCTTGCACAAAAATAACTAAAATAAAATATTTTTACTAAAAATAAAACAATAAAATAATATATAATTTACTTATCAACAAACCAAGAGAGGGTGAATTAGTTATTTAAAAGTTTTCCTTTTCAAACCTTTTTTTTTTCTAAGAAAGGTGTTAACCAAATACACAAGTATAATCAAATAACAAAGAACAAAACAAAATTTATATTTTTTATTTTATAAAAAAATGTATAGAATTTTTTTTTTCTTTTTATTTTCATATTTTTGTTTTTATTTTTTATTGCTCACAAAAATAAGTCCAAAGTAATCATAATACTTTTATCACATATTTGAATGAAAATAATATGGGGGAATTATAAATGTAAATAGTAAAAGTACTAAAGAAAAAGAAATTAATACACCAAAAATTTTATAGTGGTTCGTTAATCTAGACCTTCCTCCACTCCTTGAAGTCCACCTATCTGGTTATTTCGCTAAACCTTTTAGTTAATCTCATTTACCTACCCACTACAAGGTAGATAAGACCTTACAAAATAATTTGAACCCTTCTAAGGCGCGATTAAGAACCTAAATCATTTTAGCCCTCCATGTGAGGTAATAAACCTGAAATCCTTTTCACCTCCTGATGAGGTAGAGAACCTTGAATCCATTCCACCAACCTGGTGTGGTAGAGTAGCCAAATCATTTGGCACTAATAGCCTTTTCATGTAGTTTTCCTCAACCAAAATAATGAATCTTAGAGGAAGTTGATGAATGTTCCCACAGCAACCATATGTAGAACCCCTCTCACACACTCCCTTGATCACATAAGGCTCTTCTCTCTCAAAAACTTACCACACACTCTCTCTCTCTCTCTCTCTCTCTCTCTCTCTCTCTCTCTCTCTCTCTCTCTCTCTCTCTCTTTCTCTCCCCCCCTCCCAAGATCAAATGTCCCTCTTTAAACCCTCTCTTATATAAAAGCTCTAGAAAGAGATTTAAAAAAAGCCTTCTTAAATTAATTAAAAGGTGTTTAAATACAAAATGCTTTGAAAACCATAATTTTTCAAGTCAGTTGATATTGTTCATACAATACTATTAGTTCAAAAATCTTTATTTATTCTATATAATGAACAAATTCTAGTATGACTATTTCAAGATTCTTGAATAGATTGTATAGTATGAATTAAGGATTATATAATATGAACAGTTAAAAACTAAGTGTCCATCCAAGATGATAAAAAATAATCTCTACTCATCATACAATGCAATTAGTATCATACGGTATAAATAATTCAATCCTATCAAGGTTCATCCAGGATAATCCCAAGGATGACCAAATATTATCTCTCTCGGTCATCTAGTATAATCATGATCGTACTATATGATTGCCTATCATTAATTAACCTTGATTTGATTGACTAATTATAGGGATTAGTTTAGGTAAGATTTTAAACATCATACAATATAATCGATTTCTACAATATGATTAGTTCAAATAATTTTAATACCTCATTTAGCCATTCAATTTATTTTTTAATCTAAAGATCATATAGTATGATCAAGATTGTACCATATAAACTTAAAAAAATCTAAAATTTAGACTCTAAGAATATTGTGTGTGTGTGTGTGTGCATGGTTACTATGCTCATATATACCATTTACATGACATTTGACTCAAGAATGTTAAAAATAAATAATTAAAAAAGTTGACCCTTAAAAAAATATCAAACTTATTCTACTTAATCTTGAATCGTGATCCGTTGTTGATGCATGGCGTATGATATACTTGAAATATTAGTGTGTACAAGAAAAATATGCAATAATAATATTATAAGAAATAAAGTAGAAATCCACTAATGTTTATTATCATCAAAATCAATAGCTTGGGTTGCTAGATTACAACAACATTCTTGCACAACATCAACTAAAACACATTTTTATTAGAACTTAAGAAAAAAAACAAACATACTTAGCCTTCAAACTCTATTAAAGAAGGAAGATAGATAATAGAAAGGGGGATTGGGGGAAAGGTGGAGGAAAAAAAAGAGAGAAACATGACCACAAACATAGAGGAGAAGGAAGAGAGATTCAACTCAACTTTATTTAAGGAAAAACCTCAAATAGGATCTAATCTTTCTACCACCTTATATCTTCGACTTGAATAATAAAGATATCATCTACATTCATATAATTTGTCTTTCCTTTTCCTCTCTCTTTTTCTAGTAGTTTGTATTTTTCCATATTCCCCCCACATAACCCTTTTCTTCTTGCGGTGCTTAATATCATCAGATTTTTGTTTGCAGCTATTTTCCTAGATTTCTGTTATACTCGCATATGGTCTCCAACAAACTATAGCCATCATTTTGATGATAGTTGAAGTCAATGATCATCAAAATGGAGGATCTTCTATATATTCCTCTAATTAAAATTATAGAATATTACCAAGGGGAGGTCCTTCAGTCATTAAGGATGGAGCTACTCCTGTTGTTGAAAATGATTTACTTGTTATTGCTAAAGGAAAGAATGTTTTTGTTGATGGTAACGTGAAACGTCCTCGTTCTTCTGATGGTTGTAAACTTATCACTGCAGTTCAATGGTTGCTAATGACTCTAAAGAATCATCTTCATTTATAAATTTAGAAATTTGAATTCTTCATTTGGTTTGAATAATCAAATGAGTTATAATGGTAAATTGATGGAGTTAAGTTAAAAGTTCCTTAATTTTTTAATAATAATGTTGGTACATTTGTTGATTGTAAAAATGTTGCTAAAATGGGTAAATGCATGGAATATGTTGCTACAAAGCATAATAAATATGTTGAAAATTTTAGTAAAATTGATTAATGTTGCTAAGAAGGTGGATATTCCTGATTCTGGTTTTGAAGAAAAGATTGATAATTCAAGTTCCTGAAATAAATGTCCTTATATTAAAATTATGCCTTTTGGCATTAACACTTTGATGATAGATGATATGAATTCTATTAAACTTCATGTTGAAAAAGAATTGGCAAATACTCAGAGGATTTAGAAAGCATTGTTTGTAAAAGTGTTTGGAAAAAAATATTCCATTTAATAGGATTTGTTTTGAATTAAGGCAACAGTGAAACCAATTTATTCAATTTCATATAACTATCCTAAGACTTTGAATGGATTCTCTGGTCTTTTCAATCAACGTAAGCATTGGAATTTGTTATGATTGGTGGACCTTAGTACATGTGTGGCCACATTAAAGGAATTTATAAGTGGTCTCCTAATTTTTCACCAAAATCTTTGAACGGATTGTCCTCTCTTGTTTGGATGATAAATACTAAGCTCCCATTGAATTGTTGGGATGAAATTAATGTTACCAGGATAGCTTCTACGGTGATAGTACCTTAATGATGGATGGTAACATTCTCCAATGGGGAAGGATAGAATATGCTAGACTATGTGTCTGAATTCTACTAGATAGACAACTTATATTAGGATTTTGCATTGAAGGTATTTCTGTCCATTTTATAAAAAATTTTGAATATGAAAAAAATAGCAATTTTCTTCATCAAGTGTGGTAGAATTCAGAATAAGAATTATGAGTGTTTGGATAACAATTTATATGGCAAGAAAATTCTTTCTGAAGATGTTAAACCGAGTTTTGATGCATTTTTTTTGAAGATCCTGTTGAAGCTATTAGACCAAGTTCTGATGCTATTAAACCAAGTTCTGCTCACATTAAAGGAATGTTTAACTATGGAAAGGAAAGTTTAACTATGGTTCGTGGAGTCATTTGAAATTCTGAAGTTGAATTTCAAATCTTACTATTTTAAACTAATTTGAAGCAATGTCCAGGGAAAAAAATATTATTGATAATATTTTCCAGTGGTGTGGGTAAATCAAGTAAAATGCATATTTTGGAAATATATATTAATGGTATGATTAGTGGAGGTTCTTTAATAGAGATTGTTGTTAACTCTTCTACAAAAGAGGATGCTTTAATAAAAATTGATTTGTTAAAAGATAATCTAAAGAATTCTACGTTGTAATCAAATTTTGGCATGGGAAATTTTTCTTCTTCATAATTCTAGTTGATGTTAATAAGTTTTTTGCTTTAAATGTCATCATTGATGAAGGAGTGATTGATCAAAAATTGGGGAAAAATATATTGATAACAAAGATTTAGTTGATGCAAATTTTGAGTTTGTTATGGAACATAAATCTTAATGTATTGAAGGTATTGATGAAGGAAATTTTGTTGGAGTGAAATGTAAACTTAATAATGAACTTAAGTGCTGAGGCCCTGTGAAAAATTTGCCTAGCAATAGGAAATTTGATGTGTTAAAGAATGAAAGGAGTGGGGGGCCTTCCCCTTTGTCATGATTATGTCTATTGTTTCCATTCGGAATTATAAAGGAGCAAGGAAAATAAAGGCTTCTCTATATTTAAAAGAATTTATGAATGAATATTATGTTTTCTTTGTTGGTTTAGTTGAGACTAAACTATCTTCATTTGATAGAGTGGATGTTATTAAAATGATTTGTATTGATTGGAAATTTTTTCTATTTCCTTCTGACTATTTGTTTGGTGGTATTCTTATTTTATGGAGATCTTATATTGCTTCAATTTCAATAATTGACCATTCTTCATAATATGTGATTGGTGAGCTTAATGTTATAAATAAAGGGGTTTAACAAATTTCACTTGTATATAGGAGTAAATATATCTATAAAAATATAAATTTATGGAACAAATTCGAGTTGTATTCTTCTAAAAATATTCCTATTGTAATAGGAAGTGATTTTAATTATATTTCATCTTAAGAAGAAAAAAAGGGAGGGAAGAAATTTATTTTTTCTTAAGCACCTCAGGAAATGAAGTTGTTTATGACTAATAATGATTTCCATGATGTTAGTGTTATGGCTCCAAATTTCACGAGGTGTAATAATAAGGAAGAAGGAACTTGGATTTTAGAAAAGCTCAATAGGTGTTTGTTGAACTTAGTTGCTATTAAGGTTGGTCATAGTTTGATGGTCAGGCAATTGGCCAGAATTGCTTCAGATTATTTTCCTATTATTCTGAATATTATAAAAAAATCTTATCATTATATGAATATAATAAAGTTTAAAGACGTATGGTCTTTGTACAAAGTTTCTTCAGTAATAATTTCTAAATCCTGGTCAAAAGTTATGGTTGGTAATGAAGCTCATATCCTCAATAAAAAATATAAAAGAGCTCTTAAAGCTTTATACTTTTGGAGTTAAGCTAAACTCAAAACCTTTTTACTGTTGATGGAAAGTCTTAAGATGGACATTTTTTGTGTACAGTTGGAGGAGGGTTCTTCAGGTGGTTTATGTGACAAGTCAGTTTTTCTTCCAGGTTCGTCCGGACGATGTGGAGATTGTCCGGGATGATCAGTTCAAAAGCTGGTGGCAGAGAGGTTCGTCCCAGTATGAAATCAGGTTCATATGTACAAAATTTCTCTAGAGCCCATCGTACTATGAAAATATTTAATTTTCATCTTAACGAATTTTATCTAGAGGCGATCATCCCAGGACGATCGAGAAAATCATCCTATACGATCTGACTTTATAAATATCCAAACATATATTTTTTGAAGAAAGAGAAAAAGGAGGAGAGAGAAAAATGAGGGAAAAGGAAGAAAAGTGGATTTGGGCGACTTCAGTCCATTTTCGTCCATTAATAACGAATTATCTGTATGTTGAAAATATTTTCTTCAGTACAATGAAAGTCTTGAAATGGTGTTTTACACTATCTGTGGTAATTTGGTAATTTTCTGAAACTTTGATTTGATTTGTGAAAATTTCTGTAGACTGTCGTTATGTCGTTGACGATTTTCCTAAAGTAATCCAATTTTTTTGAATTTGAATGAATTGATGTGTTTGAATGATCAAAAGGGAGTTATAAGGGGTCAGATTCCTTTGAGATTCTGTCAGGGTCCGGGAATCTAAAAATAAGTTCTGATTTGATAATTCTTTATATCTGATATATTCTGGTGCTGTAAGCATAAGGGGCCAGAATCCTTTGATATTTTGTCTGTGTCCGGGAAGGGAGGCATAAGGGGCCAAAATCCTTTGAGATTCTGTCTGTGTCCGGGAAGGGAGGCATAAGGGGCCAGAATCTATTGAGATTCTGTCAGGTTCCGGGAATCTGATATCTGATATGTGATATGTGATCTTATCTACTTTGATAATATGCTTTATGATTTGTACGATTTTGATTTGAAATCTGATTTGAATTATTCTGATATATGAAATGAATTCAATTCTTCTATATCAGTTGTTTGATTTGTATTTGATTAGCTGTTTTATATGAGTATTTGTATTCTATCTGATTATACAATTTTCTGTACGATTATCTGAATTCTGTACGGCTACTATTCTGATGTATTTTTGGATGTGAGTTTCTGGAGATTTTTCATCAGCTAGTGTAGTCTTGCTGAGCTGTTAGCTCATTCTTATTATCTACATGGTTTTCAAGTTTTGGGAAAGCGAAGGAGGTCTTGGACTAGCCGTTCAGTGTCTAATCTAAGATTAGGTATTTTTGGTACTTTTTGATTTTTATACAATCATGGCTCTTCTGTTCTGTTCTTTCTATTGGTAGCCATGCACTGTAATGTACATGATTATTTGAAGAAACAAAGAAGAAAACCATGGATGAACTTTTTTGTATATTTGGATGTTTATAATAGCTCTGTGTTTTCTGTATATCTATTTATTAGAAGAAAGTTTGAAAGCAAATTTCAAAGCAAGATCTTAGATTCAGTCATCATGACTCAACGTGATGGGATACATTCCGGTCGGGTTGGGTCGTGACAATTAAAGTGGTATTAGAGCAATAGTTTTGGAATTTGGATTATAAGACAGAGCTATAGGAATTGATCTGTAAGTCTGGTGGGGAGTTTCTGTCTGTTTGGATTTTCATTATTTTTATTTTATATGCATATGCATTATTATATTCTGTGTGAATATGGATCTGTCAGACCCAGATATGATTGATGGGCAGAGTGCTAGTTAGGTAGCTCTTGTGAATAGTTCTGCTCCAATGGTTGGTTCAGACATAGTTTTGCAGTTTGCTATGTTGGTTGCTCAGATGATGAGCGAGACACAGAATAGAGTATATACTATTAGATCTGAAGATATAGATAGACATCTACAAATGTTTTTGAGGTTGAAGCCTCCAAGGTTTGAGGGCACTGTTGAGCCCTGAGTAGTAGAGGATTGGTTGTGGAGGTTGGAAAGGACATTTGACGGTATGCAATGTCCTCGAAATAGGAAGGTACCATTAGCAGTTTTTCTGTTGGATTGTGAGGCAGAGCGCTGGTGGATGGGCCAGTAGGAGAAGAAATCCAAAGGTAAACTGAACTCTCTGATTACTTGGGAAAAATTTTCTGAGGTATTTTGATCATGGTTTGTACCCCCTTATGCAAGATAATAAATGCAGGAGACTTTTCTAAGGATGGTTCAAGGGAGAAAGACAGTTATGCAGTACGAGGCAGAGTTTACTGCTTTAGCTAGATATGCTCCACAGTTGGTGAGTACTTCTGCTGAGAAGTGCTATCAATTTTTGAGGGGACTACGAGATAGTTTGAGGCAACCCCTAGTACCATTTCACATTTATGATTTCTCTGAGCTTGTGGAAAGAGCTCGACTGATAGAGAATGATCTGATGGCTACTTAGCAACGGTGGACTGCTAGTAGGAAAAGATTCAGTGGTGATACATCTGGCAGTGGTTTTTTTGGAAAGAAGAATTGATTTCTATCTGGAGACTCCAAAAGGAGTGGACAGTCAGAATCTGCTACAGTTTTTAGTAGTGACAGTGTGACCAGTTTTGGTTCAGTCAGTAGGGCACCGGTGTGTCAAACTTATGGGCAAAGACATTTTGGCCAGTGTTACATGATGAATGGTCAGTGTTTCAGATGTGATTAGCCAGGACATCGGATAGCAGAGTGTCTATAAGATGGATTTGATCGATAATTTGAGTTTAGATCTGACAACTTTGTTAGACCAACAGGAAGGCTGAGGACAGTTCCTCCCTGTACTATTTCTAATGGATCGTCTGGTAGAGTTGGTGGTTCAGGTTCTATGGCAAGGAGACCACCTAGTGGTAATCAGAGGGAGCCTAGTAGTTCTGTAGCTTTAGCTCCAGCTCAGCCACGTGTGTACAAATTGAATCAGCAAGAGGCTCGAGCTGCTCCAAATGTGGTGACAGGTACGGTTTACATTTCTGAACACCCCTATCATGTTTTGTTTGATTCTGGAGCAAGTCATTCATTTATTTCCGAGCATTATTTTGATGTTTTGCAATTGGATTCTATTGCATTACCTGTTTCACTTTCCGTTCTTTTACCGGCTGGAAATAATTTGATAGCCCAAAAGTTTTATTTATGTTAGATTGAAATTTCTTACAAGAAGTGGAAGTCGTGTTTTATTTTGTTGCCGATTTCTTCGTATGACGTTATTTTAGGCATGAATTGGCTGAGTCTATATGAGGCTCAGATTGACTGTTTGAAGAAACAAGTTAGCTTCCTTATAGATGGTGAAAGGTGTGTATTTGAAGGGTTAAGAGGTGTTTTATCATGTTTGATTTCTGTGTTGGAAGTAGGAAGAATGTGGAAGAAGGGTTGTATGGTATTTTTGGCCTCAGTACGGGATATGAATATAGATGCGGGTTCTATTTCTGATGTCTCAGTAGTACAAGATTTTTTAAATGTATTTCCTGAGAAGTTAGTTAGTTTACCTCCAGATTGAGATATTGAGTTCTGTATTTATGTATTTTCGGGTACGGCTTCGATATCTATGGCTCTGTACAGGATGGAACCGAAGGAACTTGTGGAGTTAAAAGTTCAACTCCAGGAGTTGGTGGATAGAGGATTTGTTCGTCCTAGTATTTTGCCTTGGAGAGCACCTGTTCTGTTTGCAAAGAAGAAGGACGGGACAATGCGTATGTGTATTGATTAGAAAGATTTGAATAAAGTTATAATCAAGAATAAGTATCCTTTTCCACGGATTGATGATTTGTTTGATCAGCTTGTTGGATCTTCTGTCTTCTCAAAGATTGATTTGAGATTAGGATACTATCAGGTGAAGGTGAGAGAAACTGATGTGATGAAAATAGCTTTCAGTACTCGGTATGGTCACTATGAGTTTTTGGTTATGCCATTTGGGGTAACCGACACACTGGCTGTTTATATGGATCTGATGAACAGTGTGTTCAAGGATTACCTGGATCAGTTTGTGATCGTCTTTATAGATGATATTCTGGTATATTTTACTTCTGAGGAAGATCATGCCAGACATTTGAGAAGTGTATTAGAGACTTCGAGGTAACACCAGTTGTATGCTAAATTCTCCAAGTGTGAACTCTAGCTGAAGAGCATTTCTTTTCTGGGGCATGTGGTGAGCGATGAAGGTATTTCTATTAATCCCCAAAAAATTCAGGCAGTTGCTAATTGGTCGAGGCCTACTACGGTAATTGACATACATTTTTTCTTGGGTATGGCCGGATATTATAGAAAATTTGTGAAGGGATTTTCTTAGATTTCTGCACCTCTGATGAGACTGACTCAGAAGTCAGTAGCTTTTGTTTGGACACCGGAGTGTGAAGCTAGCTTTTAGAGATTGAAAGATTGTTTGACTTCTGCTCCAGTGTTAGCACTTCCATCTAGTACGGAAGGATTTCATGTATTCAGTGATACTTCACAGAAAGATTTGGGCTGTATTCTTATGCAGCATAGTCAGGTAATAGCTTATGCTTCAAGACAGTTGAAACCCCATGAAAAGAATTACCCAACGCATGATTTGGAATTGATTGCTGTTGTATTTGCTTTGAAGCTTTGGCGTCATTACTTGTATGGTGTCAGGTGTGAGATCTTCACAGATCATAAGAGTTTGAAGTACATATTCACTCAGAAGGATTTGAATTTGAGGCAAAGAAGATGGCTTGAGTTGATCAAGGACTATGATCCAACGATTCAGTATCAGCCTGATAAGGCTAATGTGGTAGCAAACGCTCTGAGCAGGAAATCTTCTGGATTATCATATATTCTGCTCACTTCTAATGAGTATTTGATACGAGATATGGAGAGATTGCAACTGGAGGTGATTTCCTCTACTGGTCTGGATTCTGGTATTTTGACTCAGATGAATATTCAGCCTTCTTTAGAAGAGAAGATTCATGAAGCTCAGAAGTCAGACTCTGAATATTTAAAGTTAATTGATTAGATCAAGTCTGGTAAGAAACCTGAACTAGAATTTCTGATTCTGGTATTATTTTCCTGTAAGAATAGACTTTGGATTCATATGTTTGGAGATCTGAGAAAAGAGATTCTGCACGAATCTCATTATTCAGGCTATACCATTCATCCAGGAAGTGGTAAGATGTACGGAGATATGAAAAGCTTATTTTGGTGGCCTGGAATGAAAAAGGACATAGAGAAGTTTGTTTTGAAATGTGAAGCCTGTCAGTTAGTAAAGGCAGAGCATTAGTGACCAGAATGTCTTTTGCAGTCGTTGCCTATCCCTGAGTGGAAGTGGGAGGAGATAACAATGGATTTTGCTATAGGTTTTTCTCGATCGAGGCAAGGACATAATGCGATTTGGGTAATTATTGATCGACTGACGAAGTCTGCACATTTTTTTTATCAGACAAACAGATCCGGTGGATAAGTTAGCTCAGACATATGTTAAAGAAATTGTCAAATTGCACAATGTGCCAAAAGTGATTGTATCTAATCGAGATGGATGGTTTACCTTCAGACTTTGGAGAGGTATTCAGCAATGATTGAGTACGAAATTGCATTTCAGTACTATTTTTCATCCGTAGACTGATGGACAGTCTGAGAGGACTATTCAGGTATTGGAAGATCTTCTAAGGTTATGTGTTTTAGATTTTGGAAGCAGTTGGGACGATTACATCCCTTTGATAGAATTTGTTTACAATAACAATTATTAGTCCAGTATTAGTATGGCACCTTACGAAGCTCTACATGGCCGAAAATGTAGAACTCCTTTGACTCTTACTGAAATGGGAGATAGATAAGTGATGGGTTCAACTTTTGTGCATGAAACTGTTATGAAAATTAATTTGATTAAAGAAAGATTGAAAGCTGCACAAGATAGACAATAGAAATATTACAATCAGAAGCACAGATTTGTAGAATTTCAGTTGGGTGACTTTGTCTATGTCAAATTCAGTCCGATGAAAGGCGTCAGCAGATTTGCAAGAGTGAGCAAGATCAGTCCAAGATATTTCGAGCCTTTTTAAATCATCAAAAGGATTGAAAATTCTGCTTATAAATTACTATTATCTGATCAGATGTCTAACATATAAAATGTGTTTCATGTATCCTCTTTAAGAAAATGGATATATGGTTCTAAAAAGAAAATTTCTATTGATTATGTGGAGATTCAGAAGAATTTGCAATACAAAGATGAGCCTGAGAAGATTTTGGTTTATAATGTGCGGAAGTTGAGAAGTAAACAGATTCCTATGGTTAAGGTTCAGTGAAAGCATAGAACAGCAAGAGAGGCTACGTAGGAGAAGGAGTCGGATATGAGACAGTTATATCTGAGTCTTTTCTGGCTCAGTTTTGCTTTGGGAATGTCAGGGACGACATTGTTCTGAAGGTGAGGAGATTATGACAAGTCAGTTTTTCTTCCAGGTTCGTCTGGACGATGTGGAGATCGTTCGGGACGATCAGTTCAAAAGCTAATGGCAGAGAGGTTCGTCCTAGTACGAAGTCTTGTTCATGCGTACGAAATTTCTCCATAGCCCATCGTACTGTGAAAATAATTAATTTTCGTCTGAATGAATTTTGTCCAGAGGCGATCGTCCCAGGACGATCGGGAAAATCGTCCTGTACGATCCAACTTTATAAATATCCAAAAAGATATTTTTTGAAGAAAGAGAAAAAGGAGGAGAGAGAAAATGAGGGAAAAAGGAAAAAGTGGATTTTGGGTGACTTCGGTCCGTTTTCGTCCGTCGCCGTAGTTGTAAAGGTTGATCGACTCGAGGTAAGGCACATTATGCCTTTGTCAATTTTTAGAAATGTGCATTTTGACGACTTTTTTGTTTCAAATTCCGTTTCCGTTAGCAAAAATTTGGTATTATTTTGTACTGATAAATATTTTACCGCTTAACTTTTGGTATGTTTCTGAGATGATATTTTTGCACATTTTGAGTATTTTCTGTAAGTTTTTCACTGGTTATTTTGAATTCTGCAGAGTTTTAATTGAATAACGAATTATCTGGATGTTGAAAATATTTGCTTCAGTACAATGAAAGTCTTGAAATGGTGTTTTATACTATATGTGATTTGATCTGTGAAAATTTCTATAGACTGTCGTTATGCCGCTGATTATTTTCCTAAAGTAATCTGATTTTTCTGAATTTGAATGAATTGATGTGTTTGAATGATCAGAAGGGAGTTATAAGGGGCCAAAATCCATTGAAATTCTGTCAGGATCCAGGAATTTGAAAATAAGTTCTGATCTGATAATTCTGTATATCTGATATATTCTGGTACTTTAAGCATAAGGGAGGCATAAGGAGCCAAAATCCTTTGAGATTCTGTTTGTGTTCGGGAAGGAAAGCATAAGGGGCCAGAATCTTTTGAGATTCTGTCTGTGTCCAGGAAGGGAGGCATAAGGGGCTAGAATTCGTTGAGATTCTGTCAGGGTCTGGGAATCTGATATCTGAAATGTGATATGTGATCTTATCTGCTTTGATAATGTGCTTTATGAATTGTATGATTCTGATTTAAAATCTTATTTGAATTATTCTGTTATATGAAATGAATTCAGTTCTTCTGTATCAGTTATTTGATTTCTGCTTAATTAGCTATTTTATACGAGTATCTGTATTCTGTCTGATTATACAATTTTCTGTACGATTATCTGAATTATGTATGGCTAGTATTCTGATGTATTTTTGGATGTGAGTTTCTGGAGATTTTGATTGGCTAGTGTAGTCTTTCTATTATATTAGCTCATTTTTGTTATCTGCGTGGTTTTCAAGTTCTTGGAAAGGGAAGGAGGTCTTGGACTAGCCGTTTAGTGTCTAATCTAAGATTAGGTATTTTTGGTACTTTTTGATTTTTGTACAGTCATGACTCTTCTGTTCTGTTCTTTCTATTGGTAGCCATACACTGTAATATACATGATTATATTTGAAGAAAGAAAGAAGAAAATCATGGATGAACTTTTTTGTATATTTGGATGTTTATAGTAGCTCTATGTTTTCTATATGTCTATTTATTGGAATAAAGTCTGAAAGCAAATTCCAAAGCTAAATCCTGGATTCAGTCGTCGTGACTCGACGCGATGGGATTCGTTCTGGTCGGGTTTGGTCGTGACAGTTTATCTAATGATAAATCATTTTTTCTAAGATCAATGGTTCTTGAATTAAATATTATGTTTTCTCAGTTAAGTACCTAGTGGAGGTGAAGAGCAAATGTAAAATGTATGGAAGATGGAGATCTAATTCTAAGTTTTTTTATTCTTTTGTGAGTGCTAGAAGGAATGGAAATTGGGTTCATCAAATTAAGGATGGTAATGGAATTTTTGCTGAAGCTCAGGTTGGTATTTATGATTTTGTTTTTAAATTTCTTCAAGAATAAGTGGTGGCATAGGAATTGTTCTCTTCATAGTTGGCTCACTCCATTGAATGTTCTTAATGAAGGTGATAGATTATAATTGGAAATTAATTTCTCAAAGGAAGAGTTCTTTAAGTGATTAAGCATTTGGGTAATAATAAGTCTCCTTGTATTGATGGGATCACGTACTCCTTTATTAGAAGCTATTGAAGCATTGTAAAGGATGATGTTTGGAAGGCAATAAATAAATTTTTTATTTCTGGAGAAATATGTGCAGATTAGAAAGATACATTAACTATTTTCATTCCTAAAATTTAGAATCCTTTAGTTCCTTCTAATTATAGGTCATTTAATCATTGTATGTCTATTACAAGATTATGGCTAGAATGTTACTAAATAGGTTGAAAGTTGTGCTTTCAAAGCTTATTTTTTAAGAACAAGCTGCATTTGTCTGATTATATTTTTCTTGCTGAAGAAGTTTTTAATAAAATCTAATTTTTTTAAATCTAAGAAAGGTCTTATGGTGGTCAAGATAGACATGGATCCAGCTTACGATAACATGGGTTAGACTACATCAAAACAAGTTTTTGGATATTTTGGTTCTCCAAATAAATTTTCAAAACTTGTAATGGAATGTGCTAAGGATCATATATATATATATATATATATATATATATATATATATATATATATATATATATATATATATATATATATATATGGCTAAGAGAGACTCCGGCATTCTAGTGAGAGAGAGCTTCATTTTGGTTTGAATTTTCCAATCCCTTTGATCCCGTTTGGCTTGAATGGTGTAGGGTTGCCGGTCATCGACTAATGATGACCGAAAAACCTCCACTCCTTACTCAGCGAGGTGTCCTATTGATTCATATCATCGTGGATCCAAAAGCTGGAATTTTGCAAATTGAGATGGCTTGTTTAAACAGAGACCTTTGATCATAAATGAAGGTTGGTTGTGCATGAAGCAAGATCCTATTTTGAAGAAAAAATTTAATAAAGATACAAGATTGTTTGGTCCTATTAAAGGAAGTCTTAGAGGAATGAAGATGGACAATCTTGGTGGCAGCATTGGAGCCACTACTTTATTTAAATAGTAAAATGATTGATAAAAGAAATTTTCTAGTCTGCTTGGTAGAGAGACTGAAGATGGTGGAGCTTCTTAATGACATGCTTTGTGGAGATGTCAAGATCATAGGATATATCTTGATGATTTTCTATTTTCTTATTTTCATTTCTTTTATTTTGTATAGCAATCCTGGTTTTTCTTTTTTAAATTTAAGCATAAAGTGGTATTTGGAATAGGGATTTAGAATAATGGAAATTAAGATCTACTCTATCTATTACTTTTTACTCAATTGGGAATTCTGGGATACTAATCAACCCTTTGGGTTGTTGCTTAATCTTTGGTATCCCCTCCACCCCTATGGGCTTCAAATGATAAGTAGAGGGACTTATTTTCATTATGAAATTTCCTCTTTTTTATATAGTTACATTATGCTTAAATTGCTTGCTAATAACACCTCCTTTTACTTTGTTTTAAAGGGAGTGTCTAGTAGTTTTCTTTGCTTGTAATAATTTCCTTTTTTAAATTTTAATGCAATATGCACTTTATCAAAAAAAAAAAGAGATTGAAGCAAGACATGGGCTTAGATAAGGATGTTACTTATCTCCATACTTATTTAAATTGTGTTGATAATTATTATCAAATGCTTTTATGCAAAAAGGTGATAAGGTTGGAATTAAAATTTCTCTAAATGCTCAAAGGATATCTCATTTGCTATATACATATGTTATTCTTTTTTTTTTTTTGAAGCTAAGCCTAAAAGTGTGAGAAAGGTGAAGAGAATATTTCATTATTATTGCAAATGCTCTTGTCAAAATGTTAATAGAGATAAATCATTTATTCTATTTGAAAATTTTGTTAAAAGGAAAAAAAAGAAAAAAAATAGATTTCATGGATTGTTGAATTGACTTGCTCAAATGAAATTGGTGTAAAAATTGCATTAAGAAGACTTGTTAGTTTAGATTTCCAGAAGTTGATTGAAAAGGCATTGCATAAGTTGCATGCTTGGGGTAACATATTTATCTCTTTAGCATGCAGATTCTTTCTTTTCAAATATACTTTTCTTTTTTCTTCTAGTTTTTAAATCTACACATTTCTTAGTTCTTATGGGAGTATTAAATGATCTTCATAGGATATGCAAGAATTTTATTTGTCCAAAACCAAATGGTAATCATGGCCTTCATTATGTTTCTTGGAATGTGCTTTATAGTGCAAAAATCATGGGTGGTCGTGGTTTTCATTATGCACCTACTTAAGTGGGTCATTTGCATGCTAAATTGGCATGAAATTTTATTACAAATCCTTATTATCTTCTTAATAGAAGTCTGGTTGCTAAATAAGGGAGAAACATTTGGAATCCAGTTTTGAAGAGAGGGTGTTCCTCTACATGGAAAATCATTGTTAATGGAGCTATATTTCTTCAAACAATTGTGAGATGGAAAATTTCTACAGGTTTATCTTTTAATATACTTAAGGATGTATGAATTCTTGATAGAAGCATTGATAGAATACCTACATTTATTTACTGTTATAGATATGGATTTATTTATTGAGAAACTTATATGTGATTGTGAATGGAATGTGGAAGAACTATGGATTGTATTTAGCGAATAGCTGATTAACATTTTTCAACAGATTCAAATTTATCATGAATAATTGATAGATCAAATTTATCTTAAATTGAAGATGTCGGATAGATCTAGTACTACTTTGACTTTTGATGCATCGGTTAAAGAAGACATTGAAGATAATAACTGGTCATTGTTACAGAAAATCAATTTGAAACCTCAGGTGGAGGTTTTTGGGTGGCATATATTATAAAATGCAATTCCTACTAATGAGTTTCTCATGTATAGAAGATTATTGGATAATAATGGTTGTCATAGGAGTGTGCTAATCTATTAAAACAATAGATCATTTTGTAGTTTAATGCTTAAAACTTATTAAAGTTATAAAGTAAAGGAATAAATGGGGATTTCATGTCATAGTTTTCATCTCTTTTCCTAATTATTTTGAAAATTTGGAAAGGTTAGCTAACTATAACTCTTTTATTACTAATATATGTTGTAATGTTCTTTTTTTTCATGGAAGAGTATTAATAAGTAAAGCATTGAGGAAATAAAGATAGTTAGGTGGGAATTGCTTCAAATGTAATCAACTATATTATTTCATCTCAAATCAATTCTAAGCAGCAAAACTAGGGTGTTAATCATCCAAATATATTGTTTAACAATTTTTGGCACTCTCCTCCTCCAGAATGGATAAAAATTAACATTGATTCATCTTTGTTAAGATCAAATGAAGCAAGCATTGTAGGAGTATCCGGAGATCATAAATGAAGATTTTTTTTGGCATTTGGTTTTAGCTGTTTAATATGGGATATAGCTCAGTTGGAGCTAATGGCAGTCCATTTATTGAAGAGAAATGTGTAAGGTTGGATGCTTCAATACAAAGCCATCATAACTGAAGGTGACAATCATAATGTTATCAAGCTACTTCAAAATTCCATTTGGAAAGTTAGTTGGGAAAATGAAGATCTTTAGAAGTTTGATTTGTCTTTTTTTAAAAGATTTTAGTCAAGTGTTATTTCATTTTTCTAATAGGAATTGTAATAAGTTAGCTGATTACTACTGTGCTAACTATATTATTTTTGGTGATTTTTTTGGGATGACATTAGTTGTAATAATATTCCTTCTTCATTTATATCATTGTTAAAGAAGGAATGTGATAGATTTTATATCATTTAGTAGTTTGAATTAGGTTTTCTTTATTAATGCAATTTGTGTTTTCTCAAAAAAGAAGGTATTCTACCTACCAAAATGGATAACACTTAGATCATTCAACTAATATCAACCTAAAATGATGTATATTATAACTATAAGTATGCCATCACACCATTTTTATCCTCACATTGCTCATCTTATGGTAAATTGGGTACCTACTAATGATGGGGTGACTGGTATGGTTCACCTAGCTCGTATAAAAAAGGTCAAAATGTAGTTCATCCTTGAGTTTAGTTCTTCTAAGTGCATGGATGAACATTACATTCATGGTGTTCCCACTATCAATAATTACACTTTTCTTATTATAGAATAACTATATTGAAAAGTTTTACTTCCACTTCCAATACTTTATTGCACTTATAGAAATCCACAAACACCTCATAAATTTAATATGGTAAGTATCCTTTAGCACAATCCTCTCTTTAGATAGGGTTTTCTCATCAAAAACTTCTTAAATATCATCATCAACTCTAAGTGAGTTAGATTTCTCTAAAAAGAGAATTTAGGCTATATATTTATGTTACATATAACCCTTCCTAAAGCAATTGAAATATATGTTCTCACTAGTGTCCTTAAAAGTCTACCCGATAAAAGATCTAGTAATATAAGTACCATTGGCGGTGGAGATATGCATACTAATAGGCCTCTTGTTAAGAGTGGGAGTGATCTAACTCCAAGGACTTGGAAAGGAGGTAGCCTTCTACCACAAGGGAAAATTGGAAGGATCTCTTCCACATTTCTAAATTATCCTAGGATCAATAAAAATTAAGGTGTTACTTTTCAATCATTATATATAGTGTTGATCCTAGATTAAGTCCTCAAAAGTGTCAATGTACTCAAAAACTGAAGGGTTCCTTTCCTTAAAGTTAAATGATGGCCACATAATTTCTTATCATTGTGTCTTGGTCAATACTTTTCTCATAACATGTCCTTCATATGCAACCATATGAGGTTATCCTTTCCTAATCTCTCTCAAAATATCTTTTATTAAATACAAATAATAAAATTATATAAGTCTATGATGAAATAATATTATCTAGTGGATAATTTATCTACCATTCATAAGTGCCATAAGTTAAACCTCCTAATAATCAATGGAGATATTTAAACAATGGGTATTTATGTTACTAAATTTTCTGAATCTGTCTCACTATTTTGATTGTTTAAAGAAAGCATCAAGTGTTATTAAAGGTGATTATTAGCGGAGCCAATTCTTTAAAACAAGTTGTAAGATGGAGAATCAAGGATGGTGTTTCAATTAACATTATGAAGGACATTTGGATCCTTGATAGAAGTTTGGAAAATGGCCCACGTTCATTTCTAATGATATTGACAAGTTAAATAATCTATCCTTCTTCATTTCGAATGGAGTTTGGGAATCGGAGAAACTACAGGATTACTTTGGGAAGGAGATGGTGGAAGCCATCTGCAATATAAAAATGATTTCAACTTTATGGAAGACAATTTAGAATTGATGAAGACTTATTCTGGGAGAACGATTGCAGGTCAGATTAAACATTCCAGAAATTATGAAGAAGAATCTGAAAATATGGGAATTCATGATTGGAATTATATCTGGAAGATGAAACTTAATCCTCGGATATCTTTCTTTTGGTGGAAATTATTAAAGAAGGCCATCCCAACAATGGATTTTTTATTACATAGAAGATTAACTAGTAACAACCTTTGCCCAAGAGGTTGTAACATGATTGAAAATATAGATCATGTGGCTATGGATTGTTTGAAGTTAAAACAGGTTATTCAAAAGGCAGAGAATTGGGGTTTTCATTTACCTGTTTAAAAAAATTTTGAAGATTGCATTCATTTTTTGAAGGATCACGGAAAGGATAATCCTTTTGTAGTAAGTTTGTATTGTGCATTGGTCTTTAATTCCTGGAAGATTAGGAATTCATTAATCTATGAAGCCAAAGAGATTGAAACAGGTATCATTATCACTAATGCCATCAAATATGCATCTTGTTCCACTTCTATAATTCATTCGGACCACTGGGTTGCTAACCAGAATTTTAAGCTGTTTTCTTCCATTTGACACCCCCCACCACCCAGATGGATTAAAGTAAACATAGATGCTTCACTTCTTGCCTCTAATGAAGCTAATATTGGAGTTATTTTTAGAGACCATAAAGGCAGGATGCTTCTAGCCTTTGGATTCTCGGTAAAGCATTGGGACGTTGGATTTCTAGACATGCTTGCTGTTCGTTCATTGAAGAAGGTGATACAAGATTAGATGTTCAATGCTAAAGGCTTAATTGTGGAAGGAGACAACTCTAATGTTATTTCATACCTACAAAATTCGGTGGACATTCATGGCTGAGAGATGGAAAGGAATGATAAAGAAGACTTGGACTTTCTTAAGGAGTTTGAGGTAATCCTTTTCCATTATGTTAATAGAGGTTGTAATAAGTTAGCTCAGCGGTGTGCTAACCATGCTTTGAAAGGTGATTTCTTTTGGGACATTCTAGAAGTCAATAAGGTTCCTCCTACCTTTTATTCTTTGTTAAAGGAGGAAAGTGATAGATCTTCTATCACTTAGTTGCTTGTACCTTTCTTTTTTTCCTTTTTAATGCATTTGGCAGTTTTATCAAAAAAAAAAGTGTTATTAAAGGATTTGCTAAATTATATTTATCTGTTGTTTATCATATTTAGAAAGCTAGAAATCTTTTCAAACACAAAAAATCTATCCCATCAGCAACTATGATTGCATCTCAAATTCTTTCGTAATATACTCAATCTCACTTGTTTCCAATTGGTAAGATCTGGAATACTAATCAACATAATCTATTATTAAAAGCTTGGTATCCCCCTCGTAAAGATTGGATCAAATTGAATGTAGATTCTTTATTATTGCAAATCAATATTATGGGTATAGCTGGAGTATTGCATAATGAAAAAGGTATAGAGATGATAGCTTATGGTGAACAATTAATTCATTGGGATACCTCTTTATTAGAACTGATTACAATGTTAGATTTTAAAAAATTTATGCAAGATTGGATGAAGGACAAGAAAGGAATCATTATAGAATGTTATAATGTTAATGTTATCAAGGTGTTATAGAATTCAGTGATGAAGTCTTTAGAGAGATCAATGCATGTTCATAGTTTGGATTTCTCTTTTCTATAAGTTTCTATGAATGTTATTTTCCATTATGTTTCTAGAGATTATAATTGAGTGGAAGATTTATGCTCTCATTAAGCCTTGTTAGGGGATTTATTTTGGGATGTTTTGTTAATAGTGAACTTCCTCCACATTTTATTGACTTGAGAAGGAAGGATTGTGAGAATTTTTCTATCACATAGTGGGTTGTATCTTTCTTTTCTTGATTAATGCCAATTGAAAATTTTCAAAAATAAATTCAATATACTGAAATAGCCAATGTCCAAGCTTTAGCTTTGATACCAACGTTGACCCTAAGCATGGAAATTTGGATAAAAGGATTTAAAATAATTTGGTGCGAAAATTATTACAACTCTAGCTCACATGTTTATATTTTTGATGATAACAAATATTGTGGCTCACATCCTTATATCTACTTACAGTCACAATATATTTTTATTTGTGTGTGTACTAATATTTTAGGAACAACATGTACCATCCAAAGAAGATTCAAGGCTCAAGATTGGGAAGAATAGGTTATATTGTAAGGATTTTTATAATATTCAATGATATATTTTTGATTTCTTGAGTTAAGTCCTATAAGGGTGTATGCTAGCTGAGTGACCATACAAATACACACTCAAGAGGAGTGAGATTGAGTCGAAATAATTTGTTAAATTTTGAACTAATCATATTGTACAATTTATATCATACTATACGATCAGCTCATCTAACCAATCATACTTGATGATTTAAATCATCCAGGATGATTAGTTATGATCATGAAAAATAGCAGCTAATCACAATTTAGGCAATATTTTAACTTTCATATTTTGTTTTAATCATCCAGGATGATGTACATCATACTGGATTATCTATGACAATAATTCCTAAATTGGTCCTATGATTAAGGGACTAATTATGGTTAATTTATTTAATCTAATCATCTAGGATGATTAGTGAAGATCGTACTAGACAATCCAAGAGGTACATGAGACGATACTTAATCATCCTAGAAAAAATACCTTATTTTTGTTCTAATCATCTAGAATGATCCCTGATATTATACTAGACGCTATGTACAAATTTTAACTGATCATACTCGACTATTTGGAGATCATCCAGGACTATCAAATCAAATTTTACACATTATACTAGATGATCCTGCGTATAGGATAATAGTTGGTGCCAAAATTGAGTTTCTAGGGATTTTCAAAATTTGCACATCGTACTAAGCAATCTTTGCTGCCAAATTTGAGTTTCTAGGGTTTTTTGAAGCCCTCTATTTAAGCTTTCTCCAAAGACATTGCAAGTGTCTTTGGCATACATTGAGTCTTCATTCTTTTGGAGAAAACATGAAGAGATAGCCTTGAAATAGAGGGAGTAAAGGGTGGAGATTGAGAGGGAGAAGATCCTTGAGAGTTTTAAGAGAGTGTGGAGAGGGTTTGACACGGTTGCTCTGACAAGCTGGCATTATAGTACCATCAGATTCAAGATTTGTCTTGAGGGAAGTTTTGGGAAGAAGAATATCTCTTTGGTGTCAAAGAACCTGACTACTCTAATGTACCATGGAGATGAAAGCAATTCAAGGTTCTCTACTTGTGAAAGTATTTATGGCCCTCTACCATCTCCTGGAGGGAGAAAAAGGATTGCGAAACTCCATCACACCGGGGAAGGTGGAAGTAATTTTGTAAGGGCTTCTCTGCCTAGCTGTGGGGGCTAAATGAGAGTCACTAAAAGTTGAGTACAATACTTAGAACGGAGGTTCTGGAGAGTGGACATAGGTTAGGTTGATCGAAACTCTATAAATATCAAGTGTGCTTATTCTTTGTTTTATTTTTTTCAAATTATTTTATATATTTATTTTTGGATATAACAGCTTGGTTGAAAATTTGTGATTGATATTACATTGTATTGATTATCTATTTTTAGATGTTGTAAAAACTTTAAGAAGGGGATTTTTCTTTATGTCTAAAGAAGTTTTTCAAATTACCGATTTACCCCCCCCCCCCCCCCCCCCCCCCCCCCCCCCCCCCCCTAGCCTTGGGACTAGTTCTTTAGGGTTTTGCAACCCTCACAAACTTTTAAAACTAATAAAATATAGAACAAACTTAGATAATTGGAGAAATTTTATGTGGGGTTTGAGCTAAAGGAGGAGACTTAGCCAAGAGCTCAAGTTAAATAGGCCCTAGAACTGCCCCTTAGGATTTTACTTTTATGGATGAAGCGTTAGAGTGATTAAGTGAATGGATCCTCTTCTAAGTTATAGGAAAATGCTAGGCAAGATAATTTTGTTTTTTTTTTTTTTAGAGGTTTTAATAGATTTTAAGGTGTTCTGTGGAGGTTACACTAGTGCTTTGTTTTAATTTTTATTTGGCTATTCATGAAATATGTGATTAAAAGATGGGCCTAATTTTTTCAGTATGAGGTGAGGAGGCTTGGAAAGTTAGCAAATGTGTAATAATCTAATTGATGTTTTTTATTAGTTCATGAAGTTTGGAGGGTGGTCGAAGGATGGGAGCCAAACTATGTCAATGGTGCTTTATTTTTGTCTAGTCACATGCAGTGGAGCTTATGCAATATTTTCTTGTAGCAGGAGATGGGAAAACCTATAAAAAAAGGTTAGATATGTCGAGTAAGGAATATAAGAGATTAGGAAAGAGAGAAAAGTGATAAGGTAGATACCTTGGCCTTCCACTAAGATGAATAGAAAGGGGTTAGCTTCCAATTACATAACCTAGAGATTTTAATCTCATTTTTTAACTACAAAGCAAATATATAAAGCATTACATTATTTTCTAATCTTGAAAAGGAAACTACAAAAAGATGAAAATTTTAAAACATAAGGAAGCAAATAATAAAGTCAAGTGGGGCCACTCTAATCTTGATCCTAATGTAGAAGTGCTCGTCCATATACCTTCCAAATGACAAACAAAATAAGAAGATATAAAGTAACAAAAGTCTTATCTTAGGAAAAAGATAGAAATTTTCAAATTGAATATTTTAAGATTTAATATATGAATTTTAAAATTTAATTATTGTTACGTCCTGGAGTATTTGCAGCAGTAGAGAAATATAAAGTTTAACATCTTAGGGTGAAAGTTCGTTAGGGATGTTAGGCCCTATGAACTAGTCCCGAGGCTAACCAAGAGGGGGGGTGAATTGGTATTTTTAAAAATTCTTCAAAACCAAAAGAACGGTTATCACGGCTTTGGGTCCCCAAAAGGTATCTAAAAATTCTCTTAACAGCAGTCAGGTGGGACTCCTTGGGTTCGGCTTGAAACCTAGCACAAAGGCAAACACTAAACATAATATCAGGTCGGCTAGCAGTCAGGTAAAGTAAGGATCCAATCATGCCTCTATACTTCTTTTGATCAACAGACTTACCACTTGGGTCCTTATCCAATAAAACACTAGAAGTCATGGGAGTATTAATTGGTTTTGCTTTATCCATCTCATACTTCTTTAAAATGTCCTTTATGTATTTTGTTTGATTTAAAAATATTCCATCATCCAATTGTTTTATGCTAAAACCCAAAAAGTAGGATAACTCTCCCATCAAACTCATCTCAAACTCTTTACTCATTGTTTTAAAGAACTCATCACAAAGTTTTTTATTAGAAGATCCAAAAAGTATATCATCCACATAAATCTGAATAATGAGCAAATTATCTCCAACTTTCCTAAGAAAAAGGGTGGTGTCTACGCTCCCCTTAACAAACTCCCTTTCTAGTAAAAATGTGCTAAGCCTCTCATACCAAGCTGTTGGTGCCTGCTTTAACCCATACAAAGCCTTTTTTAATTTAAAAACATGATTTGGACATTGGGAGCTCTCAAAACCTGGGGGTTGTTCTACAAACACATCCTCTTTTATTTCCCTATTTAAAAAGGCACTCTTAACATCCATTTGAAAAAGCTTAAATCCTTTATAACAAGCAAAGGCTAATAGCACTCTAATGGCTTCCAATCTAGCTACAGGGGCAAAAGTCTCCTAAAAGTCTATCCCTTCTATTTGGTTATAACCCTTAGCCACTAATCTTGCTTTATTCCTAATCACCACTTCAGAATCATTCACCTTGTTCTTAAAGACCCACTTTGTTCCAACTACACTTTGTTCCTTAGGTCTTTCTACAAGCTCCCAAACATCATTCCTAACAAATTGATTCAACTCCTCTTGCATTGCTAAAATCCAAAACTCATCAGTAAGGGCTTGGTTTATGTTGGTGGGTTAAGTCATTGAGATAAAGGCAGAGTGGTTCACCTCCTTCCTAACTCTATGTCTAGTCCTAACTCCATCAGAAAGGTCTCCTAAGATCAAATCCTTGGGGTGACTTGTAGAGTATCTCCAATTTCTAGGCAAGGCGTGAGACGGTCCAACCCTTTCCTCCAAATTTATATTTTCTATTCCTTGGGTGACATCTCCTACTCCTTCAATGTTTTAGTGACCTACTCCCTTCTCCAAATTTTCTACTCCAGTGGTAACATAATCATCATCCTGAACTCCAGGCTTTTTAGGATCAGACTCATCAAATACTACATGTGTAGTCTCTTCCACCATCAAAGTCATCTTGTTAAACACCCTAAAAGACTTTCCAACACTACAATATCCCAAGAACACTCCATCAGATTTAGGATCAAATTTGCCCAAGTGAGACTTCCCATTGTTGTGAATGAAAATCTTACAACCAAAGACATGAAGGTGGGAAAGATTGGGTTTCCTACCCTTAAGGATCTCATAGGGTGTCTTATCTAGTTTGGCTCTAACATTCACCCTATTCAACACATAACAAGCTGTGTTAATCGCTTCAGCCCAAAAGTATTTTGGAAGTGAATACTCAGAAAGCATGGCTCTAGCGGCTTCCACTAAGGTCCAGTTCTTCCTTTCAGCTACCCCGTTCTGCTGAGGGGTCCTCGGAGCTGAGAAGTTGTGGCTAATCCCCTTGTCCTCACAAAAAATTTCCAAATCTTTTATTCTCAAACTCTCCCCCATGATCACTACGGATGGTCAAGATCTCATAACCTAGCTTTTTTTGAATCCAAGTAGAAAATGTTCTAAACTCCTCAAAAGACTCATGTTCATGTGAAAGTAATCTAGTCCAAGTGAACTTCGAGTAGTCATCAACAATCATCAAATCATAGACTTTTCCTCCCAAGTTGGCAGTGTTAATGGATCCAAACAAATACATGTAAAGGATTTCTAAAGGTCTAAAGGTGCTAATGTCCTTAATGGGGTGAAAGGTGGAGTGGATTTGCTTTCCTAGTTGGCAGGCATCACAAAGGTAGTCTTTTGAAAACTTGAGTTTGGGGACACCTCTAACTAGGTCTTTTTGGGAGGTCACTTTCCTAAAGGTTTTCATACTTGCATGACATAGTCTCCGGTGTCATAACCATGAATCATCAACAACAGTTATTAAGCAAAATGATGCAGCACATTCAATGTTATTTAAATCAAGCATGTACACGTTGTTGGTCCTTTTTCTCTGCAAAATAGTGTTATTACTTAAACTTATAATGCATGAATTTGCAAAGAATTGTACGATGAAGCCTTTGTCACAGAGTTGACTAATGCTGAGCAGGTTATGCTTTAATCCATCTACAAGCAAAATATTTTCAATCATAAAGTTCTTAGAATTACCAATTATACCTGAGCCTACCACCTTCCTGGTGGTGTTGTCTCCAAGAGTAACCTTGCCTCCAGTCCTGGACTCCAATGAAATAAATTGATTGGCATCACCAGTCATATGTCGAGAGCATCCACTGTCCAAGTACCACATACTCTCACGAGGCCTTTTGCGAGAGCCCACCTACAAAATTATCAAATATCAGATATAGGAACCCAAATAGGTTTGGGTTCCTTCTTATGAAAAGTAGAATGCAATGCATGTGTGGTATGCTATAAATCATGCACCTTTGGTCTCAACACCCAACGTATACTATGGTGAATAGTGAAAGTGTGTTAGATGTGTCCTAGCATGCCACATGAAAAACATCTAACACCTGGAAAAGGATTTTTTAAATGATTTGAGTTATAATGCCTCTTCCTAGGTTTTGACTTTTGATCAAGTGTTGGTGTCATCCTAGTTTTCTTAAATGTATCCAATTCATTTTGAATCCTCAAGTTAGTACTTTTTAAAGCATCATTATCAATCCTCAAATTTTTCTCCATCTCTTTAGAATTCTTAAAATCAGATTCAAGTGAGGTGTGTGTGACTTTTAGTGACTCATGTTCTTCAATTAATTCACAATACTTTTTGTTTAACTCATCAAATTCATCAAGTAGAATCATGTGATTTGAATCAATCGTAGAATGATCTTTGAGAATAACTTCATGCTCTTTTTATAAATTCAAAAATTCCAATTTCAAGCTAGCATGTGTTTTCTTAAGTTTTCTATATGATGCATGAATTTTTTCAAAAACTTCAAGAAGTTGATCGTAGAAAAGTTCACATACCTCTTCTTAATCCAGATTATCGTTTGCTATTAAGTACAAGTTTGTTGTCTCATCTTCTGGTTCCATCTCCAATGAATCTGATGCAGAATCCACCCAAAACGCCTTTTGAAGTCTCTTTCTGTCTTTTCTAAACTTGGATTTCTCCTCACTCTTTTCCTTGCTTGTGTGCATCTTAAGTGTAGGACAATCAGGTTTCACGTGTCCGGGCTTCCTGCATTCAAAACAAACCACATCAGTCGATCCTTTAGAATATTTGTTATCCTTACCATTTCTCTAATTTTGATGATGCTTTCACTTCTTTCTTAGAAAGCTTTTGAATTGCCTTGTGATAAAGGCAATGTCATCGCTCTCAGATCCGGAAGAATCAAAGTCAGATTTGAGCGCCTTCGGTGCCACTATTTTTTCTTTCTTTTTCTCACCTGCATCAAGATTTCTTTGATTCACCCCTTGCTCGTAAGCAATGAGTGAGCCAAGTAAGTTATCAATCAAATAGGTGTTTAAATTCTTAGATTCAATTATAGCAGTGATTTTAGCATCAAAAGAGAAAGGCAAGCATCCTAAGATTTTGTTAACTTTTTCATAGTTTGAAAGTTCTCTTCCTAAGGTATGCAAAGAAGTTACAATTTGAGTAAACCGTGTATAGAAATCAGAAATTGATTCAGAAGGTTTCATACGAAAAAGTTCATAGTCATGCAAGAGAATATTAAAATGAAATTGTTTCACTTCATTGGTTCCTTCATAAGTAATGCACAACTTATCCCAAATTTCTTTTCCAGTAGAACAAGTAGAAACACGCATGTAATCTTCAGACTTTAAAACACAGAAAAAACAGTTCAAACACTTCGCATTCAATTGAGCTAAATCTCTTTCATCGGTAGTCCACTCAGTAAAAGTAACTTTAGTTTTAATTTCGTTAATTTCATGAGCAAGTGGAGAATATCCTTTTTTAATAAGCATCCACATGCGATAGTCAGCTGATTGCAAGAAAGTAGACATGCGAGTATTCCAAAAATCAAAAGGAAGGTTGTTAAATAAAGGAGGTCGTGTAATAGAATATCCTTCAGTTGTATTACGATTCCCAAAGTTAGCCATTGATCAAAATTCAAAAAGTTTTTAAACTTTATTTTTATGAATCTTGCTCTGATACCACTTGAAAGTTCGTTAGGGATGTTAGGCCCTATGAACTAGTCCCGAGGCTAACCAAGAGGGGGGTGAATTGGTATTTTAAAAAATTCTTCAAAATCAAAAGAACGATTATAACAAACCAAAATCACCACAGAAAAATAAGTGCGGAAAATTAAAGTGCGGAAGCAGTAAAAAAGAACACAATGATTTATAGTGGTTCGGTCAACTTGACCTACTTCCACTCCCCGGAGGCGCCCTCCGAGTATTGCACTACCAACGTGACTCTTCTTTAGCCCCCACAACTAGGCGGAGAAGCCCTTACAAAAACACCTCCTTTTTGCCGCACCCGGCAATGCAGAGAACCCAACTCCATTTGCTTCCTCCTGAAGTAGGCAGAGAACTACGATCACTTGCTGAAACTTATCTCTCCCAACCCTTCCAAGGATAAGAGACTCTAGGAAAGAAGAAGTGGAACAATGCTTGGAGCAACCCTTGTGAACCCTCTCACAAGCTCCCCCTCACAAGATCCTCTCTCTCTCTCTCCCTCTCTCTCTCTCTCTCTCTCTCTCTTCTTTAGGTTTTCTCAGGTCAAGACAGCAGCCAAGGATGTTCAAAAATGTTGAACAAGAGCTCTTAAATAGAAGATCTTCAATGGAGCTCATTAATTGCAAGTTGCCGACTTTATCGTCTAGGATGATATGGAAATCATCTTGGTCGATCAGCACAAATCTCATAAGATCGGCCAGAGCATCGCCGTGAATGCAAACTGGACGATTAAAAATTTGCTTGATCATCCCGGATGATATCACGATTGTCCCGGCCGATCAATTCAAATCAAAGGAAAATTGTCCAGAGTATCGCCCTGAATTTGAGCTGTCCGATCCAAATCGGACAGAGCATCGCCCTGAATTTGTTCTGGCCAATATTTATCGTCCAGAAGAAACCAAGGGTTTTTGAAAGGATTGTCCAGGATGATGTGATCATATCAATCATCCTTAATTACTCCCATGATTATCGGATCAATTTAGGCATAATTATAAAGTATCGTCCAGGCCGATCAAATAATCGTCCTCGCCGATTTTCCAAAATATAGAATATTTAAATTGATCTTGGCTGCAAATTCATTCTGTATTGAGCATATTGTCCTGGCCGATACATGTATCATCCAGGCCGATCAGTTAATTACGACTGCCTTAACTAAAAAATCCTGATTAGATCTTCTATTTTGAACTCGATAATCTATGACGATATAAATATTGTCTAGGCCAATGTGAGTGAAAACACAAGTTCTAGATCTCTCAAGTGTGTGTGTAGGGTTACTTAACATCAGTCACTTCAAACAATTACAATTGACTCAAGAAAGAAAAAAGAAAATTACAGACTGACTCAACCCTAATCTACCTAGTCTTGAGCTGATTCCAATTTTCGTCTGATCTTTGAATCTAAAAATGTCAGTAGTAAAGGCAGTCGAAAAGAAGCAAGAGTGTTTGCTAATCATCAAAACATAATTCATGGAATCTGTAACATAGGGTTGTACAAAAATTCGGCACTCAATCAGATAAGAGAGAGGGTGCATCATTCACTAGAGACACCAAGTTTTTTATATGGAAAACCCCTGAAAAAGGGGAAAAATAATACGGGCCTGGCCAAGTATAAATGAATCTACTAGTATTGTAGTTGATTACAAATGAGTTCCTTCATTCGGGGAAGGCTTTAGCTTGATGTACATATTATAGAGTATATCACATAGTGAGAATACAAAGTATCAATATTGATGTGTTAGTTTGGTCTGAAGGACTGTAGTTGATGTGAGAGGTAAGTCGGAAGGGCCGTAGTCGGAGGGCGATGAAGGTTGGAAGGACTGTAGTCGGCGGGCGACGTAAGTCAGAAGGACTGAAGTTAGGCAGCGATGTAAGTCTGAAGGACCGTAGTCGGTGGATGACGGAGGTCGGAAAGATTGTAGTCGATGGGCGACATAATTCTGAAGGACCGTAGTCGATGGACGATGGAGGTCGGAAGGACTGTAGTCAGTGGGTGATATAAGTCTGAAGGATCATAGTTGGCGGGCGACGGAGGTTAGAAGGACTGCAATATGATGACAGAGGTCAAAAAGATAGCGTCTCATTGAATTCCATCAATAGGCAGAAATCCAACATCAGATAGATGTTTGGTGAAAATCCGATAATTGGTAGAAGTCTAACGTCAGGTAGAAATTTGGCGAAGAGTGAAGGTCTGGAATCGTGTAGAAGTCAGACATCAGTTGGTGGCCGAGGAAAACTCCAACATTAGATGATATTCATGGAGAACTCCGATGTTACTTGGAGTTTTGGTGAAACTCTAACATTACTTAGAAGTTTGGTGGAATTCCCACGTCACTTTGAGGTAGGGTAGAATTCTGGCGTCGAGCAGAACTCCGACGTTGTTTGGAAGTCTGGCAGAATTCCGACGTCGGGCAGAACTCTGGCGGTGATCTAGGAGGAGTTACTCCCTCCTATCCTTCTATTCTCCTTCTCTTCTTCTTGCTTCTTGCTTGGGTCCCCTCTCATGAGAAATGAGAGGTCTATTTATATATTTTCTGGAGAGCCATGGCCTGTAAATAGATGAGAGATCAAAGGAAAATAAGGAGTTGTCGGATGGATGGCTGATATTGAATCCTTCAATCATGGACCATTTATTAGATATTTGAAGGTCTCATTGAAGTCGAAATTTGTTGATCTTGGGCTCGTTCGATTCGGCTATAAGAACATCATATTTGGAAATCATTTAGTAACTCAAATTATGGTTTGAACTTTCCAACAATGCTTAGGGTGCTTGATTTGGATTCATTTGGGTAGATTGGGCCAAATTTGGCATCATTGGGTTCGTATTTCTGAGACGCTAAGTTTGACAGTAAGTTCGATGAAATTGGAGTTTAGGTGATCCCAAATTTAATTTTTGAAGTTTTCGACTTGATATTGCCTTGAGATTTGTGCCCGATCAAGATAATTTTTGAGGATATATCAATTGAGTATTCACGGCGGTAGAGAAATATAAAGTTTAACGTCTTAGCATTATACAAAAATCCAGTATGTAATCAGATAAGAGAGAGGGTGCATCATTCACTAGAGACACCAAGTTTTTTATGTTGAAAACCCCTGAAAAAGGGGAAAAAACCACAAGGCCTGGCCTAGTATAAATGAATCCACTAGTATTTTAGTTTATTACAAATGAGGTCCTTCCTCGAGGTAAGGCTTTAGCTTGATGTACATATTATAGAGTACATTACATAGTGAGAATACAAAGCATCAATGTTGATGTGTTAGGTTGGCTTTAAGGACTGTAGTCGGTGTGTGACGTAAGTCGGAAGGGTGGTAGTCGGCAGGCGACGGAGGTCGGAAGGACTGTAGGCGGTGGCCGACGTAAGTCAGAAGGACTATAGTTAGCGAGCGATGTAAGTCCAAAGGACCGTAGTCAGTGGATGATGGAGGTCGAAAGGATTGTATTCAGCGAGCGACGTAAGTCTAAAGGATCGTAGTCGGTGGATGATGGAGGTCGAAAAGACTATAGTTGGTGAGCGATGTAAGTCTGATGGACCGTAGTTGGTGGGCAATGGAGGTCAGAAGGACTGTAGTCTGACAACGGAGGTCAGAAAGATGGCATCTGGTAGAAGTCCATCAATGGGTAGAAATCCAACATCAGATAGATGTCTGGTGAAAATCTGACAATTGGCATAAGTCCAGCATCAAGTAAAAATTTTGCAAAGAGTGGAGGTTCGACATCGGGTAGAAATCGGACTTCAGTTGGAGGCTGAGGAAAACTCCGATGTTAGATGATTTTTTAGGAGAACTCCGATGTTACTTGGAGTTCTGGTGAAACTCTGACATTACTTGTAAGTCGGGCAGAATTCCCACGTCACTTTGAGGTAGGGCAGAATTCTGGCATCAATCAGAACTCTGGCATTATTTGAAAGTCCAGTAGAATTCCAGGGTCGGGCAGAACTCTAGCAGGGTCTCTTCTCCTTCTCTTCTTCTTACTTCTTGCTTAGGTCCCCTCTCATGAGAAATGAGGAGTCTATTTATAGATTTTATGGAGTGGCTTGGCCCGTAAATAGATGAGAGATCAGGGGAAAATATGGAGTGGTCGAATGGACGGTCGATATTGAATCCTTTAATTGTGGACCATTTATCTGATATTTGAAGGTCTCAATGATGTCAAAACTTGTTGATCATGGCCTTGTTAGATTCTTCTCGTTGAGCCGCTCAATTTGACTATAAGAACGTCATATTTGGGAATCGTTTGGTAACTCAAATTATGGTTTGAACATTCCAACAGTGCTTCGGGTGCTTGATTTGGACTCATTTTGGCTCGGACTGAGCCAAATTTGATGTTGTTGGGCTTGCATTTCTGAGACGCTCAGTTTGATAGTAAGTTTGCTGAAATCAAAGTTTAGGTGATCCTGGATTTAATTTTTGAAGTTTCTAGCTTGATTTTGCCTTGAGATTTATGACTAATCAAGATGATTTTTTGAGGATATATTATTTGAGTATTTGTGTCGGTAGAGAAATATTAAGATTAACATCTTAGCATTATACAAAAATCTAGCACACAATTAGATAAGAGAGAGGGTGGATCATTCACTAGAGACATTAAGTTTTTAACGTGGAAAACCCCTGAAAAAGGGGAAAAAACTATGGGGCCTGGCCCAGTATAAATGAATCCATTAGTATTATAGTTGATTACAAATGAGGTCCTTCCTCGGGGGAAGGCTTTAGCTTGATGTATATATTAAGAGTACATTACATAGTGAGAATATAAAACATCAATGTTGATGTGTTAGTTTGGTCTAAAGGATTATAGTCGATGTGCGCCATAAGTCAGAAGGGTTGTATTCAGCTGGGGACGGAGGTCAGAAGGACTACAGTCGGTGGGTGACATAAGTTAGAAGGACTGTAATTAGTGAGCGACGTAAGTCTGAAGGACCGTAGTTGGTGGGCGACATAGGTCGGAAAGACTGTAGTCGGTGAGCGACGTAAGTCTGAAAGATCGTAGTTGGCAGACGACGGAAGTTGGAAGGACTGTAGTTAGTGGGTGACATAAGTCTGAAGGACTGTAGTCGGCAGGTGATGGAGGTCAGAAGGACTGTATTTGACAACGGAGATCAGAAAGACGGTGTTTGGTAGAAGTCCATCAATGGGTAGAAATCCAACATCAGATAGATGTCTAGTGAAAATCCTATAATTGGCAGAAGCCCAGCGCTAGGTAGAAATCTGGCGAAGAGCGGCGGTCCGACGTCGCATAAAAGTCAAACATCAGTTGGTGGCCGAGGAAAACTCCAAAATTAGAAAATATTAGGGGAGAACTCTGATATTACTTGGAGTTCTTGTGAAACTCTAACATTTCTTGGAAGTCGGGCTGAATTCCCACATCACTTTGTGGTTGGGAAGAATTTTGGCGTCGAGCAGAACTCCGACATTGTTCGAAAGTCAGGCAGAATTCTGGCGTCGGGCAGAACTCTGGCGGTGGTCGAGGAGGAGTTATTCCCTCCTATCCTTCTCTTCTCCTTCTCTTCTTCTTCCTTCTTTTTGCTTCTTGCTTGGGTCCCCTCTCATGAGAAATGAGGGGTCTATTTATAAATTTTATGGAGTGGCATGGCCCGTAAATAGATGAGAGATCAGGGGCAAATAGTAAGTGTTCAGATGGACGGCCGATATTGAATCCTTCACTCATGGACCATTTATCTGACATTTGAAGGTCTCAATGATGCCGGGATTCATCGATCTTAGGCTCGTTGGATTCGTATCGTTGAGCCGCTTGATTCTATAGAGAGAGTTGCTATTTACATGTTTTATATTCTTGCAACTTGTATTATTTTGATGATTTCAAATATTATTGTTTTTATATATCTCCTAACAGTTTTTAGAAGTTTTATTTTTGCTCTAGTGTGTACTAACATTTCCAAAAAATCAACTCCAAACGATGAAGACTTTAAATTATTCTTTTGTAAATTACAAGTTTTTGAAATGAAAGGGAGTGATTATAATTGAGTGAAAAATCACAACACACACTCTTGGGGGACAATTTTTATGAACTGATCGTACGGGACGATCATGTCAATTAACCCTCAGAAGAGCACTGGTTCGAACGGGCGAGGAGAAAATTTTCTAAGTCCTAATCATCCAGGACAAATTTAATATTCGTCCCGGGACGAAACTCTCGGGATTCTCACTCGCAATGTTCGTCCAGATGAAAAATAAGGTTCATACCGGGACGAAACTCTCTGTATAAGTTCGTACAAGATGAAATTAATTTTCGTACCGGGACAAAACTCTCTGTATGAGATCGTATAGGACGAAATATATTTTTGTCCCTAGACGAAGCTCTCTGTTTAAAATCGTCCCAGGATGAAACCTGTTCGTCCCAAGACGAATTGAACCGACTTACATCAGTTGGTTACATCCTGAAGAATTTTTGGAAACCGACCTATGAAATAACCGTTTCGTACCGGACGAACATAGTTCGTACAGGACGATGAGCGTGTACGAACATAGTTCGTACTAATTTACATTAGGTTCGTTTCCAGCACTTTAAGTAAAATCGTCTAGGACAATCCACGATTGTACAAGACGATCCACTGCATACATAATTGAAAACTTGCAGTTTTTGGGCGGTTTTTCTTGTCTTTTGTATATATAGTCCAAATTAGACTGCCACCCAATCTTTTTGCCATTTGATCTTCGTGCCTATTGAAAGAAAAGTCAAGGAGAGAGTGTGAGAGAGCATTCAATGGAGGATTCCTACCATTGGAGCGTGAAGGCTTCACTTGGTGTTTAAAGGTAAGAATCTTGACTTGTGAATTGGGATTACTTCACTCTTTTCTTCCTTATTTCTAGATTTCTTGTGAGAAGATCTGTCAAGGAGATCCGGTTCTCTACCGACACTTAGAGAGTGTGAACAGCCGAAGGGTTCTATGCCCACACTAGGAGAGTGTGAAAGGACGAAGGGTTCTCTGCCCACACTTAGAGAGTGTGAACAGCTAAAGGGTTCTCTGCCCACACTAGGAGAGTGTGAAAGGATGGACGGTTCTCTGCCAACACTGGGGATTATGTAAAAGGACGACAGTTTTTTTCCACACCGCGTAGTGGTGAAAAGAGTGTTTGTAAAGGCTTCTCCGCCTTGCTATGGGTGCAAAAGGAGAGACACTATTGGTATTAGTGCAATACTCAGAGGGTGCCTCTGGGGAGTGGATGTAGGTCTGGTTTAGACCGAACCACTATAAATCTTATTTCGTTTACTTTACTGCTTTTTATTTTCCGCATTTTTCTTTTATTTTAAAAATTTGTTGTTGAAAAACTTTTCTATAAAAAATTTTATTAAAAGTTTAATTTCGGTTCAACAAAAATTTAAAAGAGGGTTAAGTTTTAAAAATACCAATTCATCCCCCCTCTTGGTAGCCTTGGGACATTAACTTAGGTTTAACAACCTATTCACTAGACTCTACAAGTGGTATCAGAGCCCCGTTTCAAAATCATAAGTTTGAACTACTTTTTGATTAACGTAGATGGCTACATTTGGAAACCGAAATACACCTGAGGGTTACTCTATTACTAGACCTCCACTGTTTGACAATATACCTTTTGATTTTTGGAAAACTCACATGTCTACTTTCTTACAGTCACTTGATTATCGTATGTGGATTCTAGTCCAGGAAGGTTATACAAAACCAACTAGATTAGTTGATGGAGTTAGGGTAGAAACACCTTTTGCAAATTGGACTATAGAAGAACGTGACTTAGCTCAACTAAATGCCAAATGTTTAAATAGCTTCTTTTGTGCTTTAAAATCTGAAGACTACATGCGGGTTTCCACTTGCAAAAGTGGAAAGGACATATGGGATAAACTTTGTATAACTTATGAAGGGACTAATGAGGTTAAGCAATCAAGACTTAATATCTTGTTACATGATTATGAGTTGTTTCGCATGAAATTAAATGAATCTATTTCTGACATGTACACAAGATTCACACAAATTGTCACTTCTTTGCATGCATTTGGTAGGGAATTAACTAATGATGAAATGGTTAATAAGATTCTTCATTATTTACCTACTGCTTATGATGCTAAAATTACTGTAATTACAGAGTCTAAAGATCTAAATATTTACTCTATTGACAATCTTCTTGGTTCACTCATTGCTTACGAGCAAGGAGTTATTTAAAGAAAGATTGATGTAGGTGAACCACGAAAGGAGAAGAATATAGCACTAAAAGTGGAAGAGTCAGAGAGTGAACACTCACAACCTGAGGATGAAGACGATATTGCATTAATGACTAGACAATTCAGAAGCTTTCTGAAGAGGAAGCAGAAGAGATGCCAGCAATGGAATAGAGGTAAGTTTAACAGAAATGGCAAGATTTCTAATGAAGTGATTTGTTATGAATGTAGGAAACCAGGTCATATCAAGACTGATTGCCCAAAACTCAAAGCCACTCCTAGCAAGGAGAAGGTAGAGGAGAAACCAATTGTAAAGAAGGGCAAGAAGAAGTTTTAAAGAGCTTTTTGGGTGGACTCATCTTCAGATTCATCAGAGACTGAAAAGGAAGAAGAAGTCACCAATCTTTGCTTGATGAAAGATAGCATAGATCAATCAGATCAAGAAGCGGTATGTGACTTAAGTTATGATGAATTATTTGAAGTTTCTAAACACATGCATGATGCATATAGGAAAATAAAAAAGATGCATGCTAGTGTAAGTCTAGAATTGGAAGAACTTAAGAAAGAACATGAAATCCTTAGGAAAGATCATGCTTTAATAGATGACAACCACATGAAATTACTTGATGAATATAATGATCTGAATAAAAATCATGAGATTTTAAAATCATCCTATGTTGATCTTGAAAAAGAATTTAAAATATTTAAGGATGAATCTGAGAGCAAAACATATCGAATCAATTATACAAATCGAATCTTGGAAGATATAAATTCATTTTATAAGTTGAAAATAAGAGCTCTTGAGGATAATAGGATACCCCCAAACTTGAAGATTTTACAAATCCTAAATATTATCCTAAATATATGGAATCCCTTAGAAGACAAACAAATGATAGAAAACTTAGGAATACTTTTCCTAATGTCAAATATAATAATTGTGGATTATTTGGACATATAGCTCACACCTACACTTTGAAGATGAAATCTAATTTGGTGTGGAGACCTAAGATGCATAAACCTAGACATATCATACATGCATCTGATTATAAATTGCTAAAAGGTGAACCCAAACTTATTTGGGTTTCCAGGTCTAACATTTGATATTTTTGTAGGGATGCTCTCAGACAAGACCTCGTGGGAGCATATGGTACCTGGACAGCAGATGTTCAAAGCATATGACTGGAGATACTGCTCAATTCATAATGCTGGAAGCCAGGAGTGGAGGCAAGGTTACACTTGGAGATAATACCACAAAGAAAGTGGTTGGATCAGGTATGATTAAAAATTTGAAAAACTATTTTATAGATAATGTGTTATTGGTTGAAGGCTTAAAGCATAATTTGTTAAGTATAAGTCAGCTATGTGATAAGGGCTATATTGTAAAATTTTTACCTACAAGCTGCATATTAAGCCTAAATGGGAAAGATGTTTTAAATGGAAAAAGGGTAAACAATGTTTATATGCTAGATTTAAATTGTATTCAATCTCCTACTGCTTTTTGTTTGAAAATTGTTTCTGATGAATCATGGCTTTAGCATAGGAGACTTTATCATTCTAGTATGAAAAACCTTAGGAGAATATCCAAAAAAGCTTAGTGAGAGGTATACCAAAACTAGACTTTACTAAGTATCACCTTTGTGATGCATGTCAATTAGGAAAACAAGTGAAGTCCTCTTTTCAGTCCAATAAGAATCTTAGGACTAGTAAACCATTGGAAATTTTACACATGGATCTTTTTGGACTAGTAGGAACTGTAAGTCTAGGAGGGAAGGTATACGGATTTGTTATAGTGGATGATTATTCAAGATTCACTTGGGTTAGATTTCTATTTCATAAGAGTGAATCATTTGAGGAATTTAGAAATTTTTTGACTTGGATTCAAAGGAAATTAGGGTGTGAAATAATTTCTATACAAAGTGATCATGGAGGAGAATTAGAAATAGAAAAATTTGAAAATTTTTGTAAAGAAAAAAGAATTGATCACAATTTTTTTGCACCTAGAACCCCTCAACAAAATGGGATAGTCGAAAGGAAAAATAGAACATTAATAGAAGCCGCCCGAGCAATGTTAGCGGAATACTCGCTTCCTAGATATTTTTGGGTTGAGGCGGTTAGCACTGCATGTTATGTTCTAAATAGGGTGAATGTGAGATCGAATTTAAATAAAATATCCTATGAGTTGCTAAAAGGTAGAACACCTAATTTGTCTCATTTGCATGTTTTTGGTTGCAAGGTGTTCATTCATAATAATGGAAAATCTGCCTTACGAAAATTTGATCCGAAATCAGATGAAGGAATTTTTGTTGGATATTCAAGTGTTGGAAAATCTTATAGGGTATTCAACAAAAGAACTTTGGTCATTGAAGAAACCACACATATTGTATTTGATGAATCTAGAAATTTGGAAGAGCCAAATGTTGTTGAAGATGAGATTGAGGAAAACTCCCAAAAAATTGATAGAATAAATTTGGAAGAAAATGTGGAAGAAAATTTGGAATTAGAAAACCCTTTGCCTAGAGATTTGAGATTTTCTAAAAACCCACCCAAGGGAATTGATTATAGGTGAACCTAGTAAGGGTGTTAGAACTAAGCGTGGATTAAACAAAAAGTCAATCATTCATCCTTTATTTCAACTATAGAAACCACTAATGTTGATCAAGTACTTTTTGATGAATTTTGGATATTGGCCATGCAAGAAGAGTTAAATCAATTTATAAGAAATAAAGTTTGGGAATTAACTTCAAGGCTAAAAGATCAAAGTGTTGTTGGAACCAAGTGGGTGTTCAAAAATAAAATGAATCACTTAGGAGTAGTCATTAGAAATAAGGCTAGATTAGTTGCTAAGGGGTATAATCAAATTGAAGGAATTGATTTTGAGGAGACTTTTGCCCCTGTAGCTAGACTTGAAGCAATTAGGGTTTTACTAGCCTTTGCCTATTTTAAAGGATTTAAATTATTTCAAATGGATGTGAAAAGTGCCTTTTTAAATGGGGTAATTGAAGAAGATGTTTTTGTAGAACAACCTCCAGGTTTTAAAATTCTAAATACCCAAATCATGTTTTCAAGTTAAAAAAGACATTATATGGATTGAAATAGGCACCTAGGGATTGGTATGAGAGGTTGAGCACCTTCCTACTTGAAAGATCTTTTGAAAAAGGAAGTGTGGATACAACTCTTTTTTTAAAGAAATTTGGAAAGGATATACTCATTGTTCAAATTTATGTGGATGATATCATTTTTGGATCTTCAAATAAAAATCTTTTGTGATGATTTTTCTAAAACAATGAGTAGTGATTTTGAAATGAGTCTAATGGGAGATTTAAATTACTTTCTTGACATACATTATTTCTTGGGTATGGCCGGTATTTATGAAATTTGTGGAAGGGATTTCTTAGATTTTTTGCACCTCTGATGAGACTGACTCAGAGTCAGTAGCTTTTGTTTGGACACCGGAGTGTGAAGCTAAGCTTTTAGAGATTGAAAGATTGTTTGACTTCTGCTCCATGTGTTAGCACATCCATCTAGTACGGAAGGATTTCATGTATTCAGTGATACTTCACATGAAAAGATTTGGGCGTTATTCTTATGCAGCTATGTCAGGTAATAGCTTATGCTTCAGACAGTTAAAACCCCATGAAAGAGTATTACCCAACGTTGATTTGGAATTGATTGCGTTGTATTTGCTTTGAAGCTTTGGGTCATTACTTGTAGGTGTCAGGTGTGAGATCTTCACAGATCATAAGAGTTTGAAGTACATATTCACTCTGAGGATTTGAATTTGAGGCAAAGAAGATGGCTTGAGTTGATCAAGGACTATGATCCAACGATTCAGTATCAGCCTGATAAGGCTAATGTGGTAGCAAACGCTCTGAGCAGGAAATCTTCTGGATTATCTAATATTCTGCTCACTTCTATTGAGTATTTGATACGAGATATGGAGAGATTGAAACTGAGGTGATTCCTCTACTGGTGGTTTCTGGTATTTGATCTGATGAATATTCAGCTTCTTTAGAAGAGAAGATTCATGAAGCTCAGAAGTCAGACTCGATATTTAAAGTTAAATGATTAGATCAAGTCTAGTAAGAAACCTGAACTAGAATTTCTGATTCTGGTATTATTTCCTGTTAAGAATAGACTTGGATTCATATGTTTGGAGATCTGAGAAAAGAGATTCTGCAAGAATCCATTATTCAGGCTATACCATTCATCCAGGAAGTGTTAGATGTACGGAGATATGAAAAGCTTATTTTGGTGGCCTGGAATGAAAAAGGACATAGAGAGAAGTTTGTTTTGAAAATGTGAAGCCTGTCAGTTAGTAAAGGCAGAGCATAGGTGACCAGATGTCTTTTGCAGTCGTTGCCTATCCCTGAGTGGAAGTGGGAGGAGTATCAAGGATTTTGCTATTGGTTTTTCTCGATCGAGGCAAGGACATAATGCGATTTGGGTAATATTGATCGACTGACGAAGTCTGCACATTTTTTTTATCAGACAAACAGATCCGGTGGATAAGTTAGCTCAGATATGTTAAAAAGAAATTGATCAAATTGATAATGTGCCAAAGTGGATTGTATACTAATCGAAAAGTGGGGGATGGATGGTTTACCTCCAGACTTGGAGAGGTATTAAGCATGATGTGTACGAAATTACATTCAGTACTATTTTTCATCCGTAGACTGATGGACAGTTGAGGGTATTCAGTATTGGAAGATCTTCTAAGGTTATGTTTTAGATTTGGGCAGAAGCAGTTGGGACGATTACAATCCCTTTGATAGAATTTGCTTACAATAAACAATTTTAGTCCAGTATGGTATGGCACCTTCTCGAAGCTCTACGTTGGCCGAAATGTAGAACTCCTTTGACTCTTACTGAAATGGAGATAGATAAGTGATGGGTTCAACTTTTGTTACAGAAACTGTTATGAAAAAATTATTTGATAAAGAAAGATTGAAAGCTGCATAAGATAGACAATAGAAATATTACATTCAGAACCAGATTGTAGAATTTCAGTTGGGTGACTTTGTCTATGTCAATTTCAGTCCGATGAAAAGGGTCAGCAGATTTGCAAGAGGTGCAAGATCAGTCCAAGATATTTCGAGCCTTTTTAAATCATCAAAAGGATTGAAAATTCTGCTTATAAATTACTATTATCTGATCAGATGTTAACATATAAAAATGTGTTTCATGTTCTTCCTCTTTAAGAAAATGGTATATGGTTCTAAAAGAAAAATTTCTATTGATTATGTGGAGATTCAGAAGAATTTGCAATACAAAGATGAGCTGAGAAGATTTTGGTTTCATAATGTGCGGAAGTTGAGAAGTAACAAGATTCTATGGTTAAGGTTCAGTGAAAGCATAGAACAGCAGAGGGCTACGTAGGAAGGAAGTTCGGTATGAGTAAGTTATATCTGTGTCTTTTTCTGGCTCAGTTTTGCTTTGGAATGTCAGGGACGCACATTGTTCTGAAGGTGAGGAGATTATGACAAGTCGTTTTTCTTCCAGTTGTCTCGTACGATGTGGAGATCGTTCGGGACGATCAGTTCAAAAGCTAATGGAGAGAGGTTCGTCCTAGTACGAAGTCTTGTTCATGCGTACGAAATTTCTCCATAGCCATCGTACTGTGAAAATAATTATTTTCGTCTGATGAATTTTGTACAGGGCGATCGTCCCAGGACGATCGGAAAATGTCTGTTCGATCCAACTTTATAAATATCCAAAAAGTATTTTTTGAAGAAGAGAAAAAGGAGGGAGAGAGAAAATGAGGGAAAAAGGAAAAGTGGATTTGGGTGACTTCGGTCCGTTTTTCGTCCGTCGCCGTAGTTGTAAAGGTGATCGACTCGAGGTAAAGCACATTATGCCTTTGTCAATTTTTAGAAATGTGCATTTGACGATTTTTGTTTCATTTCCGTTTCCGTTAGCAAAAATTTGGTATTATTTTGTACTGATAATATTTTACCGCTTAACTTTTGGTATGTTTCTGAGATGATATTTTTGCACATTTTGAGTATTTTCTGTAAGTTTTTCACCCGGTTATTTTGAATTCTGCAGAGTTTTAATTGAATAACGAATTTTCTGGATGTTGAAATATTTGCTCAGTACAATGAAGTCTTGAAATGGTGTTTTATACTATATGTGATTTGATCTGTGAAATTTCTGTAGACTGTCGTTATGCCACTGATTATTTCTGAAGTAAATCTGATTTTCTGAATTGAATGAATTGATGTGTTTGAATGATCAGAAGGGAGTTATAAGGGGCCAAAATCATTGAAATTCTGTCAGGATCCGGAATTTGAAAATAAGTTTCTGATCTATAATAATTCTGTATATCTGTTATATTTGGTTCTTTAAGCATAAGGGAGGCATAAGGAGCCAAAATCCTTTGAGTTCTGTTTGTGTTCGGGAGGAAAGCATAAGGGGCCAGAATCTTTGAGATTCTGATCTGTGTCAGGAAGGGAGGCATTAGGGGTCTAGAATTCGTGAGATCTGTCAGGGTCGGGAATCTGGATATCTGAATGTGATTGTGATCTATATGCTTTGATAATGTGCTTTATGAATTGTATGATTCTGATTTAAAATCTTATTTGAATTATTCTGTTATATGAAATGAATTCAGTTCTTTTGTATCAGTTATTTGATTTCTGCTTAATTAGCTATTTTATACGAGTATCTGTATTCTGTCTGATTATACAATTTTCTGTACGATTATCTGAATTATGTATGGCTAGTATTCTGTGTATTTTTGGATGTGAGTTTCTGGAGATTTTGATTGGCTAGTGTAGTCTTGCTGTTATATTAGCTCATTTTGTTATCTGGTGGTTTTCAAGTTCTTGGAAAGGGAAGGAGGTCTTGGACTAGCGTTTAGTGTCTATCTAAGATTAGGTATTTTGGTACTTTTTGATTTTGTACAGTCATGCTCGTTCTGTTCTGTTTTATCTGGTAGCCATACACGTAATATTACTGATTATATTTGAAGAAGAAAGAAGAAAATCTGGATGAACTTTTTTGTATATTTGATGTTTATAGTAGCTCTATGTTTTCTATATGTCTATTTATGGAATAAAGTTGAAAGCAAATTCCAAAGCTAAATCCTGGATTCAAGTCGTCGTGACTGTGACGCGATGGGATTCGTTCTGGTCGGGTTGGTGTGACAGTTATCTAATGATAAATCATTTTATTCTAAGATCAATGGTTCTTGAATTAAATATTATAGTTTTCTCAGTTTAGTACCAGTGGAGGTGAGAGCAATGTAAATGTATGGAAGATGGAGATCTAATTTAAGTTTTTTTATTTTTTGTGAGTGCTAGAAGGAATGGAATTGGATTCATTAAATATGGATGGTAATGATTTTGTTGAAGCTCGGTTGGTATTTATGATTTGTTTTTAAATTTTCAAGAATAAGTGGTGGCAAGGAATTGTTCTCTTCATTGTTGGCTCATCTCATTGAATGTTCTTAATGAAGGTGATAGGTTATAATTGAATTTAATTTCTCAAAGGAGAGTTCTTGAGTGATTAAGCATTTGGGTAATAAAAGTCTCCTTGTATTGATGGGATCACGTACTCCTTTATTATGGCATATTGCAGCATGTAAGGTATGTGTTTGGAGAGCTAATAATATTTTTTATTCTGGAGATATGTGCAGTATAGAAGATACATTAATTATTTTCATTCCTAAAATTAGAATCTTTTAGTTTTCTCATTATGGTCATTTTATATTGTATGTCTTTTACAAGATGATGCTAGTGTTATTAAGTAGGTTGAAAGGTTGTGCTTTCAAGCTTATTTTTAAGAACAAGCTGCATTTGTTGATATATTTTTCTTGCTGAAGAAGTTTTTTATATCTTATTTTTATATTCTTAGAAGATCTTATGGTGGTCAGATAGACATGGATTCCAGCTTACGATAAAATGGGTTTGACTACATCAAAACAAGTTTTGGATATTTTGGTTCTCAAAATATTTCAAAAACTTGTAATGGAATGTGCTACAAAGGTCATATTTATATATATTTGGCTAAGAAGAGACTCGGCATTCTAGTGAGAGAGAGGCTTCATTTTGGTTTGAATTTTTCCAATCCCTTGATCCCGTTTGGCTTGAATGGTGTAGGGTGCCGGTCATCGACTAATGATGACCGAAAAAACTCCACTCCTTACTCAGCGAGGTTGTCCTATTGTTTCATATCATCGTGGGATCCAAAAGCTGGAATTTTGCAAATTGAGATGCTTGTTTAAACAGAGACCTTTGATCATAAATGAAGGTTGGTTGTGCATGAAGCAAGATCTATTTGAAGAAAAAAAAATTTAAATAAAGATACAAGATTGTTTGGTCTATTAAGGAAGTCTTAGAGGAATGAAGTATGACAATCTTGGTGGCAGCATTGGAGCCCTACTTTATTTAAATGTAAAATGATTGATAAAAGAAATTTTCTAGTCGCTTGGTAGGAGACTGAAGATGGTGGAGGCTTCTAATGACATGCTTTGTGGAGATGTCAAGATCATAGGATATATCTTGATGATTTTCTATTTTCTTATTTTCATTTCTTTTATTTGTATTGCAATCCTGGTTTTTCTTTTTTAAACTTTAAGAATAAAGTGGTATTTGGAATAGGGGATTTAGAATAATGGAAATTAAGATTACTCTATCTATTACTTTTACTCAATTGGGAATTCTGGGATACTAATCAACCCTTTGGTTGTTGCTTTATCTTTGGTATCCCTCCACCCCTATGGGCTTCAAATGATAAGTAGAGGGTTAGTTTCATTATGAAATTTTCTCTTTTTTATATAGTTACATTATGTAAAAATTGCTTGCTAATAAACACTCCTTTTTCTTGTTTTAAAGGAGTGTCTAGTAGTTTTCTTTGCTTGTAATAATTCTTTTTTATTAATTTTAATGCAATATGCACTTTATCAAAAAAAAAAAATAGATTGAAAGCAAGACAAGGGGCTTAGATAAGGATGTACTTATCTCCATACTTATTTAAATTGTGTTGATAATTATATCAAATTGCTTTTATGCAAGGTGATAAGGTTGGAATTAAAATTTCTCTAAATGCTCAAAGGATATCTCATTTGCTATATAAATATGTTTTTCTTTTTTTTTTTTGAAGCTAAGCCTAAAGTGTGAGAAAGGTGAGAGAATATTTCATTATTATTGCAAATGCTCTTGTCAAAATGTTAATAGAGTAAATCATTTATTCTATTTGAAAATTTTGTTAAAGGAAAAAAAAAGAAAAAAAAAATAGATTTTCATGGATTGTTGAATTGACTTGCTCAATGAAATTGGTGTAAAAATTGCATTAAGGACTTGTTAGTTTAGATTCCAGAAGTTGATTGAAAGGCATTGCATAAGTTGCATGCTTGGGGTAACATATTTATCTCTTTAGCATGCAGATTCTTTCTTCTAAATATTCTTTTTTTTCTTCTAGTTTTTAAATACTACACATTTCTTAGTTCTTATGGAGTAATTAAATTGATCTTCATGGATATGCAAGAATTTTATTTGTCCAAAAACCAAATGGTAATCAGGCCTTCATTATGTTCTTGGAATGTGCTTTGTAGTGCAAAAATCATGGGTGGTCGTGTTTTCATTATGCACCTACTTAAGTGGGTCATTTGCATGCTAATTTGCATGATTTTTTACTTACAAATCCTTATTATCTTCTTATAGTAGTTGGTTGCTAAATAAGGGAGAAACATGGAATCCAGTTTTGAAGAGAGGGTGTTCCTCACACATGAAAATCATTGTTATGGAGCTATATTTCTTCAAACATTTGTGAGATGGAAAATTTCTACAGGTTTATCTTTATATAACTTAAGGATGTATGTTATTTTGATAGAGCATGATTAGAATACCTACATTTATTTACTGCTATTAGATATGGATTTATTTATTGAGAAAACTTATATGTGATTGTGAAGGAATGTGGAGAAACTAAGGATTGTATTTAG